>OY856409.1:1060169883-1060717383 GCA_963693085.1 Alisma plantago-aquatica | reverse complement strand
AAATGTAGTTTTGTGTCTAGTACAAATGAAGAAGAAGTTTTATCCCACATTGCTCACTCCTAGAACTTTTGTAGTCTTTATATATAGGACCACATGTGACACTAGTGTCCAAATGTCCTAGGAGAGGGTATGCTCACCTCCTTGGTGGGTATGGTGACCACAATACACACGCACGCATGCGTGCACCACGCCTTGCCTCGCTTGATCTGGCTGGGTCGGGCACGAACTTGGACTTGTGGCTAGTGGATTGTAGATTGAGGAGAATGTCTTCCGTCTTTTTTGCACTAGGATATAACTATATAATTAATTAATTATTAATTTTATTAATTATTTCTTTTTGAAATAGATTTACTAATCCTAACTGGAAAGTATTATCCTTTCAAAATTTTTACAACATGTACAAGAGCAATCGAGTGATTGCGTCTTAATGGGAATTAGATTTCTGTACATTTAAGGTTATATATAAACCTCCGGTCATTAGGGTTAAACATATTTCATACAAACATCAGTCGTCAGTCATTTCTAGAGAGCTTTCAGCCCTCACTTTCAAATTGCTGCGTGGAGTTCTTCTCCTGTGAGTAGCAAGTTCTTCCTTCTCCTCCTTAGAGATGCGATCAGTGAGGCGGTGGTTCGTGCGATCGTTGGGTTGTGCTGGTAGTGTAACTGGACGTTGTCAAGCATGAACGTGATGAAACCTTCTTCAGGTTCGTGACCGAATCAACTAGAGGAACGGTGCCTATTCATAATGATTTCAGGCCGTTGATTTCTTTAAGTAACACATTCATTTTTCAACGAACGGTTGATCTGTGTTTCTAACTTCATTTTTATTTTCTCCTGCACTGTTTATTCTTCTATTTCTTATCTGGTTCTGGCCTTAACCCATTAATAAAATTCCAAATGTTGTTGTTTCATGTAACGACACAAACATAAAATTTACAACACATATTTCATATGGTATATAAACAAGTAGTAGAGAAAGATATATAAATTCAAATATGTGTATTAAGAGCATGTATTTTTGTACATATAAATTTACGTGTATGTGTATGTGGCGACCGTCTTGTGAAAACAGGATTAACTAATGCGGAAGAGGTCGATTAGCAGCGAAATTATCAATATCACTAAAATTTAGAACTTTTTGGAAAGAGATCTTTAAACCATAAAACTCTTTTATAAGAAAACAAGATGAACTGTTTACAACATGGTTTGACATTACATCTCTGTGAATTCACATCTCGAGTGATTACATACATCCATTGCCCTGTTACTTGTATAGGCAAGATACAAAAATCTCGAGGCATTAAGCCAAAAACCTTAGATCTACTGACTCCTAGGACCTGAGAGTACATAGACGACACATAGGACCTACTATCTACAAGACTTGACAGTCAGTATCTCCACCTGAGATTCACTGCTGCCCCTGGTGTTGCTATTGCTGTTGTTGCTCATCTCTAGATGGATTCCTTTGTCCTCAGCGTCTACCTAAAAAGTCAAATCCCACGGGGGTGAGACAATTGAATAATTGTCCCAGCGAGAGTTATAACTCTCTGCCATAAGCTTTGTTATTGCAATAAGGAATAACAATAAGCAGTATAATTATTAACATTTAACAGCAGGTTTAATGTCAAGTAAAGCAACATTTCAATTATAACTTAATTGAATATCAAAGCATATCTCATTAAAGAATATGGAGAACATGTATACTAGTTATTTAACTAGAACATTATAAACAATGTAACATCAATCATTGTTTCTCGTAGTTCAACCTAAGCAGTTATGCTACACGGCTGATTATGTTTTCCAAACATTATTATGCCCTGCAGAGATGAGGTATACCGCTCATACTCCAACCGACCATTACGAAATTGCGTCGGTACCATACATAGGTCATCAAAAGATCCGGATTCTTATGACCTCATCTTCCTCAGTCAGTAAGAGGATTTACTTGTAGGACATCTTGTGTCTCTGCTGTGATAGCTATACAGGGTATTCTGGAAACTTCGCTATAGAGTCACAGTGGCGTTCTGTACTCTCTTCGTCATCGAAGGATCTCTTGTTTATCTCTCATCGATGCGGCATTGTTGATTCCCTCGGGAGATTGGTGGTACATCATCTCGGCATAGACATGTAATGAAGGATTGATAGGTTAAAGATACATCCTATATCAATTCCTACATTAGGACGTAAGGATATTCGCATTCATAATCCCCCATATACTCAAAAGTATATGTTATAGGATTTCCCTTAGGAAAACATGTTTCACCATCATTTGGTCTCTGACAATGATGGATCTATGGTCAGGGCCCTACATGATATGATCATACTTGATTATTTAAGTACATTTTAGCATTCTTTTAGGATCAAGCATGTTTTCAAACATAAACAATTAAAACATCTGCTATAGAAGAAGAATACTAAATGTATCAAGTTTATTTCACATCAATTATCATTTCATAACCATCTCATCATTATGGTTCAAGAACAGGGGTGTTCAAACCCTTAAATCATCATAAGTCATCTAATAGCATGACCTTAATTGTAAAAATGTAAATATTACTCAAGGCTCTTACAACCCATCATTCTTACCTCTTAAACCAGGCAACATAGTATATCATTATTCATAAAGCTTATAACATGATTTCAATGAATAAAACATCATAACCCTTGTCTGGCTATGATTACCTTTTGCTAGCAACCTGCATGATTAGCATAATTGAAGACATGCATATATAACAATATCAGCACAATACCAATTCTTTTCAATTTATTCATAGAACACCACGATCGTGCCACCTTGCATGGTCGTGCAAAGTAAAGCTACCATGGACATGCTCCCTTGCACGGTCATGCTATCAACATCATACCATGACCATGTTACATCACCATGGTTGATTTCTAGGGTTAGGGTTTATTCAACTCAATTAGGGTTATTAAACCCCTTTGACTTATAAGGTATAAGGATTCCTCATATTATAATTCATTCAAAGGGTTTCATACTTAAAAGCATAACCCAAACTTAGGGTTAAAGTACCCTACCTTTTATTAATTAGGGTTTCCTGTTCACATTATCAGTTCAACCCTAATATAATACTCCACTACCATTGGGAGCATTCAAAGATGTTATAAGTGTTTGATTTTAGTTATTGTACTCATCATGTGTCATTAATGATCATCACTTCTAAGTATTAGCCCATTCCTCGTATGATGCATATATCATATATCAGAATTATCCAATTATCTGTAAAGATATAGGTTTAAACATTGTTGATATAGGATAAATCATGGTCAACTATTCTAGGTATCTTCATATTGAGGATGTTATCTACATCATGCTTTAGTATACATCATTTCTAAGAGTTTGATGCCCATTATTATTATAAGGTGTAAAATCTATTACTCATTCATAGGAATGTTTGGATCTAGGCATCTTACCTCTTAAATCCTTATTTATTGAAATTACCACATTTATCATTCACATGGTTCACTAACCCTATTCTATATGTTTATGACATAATCATCTTATTTAATTGATTTAGCTACACCTCACCTTATTGTACTATCTAGTAAACCATCTCAAGGTTTTCATGATTAATAAGCCATAAGTTAAGTTTGCTATTCATCTTAATAAGGGTTTCCCATAAAATCACCTCCAATTAGGGTTTCTATTCATATCACATCTCCTCTAGATTAGGTTAATGATTAATATCCTACCATTAGGGACTACTATTTCACATCATGTTATTCCCCTAGAATTAGGGTTTACTATTCACATTACATGATTTACCCTAAAATTAGGGTTTACTATTCACATTACAGTGAATTGAGGTCTTACCATCATTATTTATGAAGATTACTTCCATTAACACCTTCAAATTAAGTTAAGATTCATAATCTCCATAATTAGGGTTTCCATGATCTCCTTATGAAGGATCATACCCTAATGGTGTATATTGATACATTTTAAAGGTATCTTATTTGATTGTCATTGATATTAGGAGTCTTCTCTCTCCTCTTATTAATAGATGATGTTTACATCACTCTTGATTAGGTTAAGTCAACTCAACTTTGACTGACATAAGTCAAGTCATCACCATTAAGGTCATTAGGGTTTACCTGATCGAGGGTACTAGTCACACTAACCCACTAAGGGTACTTTTGTAATCTTTACCATTGACCTTATCATACATTAGTTCACTAATTACTTAACCCCTTAATGACTTTAGGTGTCTTTAGGTTTTAGGTTAAACAACCATTGAACCATCTAAGTCTTTAAAGCATTAAGCATTCTTGACCTTAAAAGATCCCAAACGATTTTGCACTTTCAACCTCCAAACGGTTTTGAAACCGCATGAATCCAAATAGTTTTGAAACCATTTGGTTCCAAACGGTCTTGAGACCATTTGGTCCAAACCTTCTCAAAACCGTATGGACCAAAGATGGTCTCAACTACACCAATCGGTTTAGGGTTCTCAATATTGATTCCTTCAATCATTGAATTCATGGAACCAATCATCAATTGGACCTATCCTCATACTTTAATTGAGTTAAATAGGTTAACCTTAAACTGATTTGACCCTCAATTGACCCTCAATTAGGGTTTGAATTAATTGAATTAGGGTTTGGAATCGATGATCCTTCAACACTAGTCAATGCAAGATTAGTTACTTTGAAACCATTGAACCATCATCCAAATTGGACATGACCTGACCCCAAATGGTCTTGAGTTAGTTTGGATGACCTCCAAACGGTCTTGAGACCATTTTCCCATGTCCACATCATAATCCAAGTCAACCAATCAAAGTTTGGATCATTGGGATGATCACCAAATCAGCATTTGATTGCAAATCAACTTGGTACCTTTAGACTTTCAAACACCTAACCATACTCAACCCTAGACCTCCAAACGGTCTTGGGTGACCACCAAAAGGTTTTGAAACCGTTTGGATGAGCCCCAAATGGTTTTGAAACCGTTTGGCTCATCCAACCTTTGGATTCTAGTGAATTTTCATCAAGGTTTGGTCTATTGAGTTGATCAACAAATTAGCACTTAATTGCAATATGATTTGGTAACTTTGGACCTTCAATTGATCAACTATACTTAACCCAGACCTCCAAACTGTCTTGGGTGACCCCCAAACGGTCTTGAAACCGTTTGGGTGATCCCCAAACGGTTTTGAAACCGTTTGGGCTAATCAACCCAAAATCTCAAATCAACTCATTGGAATTTCAGCACTAAATTCAATTAGGGTTTGCCCAATTGATTAGCCTTCAACTCATGATTCCTTTGGAATTAACCCCTCAAATTTTGTGAGTCATTAACCAACATAATTAGGAATAGTAATCTCAAATGGTCAACCCTTGGTCAACGCTCTCAAACGGTTTTGAAACCGTTTTCCCTAAAAGGTCAAGTTAATCAGCTTGAAAATCAGCACTTAATCCAATTAGGTTTACCTAATTGATGCCTTCAACTCACGATTCCTTGGGAATTAACCCATCAAATTTGGTGAGTCATTAAAAAAAATCATTAGGAACAATAATCCCAAACGGTCAACCCTTGTTCAACTCACTCAAACGGTTTTTAAACCGTTTTCCCAAAAAGGTCAAGTTAATCAGGTTGAAAATCAGCACTTAATCCAATTAGGTTTACCTAATTGATTTGCCTTCAACTCACGATTCCTTTGGAATTAATCCCTCAAATTTGGAGGGTTATCAACCAACATAATTATAAACAGGAATCACAAACGGTAAACCCTTGGTCAACTCAACCAAACGGTCTTGGAGACCATTTTCTCCAACCGACCTTGTGAAACCGGTTGCCCTTCAAACGGTTTTGCAAACCCCCAAACGGTTTTGCAAACCGTTTGGCCAAGGGGTGCAAGACCGTTTAATAAAGTAACATTGGTATTCACGCCCCCTTCTTCTACCTCCAGATACAGGTCTGTTCTTCATGGTTTTAGTTGCAAGAAAGCAAGGAAGGATGGGGGAAAGAAGAACACACTACTTTTGCAAGAAAGAAAGATGCATAACAAAGTTTAAGGGTTTAGAGTTATAAAACCCGCCTTAGAACCAGCTCTAGAGCTCCAAGCTTCGAAGATTTAATGGTGTCTTGAGCTCCACAGGTTGTCCAAGGTTTCTTCTTCAAGAATTGGTTGGAAAGGATGGCTAGGAAGAAGAACTAAGTAAGAAAAGCTAGCAAACCAACCTTATATCATGTTTTTCTCCATGAATCCGAGCTAGAAGACAACCAAAGCTTACCCAACTTTACTTGGCCGTTCTCCCCTTCTCCTGATCTCCTTCCTTAGTCGGCCACAGAAAGAGATAAGTGAAGAGAGAAAGGGAAATGATCCCTTGGTTGTAAAAGAAAGGTGTATATATACTTTGGGTGAAAATTCAAGATAAGGACACTTGTTTCCTCATTTCGCAACTAGGTCCTTCTCTCCTTTTTGGACACGTCCCTCCTTCTCTATACTTAAGCAAAACTCTATCTGAAACCATGGTCTAAAGGATAAGAAGCCAAACCTCCTACTAAGTTGTACACATCAAAGGGGTCATTTCACTTACAACTTGGTTATTTAATTATAAAGGTTATCTTTCTTATTTGATTATTCAAATGAAGCACCCTCTTCATCATTTTTACTCTAGTTGATGACAAGAGTCATAAAAGATACTCTAGAGGGTGTATTTTACATGTTGCACCCCAGGTTTTGGGTAAATTGCACTTTACACCAAAACTAGGGTTTAAAGTACAAGGATTACTCTACAAGCTGCATCTTGGTGCCCAAGCTTGGAGAATCCATAATACTTCATCAAATTCATTCTTATGATGTCTTATCATCATAGGAACATCTAAACATGTGCAATTTTCAAGTTAACCCCTCTAATTGGGTAACTTGCACATAAGTCCACTTTTAACAAAACAATATTACAATATTGTTTAAAAAGGACATAAAGGGAAATATATGTTCCTCAGAAGCTTTAATTACATTATCAATAGATAACCACAAGCATTTAATCACATGATTAAGCAAAACACTTGGGGTTAGTTCATAACCCAGGTCAGGGATGTTACAGTGTATACCTATAATACGTGTATAAAAACTGACAAAACTTTATGTCTAAGCCAATTCATTTTTTTATTACAAAATCCATATTTGTTCTGGAGTTGGAAAAATTTATCTGAATTAGGTAAATATATAATCTAAGTTATGCAGATTAGAATTTTGACACACATAGCTAAGATGTTCTAATTTTTTGAATTTGGGATAATTGTGGGTGGATCAATATGTAAGTTGGGTAGTTTTTGGATTCTAAATTTAACAATCTGGATTGATTCCGGATGTGTACATAGTGGCTCAAATCCGTGTCCATGTTCATTCCAAGTGTGAAGAGGGTGACGGATGTGACCAGTACCGAGTCAAACTATCAAAATTTAGTCAGTCTTATCTAACACACCACCAACTAAGACCTAAATTTTGACAACTCTAACAATATGAGTTAGCGATATGTAAATTTATCAAATCCATTTATAGTCATATCTCCACCGTACTCACAACTACAAGACTTTAGCATAATAGAATACGAAATATAACCAATTAAGTCTCTTCATATTCAATTTCAAGCTCAATGCTTTATTTTCCATACGCTATATGGTGTAATTGTCGAACTAATAGCCTCAGATTTTTAATCATAAAAAAAGTCTGAGCAAGGATTCTACTAAGAGAAAGGACTGATTAAGTTAATTTATTAGTTGTGTGGAGTAAGAAAATGAGAGGGTCATTGATTAATTGCCGTTATTACAAGAAATTGCTAAAAAGTAGTCCATTTTATTTGGAGTATGAGGATCATAGGAGTCATTAATTTGTTTGACACAGTTGGATGGAAGGGATAAATAGCAGTCAGGAGGTGAACCAGTTATCAACTTAGTTTGTAATTTATTTATGTGTTGTTGTCAAATCAAGAGCTCGACGCCAGATGGCAAAAGTTTTTTGTCCACAGAAAGGTACAGTTGTGACCTGAGCAATTGATAGACGGTGGCAGGTCTTTTAACTTTCAAATATAATATTATTAGCAACACACGTGCATATGTATGTGCCCCATTAAACATGTTTATTTTAAATATTAAAAAAATAAAACTTCTCAAAAGGATAATGGTAATTGTGACCATTGAACATGTTTATCTTACATTAAATATTAGAAAAAAAAATTCCTAAAAAGATAATGATCATCTTTTTGTTCTTTTATCATGAAAGAAAAAATATAAAATTAAATAAATATAAAAAGTTGAGAAAATTTGTGAGAAGAGAGAGCATCAAGGAGAGCGCAACGTGAACTAGCTCTTTTTATAGTAGTATAGATATTGTCAGCTTAGTGGAATCTGTATCGCACATCAAGTCAAAGAGAATCAATGGTCACAACTATTGTCTCGCAGCCTCGCACGCAAGGTTGTCTCGCACCAGATCATTACCCTATATATATATATATATATATATATATATATATATATATATATATATATATATATATATATATATATATATATATATATATATAGTCTGGCTAGTGTACACTCGAGTGTACCGGAGGCACCGTACACCTCAGTCATTTTTGAAGATGTAATAATTTTTTGAAAAATATAAATCATTGATCTTCTTAATTATCTTAAGAACATACTATATAATAAATTTTAGCTCATTTGGACACTTATAGGTCGTGCATCTGAAGGAGGCAAAAATCATGCATTTCAAATTAGTTTTGTGCGTTGATTTTGTTGTCCATGGATGAGTGACTTAGACTCATCCAAATGAGTTCAAATTTTGTATGTGGCCTATTATTATTGTAACCATGAAGATCAATGGATTAGATTTTGGAAAAATATGATCTAGATAGGCAAACACCATTGGGGTGTACGGCGTACACTCGAGTATATTCTAGCCTGACTTTCTCTCTCTCTCTCTCCATATATATATATATATATATATATATATATATATGTGTGTATATATATATATATATATATATATATATATATACGTAGGAGTGAGTAATCATAATAAATAATTTTTAGATAATACTTGATGAAGTTATATATTGTTTTTAAGAATATATAGGAAACATTAAACTAAATGTAGTCATATGCCCTTTTGAATGATTTTAATGTCTTTCTTATATTAAAATAGTTGGTCCAAATAACTATGGTAAGCAACAAAAATTTAGAGGATTTTTCTATATAATTAAATTTATGGAAATGGAATGGTTATGAAAATGGATAGTTTGAGTTTTCTATTAGAATAAAAAATATTATGGTAATGTAATAATTATTTATTTGGGATTTATAGAATGTGTAATAAATATATGGTTTGACTATATATAGACATCCACAATTTGGATGGGTCTAAAATTTTAAAATAATGCTCAGTTTGACCATCATATGTTTTGAGAATTTAGTGATGATTTTAATGAGTTTAAATGCCTCTTCAAATTCAATTACTTCAGATAATTTCTCTTGAATTTGAGGGAATTTTTGTTTTAAAATCTTAATGTGTTTCGTGTTGGTTTCTAATAGGTAGATACTTCTAGTAGGCTAGGTGTGATTTAAAATTATAATGTTTTAGAATTGTGGTTTAAAATTTGAGAATTGTGGTTCAAAATTAAGAAACATATACATCATGTTTTCTTCACTAAAATCTCTATAAACTCGAACGATTAAGGAACACACATGTTGGCTAAATTGGACATTATTAAACCCTTAGTTTTGATGATGACAAACATTTCATTCTTGTGGATCTAACTTGTTATTTGAGTGTTTCAGGGATAAAAGAAATAAGGAAGTGGATAGTTGAAGATAAATACAAATTGGAAGATCAACATGCTTAGATTACTTCTATTTTTTCATTACTGTACTCAATGTAAAACCTTGTATAAGTATATAATGTACAAGTACAGAGATGTCATGTAAATCAAGCGTTAGATCTTCCCTATCCACTCACAACACTTAGATAGATCCTCCCCTAAGATAGAATCACAATTACACATTGATACACACACTTAGTAAATGATTTAACATATTGAAACATGGACATTCTCGGTCGACGAACTTCTTGACCGAGACACTCTCGATCGAAAAAGTTCTCGATCAAGAATCACCGTAGTCTAACACACGAGCACTAATCAATGACCTGCATATGTAATCCTAAATCAACCCTCGGTTGACAATTTTCTCGACCGAGAGTAGACCTTCCAGTAGGTTCTATAGATGTTAGACTAAGTTGGAAAAGTGTGGTAGTTGGAAATGAACGTTGCAATACATTCATTTCAACCCCTCCTTCGGTTGAAGAAATGCTCGACCGAGACACACTCGGTCGATAAAGTCCTCGACCGAGAAAGGTTCTGGACTGCACTTTTCAGCACTAAATAACTAGTCATTGTAATGTAATTTATGGACACTTAACGGCTAGTTGAGCACTAAGAACACCCTAGAAAGTGTCTAGAACGTCCCTAGACCCTTGTAAGACATTACTATAAATAGGACATGCCTTAGGACACCCAAATCACTTGAGCATACATATTGCAACTTGAGAATCATTCTTTGTGAGCAACAAGAAAAGTTTCACTTGCGATTCAGCTTCCTTGAGCTCTACATTAGTGTCCTATAGCTTAGTATCTCCTAGACACCATACTACCACGTTCATCTATAGTGGATAGGAGATCAATACGCTTGATATAGGATCAAAGCGTTGTACTCATTGGTAATATTATTTCTTTCTTCCAATCGTGTTCCTTTTATTGTATTTTGTTCTCCTTGACTACTCCTAGGTTGGAGGCTGTTGAAAGGATGTTTGTGGAGCTACTTCAGGTGGTGAAGGCTGCTCCCGGTGACTTGGAGTTACTTTAAAAGGATGCCTCAATGATTAAAGCTATTTCAGGTGAAGGCTACTTCAAAGGTGGACTTGGAGTTACTTCAGAAGGCTGCTTCTAGGAAGATTGAGGCTACTTCAAGTGTGTACGAAAGAAATTGTATTTTGTGTAACATCCTCGTGAGGTAATAAAATAAGTTGCTTTCAAAATCCCAGTTGGAAATAATCGAGTAGTGGACTAACTACCTTAGATTTCTAAGGTAGGAACCACTCTACATCCTTGTGTCTTCCTTGTTTCCTCCTACTTCTTGTTCAAGTGTTTAATTGTTTTAATTAACTTTAAAAACTCCAAAAATCTCTATTCACCCCCCCTCTAGATCTTTCAATTGGTATCAGAGTAGGTTTTCAAGGAGCTTTAACAAGTCTTGAAGGATGGGAGATGGTGTGCTCAACAACTTGAACCTGGAGGGAACCTACATATTTTTCCCACCACCGTTCTATGGAAGCAACTACAACTATTGGAAGAGAATGATGCAATTTTACTTTCAAGGCATCAGTTGGGAGCTTTGGAGGATGGTGTCTACTCTGTATGAGCTTCCATAAACTGAGTACGTCACATGGGATGCCAATACAATAAAACAAGCTCAACTAAATACCAAAGCTGTAAGTATTTATATTGCTCTATTTTGGTAAGTGAGTTCAATAGAATTTCCTCATGTGAAACTGCATATGATATATGTCATAGACTTTCCATTACACATGAAGGAACCATACAAGTTAAAAACTCTAAGATTAGTATGCTTAAAAAAAAATTGTACAATTTCGTACACAACCAAATGAGTCTATTAGTGATATGTATGCACAATTTTCTACTATTGTTAACGGCTTAAGTGCATTAGGAAAATTCATAAGTGAACAAGATCAAGTCTCAAAGATTCTTAGATCTTTCCCTCCAAAATACAAGCCAAAAGTGACAGCCATTGAAGAAGCTAATGACCTCACCAAACTAAAGATGGAATAGCTCATTGGAAATTTGGAAACTCATGAGGTCACCTTAGAGGAGGAAGAGAGATGGGAGCTTGAACTTCAAAAAGAAAGAAGGAAGGACATAGCTCTAAAAGCAACAAAAGTAATCACTCAAGAAAGTGATGAAACAAGTGAAGGAGATGATTAAGAAGATGCACTTATAGTCAATGGTAAGAAATATAAAAGGTATAGATCTAAAACAAATTCTAGTGTTTCTTCATCTTCCTATGTTAGGTGTTTCAAATGCAGAAAGAAAGGACATGTCAAAAATGAGTGTCCTAAGATAAATAAAGGGAAGAAAGTCTCTTCCAAGAAGAAGGGAGAGAAAGCATACAAAGCTTCATGGGATGAGTCCAGTGATGATAGTGAAAGCGGAGAAGAAAATGTAGAGTGTCTTATGGCCAAAGAAGATGAAAATGAAGAATCAAATGAGGTAAGTCTACTTGATTTATCAAAAGAAGAATTAGTTTCTAGTATTGAAGAATTACATGACAAATATATTGATTGTAAAAAGAAACTAAAAAGAGTTACAAAAACTAATGAAGAATTGTATGCTCAATTAAATGATCTTCCTTTTAAAAAGAAAAGTATTATTTCTGAAAATTCTACCTTGAAATCATCTTTTAATGATTGCAATACAAAGTTGCTTACTCTAAAAACAAACAATGAATTTTTTTGTCAAGAAAAGGTTGAATTGCTTGCAAAATTAAATGATCTTCAAACTCAACCTATATTGTGTACTAATTTAGATTATGATGCTATTGTCAAAGAAATAGATGCTTTATCATCTAATCTAGACCAAGAAAAGTCAAATATCAAAAAGAAAATGGATGAGATTGCTAAGTTACAAAAGGAAATTAGTAGCTTGAAAAATAATGGTGCTCTTGATAATATCCTAAAGGATTCTTCTGGTCATATTGGAAAGAGAGGTTTAGGATATGTTCCAAAAGAAAAATCTCATCAACCTAAAGCTAGGAGAACACAAGCACCCAAGACCAAGATCATATATGTACCCAAGAACAACCCAACTCAAAATCTTAGAAAGAGAAATGAAATTGATTCCATTTGTTGTCACTACTGTTTGCGACTTGGACACTATTCGTTCTCATGCCCATACAAGAAAAAGGATGTTGAATTAATTTGGGTTCCAAGACCCTAAACTTAGCAAACTTGAATATGACTAAGTTGATTTTGACCTAAAATTCATTTTGAATATCATAATGTCTTATCTCAACTAAATATACTAGTAACTTAGCATATTATAGTAATTTAAGCTCAAATTGGAACAAACAAAATTGCTGAAAATAAATAGAAATAATCTTGGTCAACAAAGAGTTCGACCAAGATGATCCACGGTCGAGAAAATATTTGACCAAGGGAATGCCTGTATCAAACCTGCACCTACTGTAAAAACAATAACAATCCCGGTCGAGAACATCTTCGACTGAGATATCGTCGATCGAACAAATAGCCGACCAGGAAAGTTACTATTTCACGCATATATCAACATGTAAAACAACAACACTCTCAGTCGAAAAAATCTTCGACCGAGACACTCTTTGGTCGAGATTTTTTTTGACCGAATGTAATTTTGTTCGGCTTAAAACATTCAATTGTTAAATCATGTAACAATATTCAGTTTTTTATTAAATGTCTCTAACCAAAGAGGACCATCACATGGGTACCAAAATCTATCTCTTTTGCAGGATTGGGTGGTTGATAGTGGATGTTCTAAGCATATGATCGGCAACAAAAAGGCCTTTCGAACATTTGAAGAAAAGAAAAACGGAACAGTCACATTTGGAGACAATGGAAAAGGAAATATTGTTGGAATAGGTAACATTGGTACAAATCTTCAAATAAAAAATGTTTTACTTATTGATGGCCTACATCATAATTTAATTAGTGTTTGTCAACTATGTGATAGTGGCTATGATGTCTTATTCAATAAAACTTGTTGTAAACTATTGATTGAAAACACTAAAGAAATCATTTATGAAGGAAAAAGAATAGGAAATCTATACATACTTAGGCCTCATTCTATGTAAGCAATTATTGGAAAATACCTTCTTGCAAAAGATGAGTCCTTACAACTATGGCATAGAAAATTAGGTCATGCAAGTTCACATGTTATCAAAAAGTTAATTAAATACGATCTTGTACGTGGGTTACCTAAAATAGCTTTTGATAAACCTGAAAATTGTGAACCTTGTACCTTAGGAAAGAAAAACAAAACCTCTTTCAAATAAAAAACAATGCTTAGAACTACTAGATCATTAGAGCTTATTCACATGGATTTGTTTGGTCCTATGAGAACTCAATCTATTGGTGGAAAAAGATATTGTTTTGTCATTGTTGATGATTATAGTAGATACACATGGGTTCATTTTCTTGCAAAAAAAGATGATACAATCCAAACATTCATAAAATTTTGTTCTAAGATTGAAAATATATTACAAAATAAAATATGTAAAATCAAGAGTGATCATGGTGGGGAATTTGAAAATAATATATTTGAAGAATTTTGTAAATCTCAAGGATACACTCATAATTTTTCAGCTCCACGCACTCCACAACAAAATGGCATAGTAGAAAGAAAAAATAGATCCTTACAAGAAATGGCTAGAACAATGTTACTTGAACATAATACACCTAAAACTTTTTGGGCTGAAGCAGTAAATACAGCACGCTATGTGTTAAATAGAGTAACGGTGCATTCTCATCTAAAGAAAACTCCATATGAACTCATCTTCAACAAAAAACCACAAGTTGATTATTTTCATACCTTTGGTACAACTTGTTACATCTTAAATACCAAAGACGATAAAGACAAATTTGATTCTAAATCACATAAAGCATTCTTTTTGGGATATTCAACTTCTAGCAAAGCTTTTAGAATTTACAATACTATTACTAGAAAAGTTGAAGAATCCATCCATATCACTTTTCATGAGGTAACAACTCAAAATGCTGAAAATGAATATGAGGATATAAATGATATTACTCATCAAATTGAAAACTTAACTATAACCACAAAAGACGATCAAAATACTAAAAATAATCAACAAAATGAGACACAACAACATGTTCCTATTTTAATCAAAGATCATCCCCAAAATTTAATCATTGGAAATCCTCATGATAAAGTATAAACCCGATCATCGTTTAGAGATTTTGCAAATATGACATTTGTATCAATCATTGAACCTAAAAAGGTAAATGAAGAACTAAAAGATGAATATTGGATAATGGCTATGCTAGAAGAACTAAATCAATTCACAAAAAATGAGGTATGGGACTTAGTTCCTAAACCATAAGACAAAACCATCATTGGAACTAAATTGGTTTTTGGAAATAAACTTAATGAAGTCGGGGAGGTAGTAAGAAATAAAGCTAGATTGGTGGATCAAGGGTATAATCAACAAGAAGGAATAGATTTTGATGAAACTTATGCACCCATGGCAAGACTTGAAGCTATTAGAATGCTATTAGCCATTACTGCCCACAAAGGCATCAAACGATTCCAAATGGATAAAAAAATTGCATTTTTAAATAGAATCATACAAGAAGTAGTATATGTTGCTCAACCACCTTGATTCGAAATCCTTGGAAAAAGTGATCATGTATATAAACTTAAAAAGGCACTTTATGGGCTTAAACAAGCATCTCGAAACTGGTATGAAAGACTTAAAAATTATCTATTCGATAACAGTTTCTCAATTGGAAATTCGGACTCTACATTATTCTTCAAAACATATGAATCTAATTTTCTTGTTGTACAAATATATGTTGATGATATCATTTTTGGTGCCTCAAATGATTTCTTATATCAACAATTTAGTGAAATTATGCAAAAGGAATTTGAAATGAGTCTTATGGGAGAATTAACTTTTTTTCTTGGTTTTCAAATAAAACAAACACTCACTAGAATTTTCATAAGCCAAGAGAATTATACTAATGAACTATTGAAATGCTTTGGAATGGAAAATTGCAAGCATGCTACCACACCAGTAGCCACCTCTTCTAAAATTTACAAGGATGAAGATGGAGAACCCATTGATGATTCCTTATATAGGGCTATGATTGGTAGCTTGTTATACTTAACTACTTCTGGACTAGACATTATGTTTTCCATCGAACTTTGTGCTAGATTTCAATCTAAACCAATGCAATCTCATTTTCAAGCCGTTAAATGTATCTTAAGATATCTCGTCGGTGCTACCAACTATGGATTATGGTATCCTAAAGGTCAATCACTAGATTTAAAAGCTTTTACCGATGTTGATTATGCTGGTCGTCGACTTGATCACAAAAACACAAGTGGTGGTTATTTCTTATTAGGATGAGTTTTAGTATCATGGTTTAGTAAGAAACAAAATATAGTCACCCTTTCTACCACTAAAGCCAAATATATGGCGGTTGGTTCATGTTGTGCTCAAGTTCTTTACATGCAACAAGTTTTGAATGATTACGACGTTACATTTTCATCTATGCCAATTTTCTGTGATAATACAAGTGCTATAAATTTGGCACACAATCATGTTTTACATAGTCGTGCTAAACATATTAAAATCTGACATCATTTCTTAAGGGATCATATTTCTAAAAATAACATATCTCTTCATCATGTTGACACTGAAGAACAATTGGCTGATGTTTTTACAAAACTGCTTCCACTTGATCAATTTCAATATATAGAAAGAAGTTACTTATTACTTATTACTCCCCTAGATGATATGTGCTCCAAACACTTAAAAATTATAAATTACCACAGTCTCATACTTGATTTTCATAACTATTACTAAAAACAAGCTCAAACATCCTTCACAATGACCATTCACAATAGTTCAGTCAGTCTGCAAAAACTTCGACCGAGAACTGTCTCGGTCGACAAGTTTGTCAACCAAGAATCACTCAGTCAGACTCTTTCTCGACAGACACACACTCAGATCTTTTGCATATTCTGGACTAAATATTGGTCTCGGTCGACAAAACCTTCGACCGAGAACCTCCTGGTGGACCCCCTATTCGACTGATTTAAGATGCAACTTTTTTATTTTATATAAAAAAAATGCACAACGACCATTTTTCAAAACCCCGACCGACCGTTGGCCCGACCGAGAGGAGCGTGCCAAAAAATGACTGTTGGGACTCTCAGTTGACAAATACATCGACCGAGAAGGCTTCTATTTTTCTATAAATAGAGCCCAAAACGACCACTCTTCTCACCAATTCACAATCTCACTTCTTTAGCTCCCCTCTAGTGCTTTCTTATGTGAATTTCCAGCTATTCTCTACCATAATCTTGCCTTTCTCCTCTTCCATCTCATATTTTGAAGATGGCTTCCCCTTCTTCACATGAGAAGAAGCAAGTTGCGGAAAGTAAAGGAAGGATGGTCTCTCCAGCTCTAACGATCATCAACGACATTTCCTTCAATGACACTGTTGTCGGAGATCACTATATAAAGTTGTCCTCAAAGACTCCTCTTCCTATAAGGCCGGTGGACGCCAACGACTTCATTACTATCGTTGATCTAGATGAGCTCTTTGAGGTGCAACATCTCTTCAAATTTCTTACTCCATCCTTCCGTTCCTACTCTTCACAAGCTGTGAATGAGTTCTATGACAATCTAGCAACAAATCTTGACCATTCTCACTCTTACTCTTCTATGGTTAGTGGGTTTGGATTTCACTTTTCTGAGGAGGTTGTTCTTAATATGTTAAATATTGATGTAGAAGAGTATAGGGGGGTCATTGATTTAACCACTGGAAATCCCCTTTCTAAGCTATAACAAGATGACACCACCATTAGTTTGAGTGACATTAAGAGAACCATCTTTCTACCCAACACATCCTGCCATGAAGAACGGGGTAACTATTATGCAATCAATCTAAAACATGATGCTAGGATAGTGAACCTTATTGTTTCAACCAATATTTATCCTAGAGCTAAAATCATAGGTACCAACCTTTAGAATGTATCTCATTTATGCCATTCTCAATAGCATACCCATAAACTTCATTCACCTTATTCTCAAAAACATGGTTGAATTTACTGGCAATCCTCCTTATGTTGACATTGTTTGCCAAATCACCCAACATTGTCTTAAGAAAAGCCTTTAGGACCTAGGATTTAAAAGTGATAGGAAACGTCAAAAGATTACCAAAAATACAGTTGAGAAAATGGGAATTGATTTTGGACATAAGAGGGCTAGGACTGAAGGGGAGCCATCCACTCAAGATATTCCTCCACCTCCTACTAATCCTAGCCAACCCATTGATAACCTATCCAATAACATTACCTACCTAACTGGGGATACCTATCTCTTAGCGAGACAAATGGACTATACTCATCATGCCATGACCTACATAAACCAAAGAATGCAAGCTCTCACTCCAAATGACCCAGACAACTATCCTTATTCACGCTATCCTGGTCCTCTCTTGTAACATACTCATATTTGGCTACTATATCGACGTTGAGCTATTTTCCCATAAAGTTGAATTTATTTACAACATTTCCCTTCATCCCAGATTCCAACTTACTCATTTGATTAAACTGTCATTGCCTTTGATTTCATACTCTTTTCTTTAAGGTATTAATTATCCTCACTTGAGAAATATTTGCAAACTAGCCCCTCAATTAGTTCCACAAATCATCTCGATGTCTAAATTGAACCATTAATTCATTGATAGACTCAATTCATGGATGACTCTTTATTTTCATATTAAAGACTTGGAATTAATGGAAAAAGATTTATTATATCATAAGATACTCACTATTAGTTATGAGGGTAATCAAATTGGTAAATCATGGCTGGGGTAATTTCAAGAGTTAGTCATATTGAATAATGGTTAAAATCTCACATTAACTGGTTTTTCCATTCAATAATTATAAAAGAAATGAGTAAATATGATAGTAGGTGTAGTTATTAACTTAATAACTTAATTATATAGGTAACACTCCCCTCCAACCTGAATCCACAAGCCCTCGCATTCCCCCCAAACCGTCACGCTGTTACCCTGACTTCAAGTGACGATGACCAGGGAACACCGGACCTCTCTCTCCCCTAACCCACGATCCAGGGTTCCTCCACAGTCGTTACTTCACGACAGAGAAACATAGAGGATTCATGCTGCCTTCGGTCTATCTCCCCTCCATTTTGACCCCTCCTTTACTTCGATTTTCTTCCTCCGAAACCCCGACCATTACTTGGAGGCAATATGAAGACAAACGGCAAAGGCCATTGATGAACGACAATCATAGGGGAATGGCCAACGAACCTTGCTCATTCATGGCGTCGCATCAGGCCAAGCCGTCAAGGTAGGAGCATCAAGAGATTCACCTCGACCCCAAGATCTAAACCCTAGGTCCGCTTATCCCATATAAATCCCTGCCACCCCCCGTCGGCAATAGACATCTGCAACCAACAACACCAAGGATCTCCTTCTTCTCAAAACTACGCACCACTTCCATCATCACCGCATCACCGCCATCACATCTCGACCATAACCTCTCTTCTGTGCTTTTGTCCTCTGGTCCCGTAGACATGGCTTCCAGCCTGCAACACAATGACCAGAGTAACTACATGTCCCCTCCACCGAGGACTATAGCACGCCCCTTCGTGCTCGCCGCACTGCTTGGAAGCCCCACCGTCACCACCTCATTGCCAACTCATCCCCCTCGGACCCGTATCGACGCCAATGATAGTCACGGCCACTGCCGATCCTCGCCAGCCACCACGACTCCTCGGTGCTTCCACCCCCACTGCACTGCAACGACGACGGTCAGGATCTGGCCGGTGCACCGCTGCCAACGCCCCATCGTTAGGACGGCTGACTTCAGGGCGACGTCGGGCAGTCATGCCAGAATCTAGGAGCCTTCGACCAGCTGCAGACCTCGACCACCATTACACCTTGCCAAGATCTGAAAGAGCTGCCCCTATTACGGAAACTTTGCACCACCGACGACCTGCAACTCGCCAGCCACAACCAAGCCCTCGACCCAAGGAACCACCCTGCTTTCGTTTCCTTCGACTTGCTGCACCGCCGACCAGTGTGAAACTGCTACAGCTGCAAGCGACGGCAACAACCACTGCCTGGACTCAATCCGGCCGAGCCAAGTGGAATCCGATGATTACATCCCAAACGAATGATTGTCGTTGACACTAAGTTCAGCAAAGTCAAGAGAAGCAGATCGTAGCTAGCACAGCCGCCGAGCATCTACCTTAACACCCAAGCATCGTCAGCCATCACCAGAGCCTGACGCCTTGACCACCTGATAGAACATCTGCTTTTTTTTTGCCAAGGCCTATAGATCTATGCAATCTCACAGAAATCAACCACTTCTCGATCCCCAATTTCCGGTGTGAACCCCTACGACCTGCTATGATGATCACAGATGAGTTAACTTCAGAAACTGGGCTACCATGTTGACATGGTATAGGGACAGACAACGACCTTGAGAAGGCAGCTACAACATCCTCAAGCCATGTATATTCAGTCCAGTTCCAATCAAATCGAGGGAGACTAACACTGGACCCTGAAGAGTATTAAACCATCACTGATGTCGAGCAAACCAGAATTGATGCACTGATGATCTTAGGTCAGTTCTCTTGATGATTTGATTTAATTTCAGAACTACGTTAACCTGATAAGAATGATGGCTGGGCTAATACTATTGGGTAGTACATATACCTAACTAATATTGTAAGAAAGCTGATACATGCATACATATTAGTACATTAGTAGTAGTTAAACGAACTTCATGATCTCAGAATTAATGTTTACTGTAATGTCTCGTTTCAGAATCTATTAGTAGCGGTATTCTATCTACCCTTTTATCTACTGTATGTATGTAGTAGAGTCTTTATATGTACGTATACATCTGTATCATATGAGTATTTGGTCTATGGCTTTGTCTAATCGTAGAGACTAATGGATACTTAATTACATAATGGGCTAACTCGTAAGCTGCAAATTATTATAATAACTGGTTTAATGACTTGGTCATGCAACTTAAAAGCATGTATTTATAGGTACGTGATAGTATGTTAACATAAGTATAATAGACATATAATGTTTTGGGACCTAATTTAATTAAGACAATTATATAAAGACATCAGCTTACTAGATCCATTTTTGATGCACATATGTTGGTTTACCATGTTACCATGTTGATACATATACTAGTCTAATAGTAATACAAGTATTTACACTTGAAGTATCTTCATGTAATCTTTGTTTCATGAGATCCGTGAATACGGATAAAGATTGTAATAATTTATTTAATACCTATATTGTGAACAATCATATACAACTCCATAATACACACAATTAGGTATATGTATATAGTAGAGTATTAATTTAGTACATTGTAAGTGAGTTCATCTTGTATTCCAATAAAAATTTGTGGAACCTTTATATTTTATAACATTATATCACATGGAAAACTTTCAAATCATTACGAAACTTATTTTGATAGAAATAAAATATTTTGAGACGGTCAATAACATAATGTGGTGAAATTGATTGTATACGCAATACAAATAGAAACACTAGAGAGCATGAAATGGGTAACATATGAAATAGTAAACCTATATGGGAAAATGTAATCCTAATTAAGAAAAATTGAACAACATTGATTCCAAGTCAAATGGTGACAAGATTGTTATTCTTTGTAGCTACCTCTTCGTAAATTCTTGGAGACACATTATGATTATGAAATCCTTGGAGCCCTGAATAATTGAGGTACTAAATCTTCTATTTTATTGTTGAATTATTTTCCCTCTTGATGGACACCCATATATCTTGATTCGTTTTGAATTCCATATAGTTTTGAAACCTCTACTTATTCTTGGAAGTTCACCACTCTCATTTTGTAATTGATAAATTATTGTTGATAATTATTTTGGCACTGGACTTGATCTATTTGGAGTTTTGACTCCCTATGGACTTTGGTCCCTTGAGCTTTGGCCCTATAGAGCTTTGTCTCACTTGAGTGGGCCAAGTACCCCACAACCCTACGCAGAGGATAGGGATTAGTTGTCCCCTAGTTAATTGGAATAGCTAATAAGGTACTAGTGTCGTTCTCTCCTAGAGTGTGAGAACACAAGGCACTTATCCCTAGAAAAGATATGATAGGAACGTGCCAAAATGTGCCAAATAGAGTATCTTGAAATTGATATACCATGTGGATAGCTTGGATAAATTTTGCATACTTGAATTATTGAATCTTGCTTAATGATATTCTTGTAAAAGATTTGCTATCTTGAAGTTGATAATGGAATTTCTTTTTGTTAGCCTTTAGTCCACCAAATAGTCCTTTCCTAACTTTTATTATACATCTAAACCTATTTCGTACATAGTTCAATGATTGGATTTAGTACTAGCTTTGTTGACCTTTTTATTTCCATTCAATGGGGTCCATGTGTGGTTTCGTTCCCTCTGGGAACTCATGGGCAGGTAATAGATGGAAGAGCTTGAAGAGACATGTACTGGGTAGTCCTCCGTTGAAGATTAGATAGGATGAATTCTATTTCTTAAACTTGTAATCATATTTGTAAGCTTCCGCGACTCTGATGTACAGGCATGAATGTAACAAAGATTGTTTATGTTTTTGATATTATTTTGTAAATATTCGACCATAAAGATCGATTATTTACATCTCTACCCTTACAATCCATATCACAACTACACTCAAGTTCCACCTCCACCATCACTTGACCTCTCCCACACCCAATTCTTACCCATGCAACTTCAAGATATTGCTGCCCACTTCCGTTTTGATTGCGTACCCACCTTCTTGGAAGCTTACGCCCTCACCAAGATAGGTGCACTAGACTGGCAGTCAATGGTGAAGTACTATGGTGTTGCTCCTTTCCTTGGAAAGGATCCCGAGGTTGATGTCATTCTAATATATTTTCAGAGAGGTTTTATTATGTAGTGAGATGCTTGTAATCACTTTGTAGTGGAATATCTTTCTTCTATGTACTTGAGCTTGTTGTCATTATTATCATAATAATCAAAAGAGGCTACTTTATGGCTTGAATTGGACATCTCTTACCTTTGTTTTTCAAATTTGAGTATCATATTGAGGGGGAGCATCATATTCAGGGGGAGTACTAATAATAATAATAATAATAATAATAATAATAATAATAATCATAATCATAATCATAATACAAATGATTGCTTATCTTTTTGAAATGACAAAGGGGGAGAAGTAATATAAATCAAAAACAAAATTTCTTGACTTCACATTAATTGTTTCTATATTCCCGAAAGAGTTAGATATTATGTTCCATAGTTCTTTGGGAATAACTAGCACACACTCCATGAATAAACAAAAGAATGCCTACATAAGGTAAATCTCAAGTATGAAACTCATGCTATTTAAATTCCCTTGATTTATATTTTAGAAATGTTTGTCATCTTCAAAAAGGGGGAGATTGTTGGCTAAATTGGACATTATTAAACCCTTTGTTTTGATGATGACAAACATTTCATTCTTGTGGATATAACTTGTTATTTGAGTATTTTAGGGATAAAACAAATAAGGAAGTGGATAGTTGAAGATCAATACAAATTCGAAGATCAACATGCTTATATTACTTCTATTTTTTCATGATTGTACTCAATGTAAAAACATGTACAAGTATATAATGGATAAGTACATAGATATCATGTAAATCAAGCGTTAGATCTTCCCTATCCACTCACAAAACTTAGATAGATCCTCCCCTAAGATAAAATCACAATTACACATTGATACACACACTTAGCAAATGATTTAACATATTGAAATAGGGACATTCTCAGTCAATGAACTTCTTGACCGAGACACTCTCGGTCGAAAAAATTATCAATGGAGAATCACCTTAGTCTAACACACGAGCACTAATCAATGACCTGCATATGTAATCCTAAATCAACCCTCGGTCGAAAACTTTCTCAACTGAGAGTAGACCTTCCAGCAGGTTCTATAGACATTAGACTGAGTTGGAAAAGTGGTTGGTAGTTGGAAATGAACGTTGCAATACATTCACTCCAAACCCTCACTCAGTTGAAGAAATGCTCGACCGATACACATTCGGTCGACAAACTCCTCAATCGAGAAAGGTTCTGGACTGCACTTTTCAGCACTAAACAACTAGTTGTTGCAATGTAATTTATGGACACCTAATAGCTAGTTGAGCACTAAGAACACCTTAGAAAGTGTCTAGGACGTCCCTAGACCATTGTAAGACATTTCTATAAATAGGACATGCCTTAGGACACCCAAATCACTTGAGCATACATATTGCAAATTGAGATCATTCTTTGTGAGCAACAAGCAAAGTTTCACTTGCGATTCAGCTTCCTTGAGCTCTACATGAGTGTCCTATAGCTTAGTATCTCCTAGCCACTACACTACCACGTTCATCTATAGTGGACAAGAGATCAATACGCTTGATATAGGATCAAAGCATTGTACTCATTGGTAACATTGTTTCTTTCTTCCAATCTTGTTCCTTTTATTGTATTTTGTTCTCCTTGACTACTCCTAGGTTGGAGGCTATCAAAAGGAGGTTTGTGGAGCTACTTCTGGTGGTGAAGGCTGCTCCCGGTGACTTGGAGTTACTTCAAAAGGCTGCCTCAAGGATTTAAGCTAATTCATGTGAAGGCTACTTTAAAGGTGGACTTGGAGTTACTTCAGAAGGCTGCTTTTGGGAAGATTGAGGCTAATTCAGGTGAAGGCTACTTCAAGGGTGTAGGAAAGCAATTGTATTTTGTGTAACATCCTCGTGAGGTAATAAAATAAGTTGCTTTCAAAATCCCTGTTGGAAACAATCGGGTAGTGGACTGACTTCCTTAGATTTCTAAGGTAGGAACCACTCTACATCCTTGTGTCTTCCTTGTTTCCTCCTACTTCTTGTTCAAGTGTTTAATTGTTTTTAATTAACTTTAAAAACTATAAAAAAACTCTATTGACCCCCCCCCCTCTAGATCTTTCAATATCGTATACAAATATTAGCATGCCCTATCTCACTCCAACTGAAAGTGCAAATATGTAGATCTTTGTGGACACCCTGTGTTGAGGAAGGTACTTGATGCAAAATGCAAGTGCATGTATCAATGTAATATAGGTCTAAAGAGGGTCGGATATCAAACACAGAGAAAATGTGTACCCATAAACTACAACTAACAATGACCCATCAGCTAAGTCTGAGAGAAAAAATGATTTGGTTGAATTAATAACTAAATTGCAAGAACTAAAACGAAGAGTATTGGTTGTGATCACAAGTGTAATGAATTCCTTCGGATTGTTGTTTCACCATAGTTCACATTGCAATTAACATCATATCATTAATAGTCATCTCTCCTAACACTGGACAAAGAGACCTATAGCAAGAATTACCCACTCTCACAGTGTAATTCACTATCTATCCTAATATCAATCCCACTCTCGTAGAAATTATGTTATTAGTTAGGTGCTTTATCAGAACCTTTGGGTTATTATCTTCACATCTGTAAGACCTTTCTTAGATGTGATATAAAATATGTAAATCTATGAGTTTTTCAACCCTTAATCCTTCTCTCGAAGTAATTAACGATCTAAATAGCTACCTATGGTGATCAAGAACAAACAATTTGTGATGCTCTCATAGATTTATATCTAGAAATTAAGAGAAAATGTATATTAAATCATAATCATCAATTAGAATGCGAAATCCGCCTACTTTCAGATCCTAGGGAACAAGGAGATTAGCCCCCCATGATTTCAGTTGCTTTACACATAGAAAAGCAAGAAAATAAAGAAGAAAACATCAAGAACAAGGGAAAACCCCAAGAGAAAGATGGTTTGGATGGTTCCTCTTAACAAATGTGATTGTGATGCCCCAATCCCCATGCCATCGCTAATGACCCCGAAGACCGGAGAGTCAACCTTGGTAATCCACCCTTAACTTTTTCTTTTCTTAATCACTTAAAATTAACCTAAAGGAAAATCTTATAACTTGGAATAAACTGAAATCTTACTAAACTACGGAAGCAACTACTATTTACATTACTAGATAGGTAAAGAAGATTTACACAACATATTACATTTTTCATGCGGAATATAAAGCACAACAGATAACTTAAAACTAAACTACATATTACATTACATTCTCTCTCTTCCACACCACATGCCCTAAGGACTGAGGGGAAAGGACTAAGAGACCTCTATTCTAACTATGAACTACCTTCTAAGAGCCTGGGTGATAAGATCCTTTAGCTTCCTCATGCTGACGTTGACATGAAAAACATTTTTAGTAGGTTGGCGAGCTGCTGGCTCAGTGAATAGAATTTCTCCCAACCATCACAGATAACTCATTTTATGTTTATTAAACTGAAATAAAATACAGAAATTTCTACACTGAGCAGATCTAAAACAATACAGTTAAAATAACATAGAATGCCAAAATTACATTTAAAGAACAACTGTTGTGAAACTGTACTCGAATCTTTCTTAGTCTTTCTTACTTATAAGAAACTCGTTAAAACTTATACTATCATATTTTAGCTTATCCCCTGATCATATGTAGTGTACTCTACATATGAAGAATCATACAGAAATACGATCTCATCGTACAAGACTTAGCTGACACACCTAGGATGCTAATCCTGACAATGTCGCTGGTCTGCAATAGGAAAATGTCTCTCTGGCCTCAGCACACCTATGGGCCATAAAACTAGACTCCTCCTCTGGCCTGAGCACACACGCGGAGAGTCAAGCCACCTATTGGCTTTTCTGTACTCTAGTGCCACCAGGACCTCTAGTTGATGTTGGACACTACATGCTGTATTTTAAGGAGACTTCCACTAGGGCTTCATCCCCTGTACCACCTGTTAGTAAGTTCTGAACCCCATATACTGGACATTGTCAGGGTTAAGTCATTTCATCCCTACAGAGCAGACCTCTCACAGGGAATCTACGGTGTTCAGGGCCCCTAAGTCTATTATATTATTATTCTTGGAAAGCTCTTACTATATTGTATCTTTTCCTTTCTTATACTTGACTATGATATCTCTATGGTACCACATATATTTATTTGAAATTTATAATACAATATGTATATCATTCTAAACTTGGCAGAGCAATATATTCGAAACACTGTGATATTCTGAGTAATCATCATACTATACATACAGGCAAACTAAAATTCTTAAATAATCAAAATACATGTCAACTTGGCACTTTATGCACTAGAATTATGCAATTGAACTTCTTAATACACTGATAAGTGTTAATCACTTGACATACGAGTAATCATCATTTGCACCTGTAAATTATTTGTACTTTCTTGGAAAACGTACACATCAACCCAAATCCTGAGTTGTGCATCACATAACTTAATTAAGAGTAAATTACTTATCATGGCAAGAATTATTTATAATAACTGATAATTTCTAATGATATCTTTGAGAAACGTGCCAATTTGTGTTAATACTAAACCACAAACATTAACTAAAATAGGGATCGTGCAAATAGGTTTCCATTGAAACATTGTAGGTCATCATCTTTTTCTTTGAAAACGTGCGACTAGTTGATTACTAAAATCGTACAGCCTGGGTTTATACCCAAACTATACATCTATTGTAAATTTGGGTCATGTGCTACTGTCTTCGTCCTCTCTACTGAGCTATTTAGGATTTATTCAACCATATAGTTCCAATAATCCAAACCATACAGATCAGTTAAAATAACTAGGGTCATGCAAATGTGAAGAAGAGAAACGTGCAATAAAAAGTCAGGCGACGCCAAGACTGCACGACACTTGGGTAATCGTTGTTACCCGCAAAAAACACAAATCTAACCGAAATTGTCTGTTTCATGGAGTTAGTACTGCTTAGTGAGTGAAATTCTACTCATAGAGGATCGAGGTGGCCAAAATTCAACTGAAATACACCCAAAGCTTGCTTTTGGGCATCTACTGGGTCGTCTTCAACCTCGATTCTGCCCTGGTTTGGACCTGCTGCAAGTAGAAGCTTCCACGTGCACACAGGAAGGAGAGGGGAAGCTTGGTTGGGTGCTAATCGCGGCTGGGAGCTGCAGATTCGAGCTTTGACCTCAAGGCCAGAGTCGAGGGCGACATTACCTTGGTGTTTCCTGCACCAAAACGGCCCATGGTCGTGCGTCACGTAGCTGTTGGCCGGCCGACAACCTAGCTGGTCGGGGCCGCGGTTAGGGTGAGGAAGAGAGGAAGAAGAAGAAGGACGACGATGGTTGTTAGCTCTCTCTCTCTCTCTCTCTCTAGCCCGAAATCACCCGCCATCTCTTCTGCTGGCTGATCGGCCTACTGTTGTGCGCCACTCAAGTGGTGCTTTGCACTGATCAGGAGGTAAGGGATAAGGGAAAGGGGTTAACTACTAATGGGTAAATTGCAGTCTAGGTCCAAGGAACTTTAAAATGTCATATATTTTTCCTTGGAGGTCCGATTCAAGTGATTTCTTTTGCAAACTTTCAAGCACAAGATCCACTACAACCTCAAAACCTAAAATTATACTAACTAGCTTGTATAAACTTGATCAAATTAGTAATCGCATCATGAACACTTATCTTAACTTAATCAACATGGTGATGCACTAATCATTGTACTTACTAGTTAAACTCAGAGTGGGTCATAACAATCTCCCTCCCTTATAAGAATTTTGTCCCCAAATTCCTAAAAGAGAAAAGGAAACTTGTTATGCATCTTTGACTCAAGCTCCCACATGGCTTCCTCTAGGTTGTGGTTCCTCCACAGAACTTTCACTAACGGTATCTCTCGATTCTTGAGCTTCTTAATTCTCTAATCAACTATTTGTACTGGTCCTTCAACATAGGACACATCTTCTCTGAGATGTGTAGGTTCGGGGTCTACTATCTTCTATGTACCAGGGTAACACTCCTTCAGCATTGATACATGAAACACATCATGTAAATTAGCTAACTCAGATGGCAAATCCAACCTGTAGGCTATAGGTCCAATCCTCTCAATGATAGGATATGGGCCCATAAACCTAGGAGTTAGTTTGCCTTTCTTACCAAACCTCAACACTCCTTTCCATGGTGAAACTTTTAGATACACTTCATCACCAACCTCAAACTCAAGAGGTCTATGCCTCTTCTCAGCGTAAATCTTCTGCCTGCCCTGTATAACTTTCAACTATACTATGATCACTGTAATCTTTTTTGTAGTCAAATCCACTATCTTTGGTCCAAGAATATCTTTTTCACCCACCTCGTACCAACATATGGGTGATCTACTCTTTCTGCCATACAGAGCTTCATACGGAGCCATACCAAGACTGGAATGGTGACTATTATTGTATGCAAACTCTATAAGGCTCAAGTGTTCTTCCCAACTTGCTCTGAAATGTAGGACACATGCTCTCAGCATGTCCTCAAGAGTATGAATGGTCCTATCTGACTGAACATCCGTCTGCAGGTGAAAAGTTGTACTGAATCTCAACTTTGTGCCTAAAGCATGATGCAACTGATTCCAAAACCTGGATGTGAACTTAGGATCTCTACCTGATATTATTGAAACTGGGATACCATGCAACCTGACTATCTCATCCATGTATATCTTAGCCAACTTAGGGACATCAAAGGTTGAATTAACAGGAAGAAAGTGAGCAGATTTAGTCAGTCTATCCACAATCACCCATATCGAGTCACAACCTCTAGATGTCCTGCGCAACCCTACCACAAAATCCATTGTGATATGTTCCCACTTCCACTCTAGTATAGGGAGAGATTGAAAGGTACCTACAAGTTTTTGATGCTCAACCTTAACCTACTAGCACACACTACACCTAGCCACGTACTCAGCTACATCCTTCTTCATACCTAACCACCAGTACAACTCCTTAAGATTCTTGTACATCTTTGTGTTGCCTAGATGCATAGCGTACATTGATGCATGCACTTCCTCAAGAATCTTTTCTTTCAAATCATTGTCTCTAGGTACACATAACCTGTCAGGATGATACAACAAACCATTATCTGAAAGCTTAAACTCTAGTCTTTTTCCTCCTGTCATGTCCTGCATGATCTGTTGTAACTCACTGTCACTCTGTTGTAGTTCTTTGATCTGATATTAAAAGGTAGGCTTGACTTGCATATGTGCAATAAAAACACTCTGTTCTGTCACTCCTAAGTCTAAGTTCAACTTCCAAATCTCTACTATCAGGTCTCTCCTGAAACATGCCATAGAGAATACATCAACTGTTGAACTTGACTTCCTGCTCAGGCATCTGCTACCACATTCTCTTTTACAGGATGATAATCTATCATCACTTCATAATCCTTGATCAATTCTAACCACCTCCGCTGTCTAAGATTCAGATCCTTCTGGGTGAAGATATATTTCAAACTCTTATGATCCATAAACACATGGCATGCCTCACCATAAAGATAGTGGCGCCATGTCTTCAGAGCATGAACTACTATAGCTAACTCTAGATCATGTGTCAGGTAATTCTCCTCATTCTTCTTAAGTTGTCTAGATGCATAAGCTACTTCTTTGCCTTCCTGCATCAACACACAGCCTAAACCTCTCCTTGAAGCATCACAAAACATTGTGTAGCCTTTATCTACCTCAAACAGGATCAACACTGGTGTTGAAACGACCGTCATCAAACTGACAAACAAATTGTTACAATTAAGCAGAATTAAACATAAACAACAGATTTACAAAAATCACTAAAAATTAAAACCATTTTGCAAGGAGATCCTTGTCCAGAAAACTTTTATTGAAAGATCCAAAACTCTTACATATAATGATTTACATTATTTCATCTCATATCGAGCGCGACATATAACAATTTCTCTATCAAAATACATACTGGAGCAACATTAAACCTTGAGGCATTCAAGCCAAAAGCTCAGATCATTCATGAAATCAATACAAACAAACTCCAAGGACCTAAGAATATAGAGATGACACATAGGACTTCTATCTACAAGACATGATAGACAATACACTTAACCTGAGATGTCACTGCTGCCTCAATTGTTGTGCCTCCTCTCCAGAAAGATCTTCGCCACCTCATGCACGTCCACCTAAAAAATGTGGATCCCACGATGTGAGACAGTTGTCTCAGTGCGAGATATAACTCTCCACTGACCATATTATTATCATAGATTAAGCATTTATAAACAGAGCAGAGGTTATTTTTATATTAATAGGAAGGAAAATTCACTGTATGAACAGAATGAAGTAATCTCCTTTCTTAAGGAGAACATTTCATCTACCCATGGTAGAGTTATCAATCATCTATCTTCTTTGCAAAGAATGTAAAGAAACATAAATATCATCTATCAACTAAGATGTATAACTGAAGTGCCCATCAATCAATGTTTTTCATAATCGATTCTTAAATATATATGCTACACAGATGAACATATTTTAACAATCACGCTTATGCCCTGAGGAGATGAAGCATACCCCGTTCATCTCCAACTGACCACAAACTTCTCACAAGTTGGTACGATACAAGGTCAATGGGAGAGCCAGTTGCCATGACCTCACTTGTCTCGGTCAGTACGAGACCACTTAAGCTTAGTAGGACATCTTGTGTCAGTTGCAAATAGTTATGCCAGGGTACGTAGGCATCCTCACTTAAAGCTACAGTGTCAACTACACTCTCTTAGGGGAAACATATACTAACAACCGTCCCCAGTTATGAAATTACTGAGTCATGGCGACATAAGAACCATACTCTGATCCATGAGCCAGTTCACCATGCTCAACATAGAGTCTACGACCAAAATCGCACTCGAGCCATGATATGACATATAGCCAAATCCCCATTCATTTCAGGCTCGTAAGGGGATCGTCTCACACATAGCCATCCGTACTTACGCCCCCACATACTCAAAAGTATGCACTCCGGGTTATGCCGCGGGGAACCCATTTCACCATTCAGCAAATCCTGACACTGATGGATCTATGGTCAGGGCAATGTTTTATAGTTCCTACTGATGTATTACATGTATTAAAACATTCTTTTAGCATCAAACAAGTTATCATTATTAATCACAACAAATGCTACAAAGAAAAATGTAATACATCTATCACGTACTTTTCATATCTTTAAAACACATGATACTTGGGATCTCAGTCCCTCATCACATTACTAGAAATTATCATCCATTCACGTCATTATCATGATTACTGGATCTGGGTATTCAAACCCTTGGATCATGACACAACATTGTTATCTCTATAACAGATAAACATTACCTCTAGGTCCTCAGACCCAGGTATTCATTTTACTTGTTGTACAAGTATTCCATATGGCTCACAAGGCCATTACACATCATGTCACCTCTCACTAGGCAACAACTTATTCATATGGCTCACAAGGCCATTACACATCTTGTCACTTCTCACTTGGCAACAACTTATTCATATGGCTCACAAGGCCATTTCTCATTACACTTTTTATATAAGTACTTAACATGCCTCACAAGCCTTATGTAATAAGAGAAATGCAACCTTCCCATCATTAGGGTTAGGGTTTCCCTTTATAGTCGAATAGGGTTTCAAATTCATATTATTAATCCAAACCCTAATTCATTGCTCCACACATCTAGGAGCATACATTGATATTATAAGTATTCAATCATACTTATTTATTCTCATCATTTATCATTAAATGATTTTCAACACAAAGTATGAGTTTCTCTCTCATCCTGACTAGGATATTGAATACATCATGCTTTATTAACTTGGCTTAACCCTTCTCAAGGCATGTTAGCCTAAACTTATCAAAGTGCATTAAAATCATTACCTCTAAATATAACAATTAACATGACACACTTCATGTGTTACTCATCCAAGTGTATTGGATTTAAGGTGCATCAAGGTGCATCAACCTTGAGGTGCTGGATGTGGTATTTATCATGCCTTGATGTATTACTTCCCTCATTGCTTTTAACTTACATAAGTTCATCAACTTATCTTGTATTAGGGTATATCCCATCCTAATACTTTATGCACTAACACATCACATTTATCATGTAGTGTATTGGCCATAAGTCACACATTTGAATTACCCAACTATCATCAAGTGATATAGACTCATCTCGAGTTAAGGAATTGTTGATACACCATTATCAACCACTTTAGGTGTTCTACCTATCAAGGTATTAACCAAACCACATCATTACTTGGTGTTACACTCATCATTCCTAAGAGTGTTTTACCCTCACCTTTACAAGGTGCATCAGATTGAATCATGTATGTCAAGTTGAACACATGTATTGGATTTGGTGTATATTGATCTAGGCATCATCATATCCCTCAGACCCTTACCCATTAAGGTATCAACCTTACCATTCATATGGTGTATCAACTTCACCATACATGAGTGTAACATCCTCACCTCTCTTGAAGATATTAGCCACACCATACTTTAGTGTATTGGCCATCACATGTTCTAGGGTATTAACCACCTTACCACTTTTGTCATCTAGTGTATTGGATTACGCACCATATCATTTTAGAGATATGTGCTCAACACCATATCATCCAAGAGGTGTATGCTTAACCCAATATCAATTTAGAGGTGTATGCTTGCTACCCATATCACTTTAGAGGTGTATGTATGCTTACCATATCGGGCAAGAGGTGTATGCTTGCTTGCCATATAACTTTAGAGGTGTATGTGTTCTTACCATATCAGGCAAGAGGTGTATGCTTTCTTTACACCATATCGGGCAGAGAGGTGTGTGTGTGCTTCACACCATATCAGGCAAAGAGGTGTGTGCTTCACACCATATCAGGCAGAGAGGTGTGTGTGCTTCACACCATATCAGGCAGAGAGGTGTGTGTGTGCTTCACACCATATCGAGCAGAGAGGTGTGTGTGTGTGCTTCACACCATATCGGGCAGAGAGGTGTTTGTGTGCTTCACACCATATCGGGCAAAGAGGTGTGTGTGTTCTTCACACCATATCGGGCAGAGAGGTGTGTGTGTGTTTCACACCATATCGGGCAAAGAGGTGTGTGCTTGCTCACCATATCACTTTAGAGGTGTATGCTTGACCTCATATTGTGCAAGAAGTGTATACTACACCACCATATCGTGCAAGAAAGTATAAAACTATATCCATATTGTTTTAGTGAAGTAGGTGCATGACCATATCGGGTTAGTGGTGCTTGCTTGTATGTTTGAACCCGATATCACTTTCTAAGGTGATACCATCTTCTTCAAGCTCTAGACCTTTGTTCTAACTATTATAGTTCGTGACAACATATTTAACCAACTACTAGAACTCATAATGTCATCAACTATTTTAGAAAATTTTGGAATTAAAAGTAGATCATTAAGTATAGAAATTTAGGTGATGAATAATAACATGATAGAGTTCCAGTTATATAACCCACCTCAAGAACAACATCAAAGCTCCAAGCTCCAAAGATCCAAGTTCCTAAGGTTGAAGATGACTTATCAAAAGTCCAAACTCGTTCACAACTCCTTCATATACAAGGAATCACCCTGGATAAGCAATTGGTGAAGAAGAAAAGAAAGGAAGATCATAACCCTCAAATCATGCTTTGATCCAAGGTGGAAGATGATCATGGCCTCACCTTAGGGTTAAGTATTGAGATAACTCGTGCTCCTTAGCACCTTGCACAATACCTGACTATGCTTGCATGCTATTCCATCACTTGTGGTTGATATCCCCTTCACCTGTGGCCAAAAACACTCCACTATGGCCGATATCACCTTGCTAGGCTGATATCAACTTGTTAAGGCCAATACCCAAGGCCTATGCATGATATCACATCACCTATGCACGAAAACAAGGCTCCATGCACAATATCTAAGAGCAAGGAGTTGGTAGGATTCGATAAAGTTCACCAAGGGGTGAAAGAAGGGGTATATATACTTGTTGTTCATGAAGAAGTGTGAAAATGAGGTGTCATCAATTTGAGATACTAGGTGCCACGTGTCCATGCATGGGTGACACATGTACATGCATGCATTAAAATTTATCTTGACATGAAAAACTCTTGAGGTAATTTAGGGATGAGTTTTCATCCATTACTTATCCCTTTGAATAAAATATATCAACAAAATCACCACTTTATTCACAACCCGATACAACTTTTCGAAGGAAGTTGTAAACCGATACACTTCACCTCCTTGAGGTGATTTTCACGTCATGGGATTTTCCAAGAGTCCAAAAAACTATATTAGACTCCTGTTTTGGCTCCTTGGCTGATAGACACTCATATATAAGCTTTTCAACTTGATACAACTCAAGTTAGGGTTTCATATTCAACCTTTTTCTTGGTCATTTCATCACCAAGATTACCATCATTCAAAATTGATTCAAACATGGTGTCTCATTCATTATATATCCTCAAATGATACATAGAGGACGTAGGAACACTCTAGAGGTGGTAATTTTCATATCAACCCTACATTTTGGGTAAATTACAATTTGTACCAAAATTGGTGCTCAAGGTACTAACATTGTTCAAACAAGTTCAAACCTGGCATTTAGGCTTTCCATAAGCCACCACATAGCATCATTCTCTCTATTATGATGCTAAAACACATGGGGTACATTCAACATGTGACATTTTGGAGTATAACCCCTCAACTTGGGTAAATTGCACTTTGGTCAAAAACAAAAGAACATTGCTCAAACAACATTCAATCAGGACCATACTTGGAACATAAGTGTGTCACATGATTAAAAAACACCTTAGAAGATTATAATAAAGTTATAAGCAACTTTATTAGTAAAAAAAAATAGGGTTGCATCATTACCCAGGTCAGGGTCATTACAAGTTATAAACCCCTAACAAGGATTTCATCCCCGAACTCCTAGGTAAAGGGAGATAGATATTATTCATTCATCACATCATCAAGTCTCCACATAACATCTTAATGTCATGGAGATGCCATAGAACTTTGATCAACACAAAGTTCTTCCACACAAGGTTATCATAAAATATGTCACACATGACACATACTCTACTGTCCTTTTCACTGTTGACTGCTGAGTCAACTCTATGTCAGGTAACACTTTTCTTAGTTAGAGAAACAATATACATACCCTATTTAACTAAGGTGTCAAACCTTACTGATTTTCCACCTTCTCAACCTACAACTTATGTGACAAGATTCCTGATCTAGGGAGTCTTCCATACTCCACACTTAGTTTAGCATTTCACTTTCAAGGAAAGACCAGAGTTACGTTCTGTCACCCACTTGGGACTACAAGTCTTATCATACATCTGTTGTGCCATCTGATATTTCTTAGATACCAGAATTCCTTACCTTGTTATCTATCACATGTGTCAAAAACACATCACATCCTCATCATTCCCATCTCTCTGTTGTTATTACCAAAACCACACATATAAAAGGATCTTTTTTTCATCCTGGGACATTACTTGTTACACATATTTTTATCTTGGAACCAAAGTCCAAGAAAAAATAATACTTTTCTAAGTATCCATCAATTGATTATTTCTTATCCATCCACATCAAGTGTCATCATACTCACTTGACTACCATGTACCTGCAAGGAAAGGACACAAAGGAACATATTCCTTTCATCACCCCATCATTACCCAGGGTTGTTCATCAAAGAGGAGACATCATCATCTCCTAAGATTTATTATATGAACTTTCACTGTTCATGAGTCATTTACACTTGTTTCATCTTAGGTTCCTTGCCATCAGCATAGGAATTATAAGGATGATTACATGTCATCACTCATTTTTTTGTTATTGTCTAACATGTTCATGAACATTTTGTGATTTTATCATATTTCCCATTTCCACATCATGGGAAAAGATCTTTACTATTCACATAGGCTTTATCAGACATGGATCATCTCCCTTGTTCTCATTCTCTTATCATGAGGATTATACTTTTTACTTCCTCATACATACAGATTGATCTGAGTTCATCTTAGATTCCATTTTTTTGCACTTAGGATGTGATACAAATATCCATGCCATATTTCCAGTTTCATTATGCTCACTAGATTGTCTCAAAATGACTACTTGATCAGAGTAATCAAAAAGATAACAATCTAAGAGTTCCATACTTACCTTATCTTCAATAATTGAATACCTGGCAAGGGTATACAAGTACTGATATTAGGTAGTATGCACTTTATTTACTATCATGTTCCTTACTTTTCATATCATAAAAAACATAGGACTTAGAATTCCTGGATTTTCTCCAGGCATCACTTCTATATCTCATCCTCTTTCATACAGATAAGAGCAATTATAGAACATTTAAAAGAATACTGAATAGAATATAAATTCTAGTTCTCATCATTTCTTCCCTATGTTCCCATAGGGCAATCAATAGGGAGGTCCATAACAACAATCCTTTTTATGATTATCAGATAACATCAAGATAAGGCATATCGAAATGAAAAAGGTCTATCTGACTGTTACCCCTCACGGTCATCCACCATTTTAGGTTGACTCAACACATAGAGTCTAGTTGTTTCATATTGTTGCTTTTGACTTTTTACACTATTGGGCTGTAACTTTCATAAGCCCTGCCGATTCTACCTCGGTTGTTGAGTCATTTCCTCCCTTCTTTTTGAACAAAAGGGTTTAGTATGTTCAACATGTCCATACCTATAACATGTCTTACCATCGTACCATGATCTTATCGGTCTTATTACCGATGTAAAATTAAGACATGGGTTCTTACAGGTGGAAAGTTAGTACTTTTTCCTTTACTTAGCGACTACTGCCCTGGTGCACTAGGCATTTATTACACTGATGGAAACAAAAACTTTAGCTTTTTAGAACAACTAGGCAAATGTCTCTAAAATTATAGAGACCTTACCTTAATTCTCATCTTATTGCCCCTTCTTGGGAATTACCATCACATGTGTACTATCTATCTATACTTATGGCAGAGTCTATTTTCTTACCATATGTTAATCTTTCCCATATTTTCCACTATTCTAACATGACTATTTCATTCAGGACCCTTTATAGAGCCCAACATTACTGCATTAAGAACTGGTAACCTAGGTTGTAATGCTAGTATCCAGTCTACTATATGCATCATTGATGTCCTAACCAGTCCAATAAGAGCATAAAAATAGGATTCTCTATCATGATTGGGTCAATATGGGAATTCTCAGGAACTCATTCTTCTCTTACCTGATCCCTTGCACCTTCTCTTGGTGCAACAACATTGCTCTTAGAAATGTGTTCCTCATGTTCTCCAGTCTTTTTTTAAACTTCACCCTTTCTTCTGCATAAGAAGAAGTCACTATAGAGTATACTGGAGGACACTAGAACAGACTCAACACCTTAGTCCTATGTCTCTATAGACTCAGCAAACCTTAAGCTCTGATACCAAAACTTGAAACAACCATCATCAAACCGACAAACAAATTGTTACAATTAATCAGAATTAAACCTAAACAACAGATTAACAAAAATCACTAAAAATTAAAACCATTTTGTAAGGAGATCCTTGTCTAGAAAACTTTTACTAAAAGATCCAAAAATCTTACATATCATGATTTACATTGTTTCATCTCGTCTCGAGGGCGACGTATAACAATTTCTCTATCAAAATACATACTGGAGAAACATAAAACCTCAAGGCATTCAAGCCAAAATCTCAGATCATTCATGAAATCAGTACGAACAAACTCCAAGGACCTGAGAGTACAAAGACGACACATAGGACTTCTATCTACAAGACATGACAGACAGTACACTCAACTTGAGCGGTCACTGCTACCTCAGTTGTTGTTCCTCCTCTGCAGAAAGATCTTCGCCACCTCATGCACATCCACCTAAAAAAATGTGGATCCCATGGGGTGAGAAAATTGTCCCAATTAGAGATATAACTCTCCGCCGACCATATTATTATCATAGATTAATCATTTATAAACTAAGCAGAGGTTCTTTTTATATTAACAGCAATGATAATTCACCGTATGAATAGATGAAGTAATCTCCTTTCTTAAGGAGAACATTGCATCCACCCATGGTAGAGTTATCAATAATCTATCTTCTTTGCAAGGAATGTAAAGAAACATAAATATCATCTATCAACTAAGATGTATAACTGAAGTGTGCATCAATCAGTGTTTTCCGTAATCGATTCTTAAATAGAGATGCTACACAACTGAACATATTTTTACAATCACGCTTATGCCCTGAGGAGATGAAGCATACCTCGTTCATCTCCAACCAACCACAAACTACTCACAAGTCGGTACCATACAAGGTCAATGGGAGAGCCAGTTGCCATGACCTCACTTGTCTCGATCATTACGGGACCACTTAAGCTTATCAGGACATCTTGTGTCAGCTGCAAATAGTTATGCCAGGGTATGTAGGCATCCTCGCTTAGAGCTACAGTGTCAACTGCACTCTCTTAGGTGAAACATCTACTAACAACCGTCCCCAGTTATGAAATTACTGAGTCATGGCGACACAAGCACCATACTCTGATCCACGGGCCAGTTCACTGTGCTCAACATAGAGACAATGACCTAAGTCACACTCCATCCAGGATAAGACATATAGCCAAATCCCCATTCATTTCGGGCTCGTTAGGGGATCGACTCACACATGGCCATCCGTACTTACACCCCCACATACTCAAAAGTATGCACTCCGGGTTATGCCACGAGGAACCCATTTCACCATTCAGCAAATCCTGACGCTGATGGATCTGTGGTCAAGGCAATGTTTTATAGTTCCGAATGATGTATTACATGTATTACAACATTCTTTTAGCATCAAACAAGTTATCATTATTAATCACAACAAATGCTACAAAGAAAAATGTAATACATCTATCACGTACTTTTCATATCTTTAAAACACATGATACTTGGGATCTCAGTCCCTCATCACATTACTGGGAATTCTCATCCCTTCACGTCATTATCATGATTACTGGATCTAGGTATTCAAACCCTTGGATCATAACACAACATTATTATCTCTATAATAGATAAACATTACCTCTAGGTCCTCAGACCCAGGTATTCATTTTACTTGTTGTACAAGTATTCCATATGGCTCACAAGGCCGTTACACGTATTGTCACCTCTCACTAGGCAACAACTTATTCATATGGCTTACAAGGACATTATACATCTTGTCACTTCTCACTAGGCAACAACTTATTCATATGGCTCACAAGGCCATTAATCATTATACTTGTTATACAAGTACTTAACATGCCTCACAAGCCTTGTGTAAGAAGAGGACTGCAACCTTCCCATCATTAGGGTTAGGGTTTCCTTTTATAGTCGAATAGGGTTTCATATTCATATTATTAATCCAAACCCTAATTCATTGCTCCACACATCTAGGAGCATACATTGATATCATAAGTATTCAATCATACTTATTTATTCTGATCATTTATCATTAAATGGTTATCAACACAAAGTATGAGTTTCTCTCTCATCCTGACTAGGATATTGATTACATCATTCTTTATTAACTTGGTTTAACCCTTCTCAAGGAATGTTAGACTACACTTATCAAAATGCATTAAACTCATTACCTCTCAATGTAACAATTAACATGACACACTTCATGTGTTACTCATCCAAGTGTATTGGATTTAAGGGGCATCAACATTGAGGTGTTGGATGTGGTATTTATCATGCCTTGATGTATTACTTCCCTCATTGCTTTTAACTTACATAAGTTCATCAACTTATCTTGTATTAGGGTATATCCCATCCTAATACTTTATGCACTAACACATCACATTTATCATGTAATGTATTGGCCATAAGTCACACATTTGAATTACCCAACTATCATCAAGTGATATAGACTCATCTCGAGTTGAGGCATTGTTGATACACCATTATCAACCACTTTATGTGTTCTACCTATCAAGGTATTAACCAAACCACATCAATACTTGGTGTTACACTCATCATTCCTAAGAGTGTTTTACCCTCACCTTTACAAGGTGCATCAGATTGAATCATGTATGTCAAGTTGAACACATGTATTGGATTAGTTGTATATCGATCTAGGCATCATCATATCCCTCAAACCCTTACCCATTAAGGTATCAACCTTACCATTCATATGGTGTATCAACTTCACCATACATGAGTGTAACGTCCTCACCTCTCTTAAAGATATTGGCCACAACATACTTTAGTGTATTGGCCATCACATGTTCTAGGGTATTAACCACCTTACCACTTTTGTCATCTAGTGTATTGGATTACCCACCATATCATTTTAGAGATATGTGCTCAACACCATATCGTCCAAGAGGTGTATGCTTAACCCAATATCAGTTTAGAGGTGTATGCTTGCTACCCGTATCACTTTAGAGGTGTATGTATGCTTACCACATCGGGCAAGAGGTGTATGCTTTCTTGCCATATCACTTTAGAGGGGTATGTGTGCTTACCATATCAGGCAAGAGGTGTATGCTTGCTTTACACCATATCGGGTAGAAAGGTGTGTGTGTGCTTTACACCATATCGGGCAGAGATGGGTGTGCTTCACACCATATCGGGTAGAGAGGTGTGTGTGTGCTTCACACCATATTAGGAAGAGAGGTGTGTGTGCGCTTCACATCATATCGGGTAGAGAGGTCTGTGTGTGCTTCCCACCATATCGAGCAGAGAGGTGTGTGTGCTTCACACCATATCAGGCAGAGATGTGTGTGTGTGCTTCACACCATATCAGGAAAAGAGGTGTGTTCTTTCTCACCATATCAATTTAGAGGTGTATGCTTGACCTCATATTGTGTAAGAGGTGTATACTACACCACCATATCATGCAAGAAAGTATAAAACTATATCCATATTGTTTTAGTGATGTAGGTGCATGACCATATCGGGTTAGTGGTGCTTGCTTGTATGCTTGAACCCGATATCACTTTCTAAGGTGATACCATCTTCTTCAAGCTCTATACCTTTGTTCTAACTATTACAGTTCATGGAAATAGGTCTAAGAAACTACTAGAACTCATAATGTCATCAATTATTTCAGAAAATTTCAGAATTAAAAGTAGATCATTAAGTATAACAATTTAGGTGATGAATAATAACATGATAGAGTTCAAGTTATATAACCTGCCTCAAGAACAACTTCAAAGCTCCAAGCTCCAAAGATCCACGTTCCTAAGGTTGAAGATGACTTTTCAAAAGTCCAAGGCTCATTCACAACGCCTTCATATATAAGGAATCACCCTGGATAAGCAATTGGTGAAGAAGAAAAGAAAGGAAGATCATAACCATAAAATCATGCTTCAATCCAAGGTTGAAGATGATCATGACCTCACCTTAGGGTTAAGTATTGAGCTCCCTCTTTCTCCTTAGCACCTTGAACGATACCTGACTACCCTTGCATGATATTCCATCACTTGTGGCCGATATCACCTTGCTAGGCCGATATCACCTTGCTAGGATGATATCAAGTTGCTAAGGCCGATACCCAAGGCCTATACACGATACCACATCACCTATGCATGAAAACAAGGCTCCATGCACGATATCTAAGATCAAGGAGGTGGTAGGATTCGAAAAAGTTCACTAAGGGGTGAAAGAAGGGGTATATATACTTGTTGTTCACGAAGAAGTGTGAAAATGAGGTGTCATAAATTTGAGCTACTAGGTGCCACGTGTCCATGCATGGGTGACACATGTACATGCATGCATTAAAATTTATCTTGACATGAAAAAATCTTGATGATAATCTAGGGATGAATTTTCTTCCATTACTTATCCCTTTGAATAAAATATATCAACAAAATCACCACTTTATTCACAACCCGATACAACTTTTCTAAGGAAGCTGTAAACCGATACACTTCACCTCGTTGAGGTGATTTGCACGTCATGGGCTTTGCCATGAGTTCAAAAAATGATATGAGACTCCTCTTTTGGCTTCTTGGCCAATAGACACTCATATATAAGCTTTTCAACTTGATACAACTCAAGTTAGGGTTTCATATTCAACCCTTTTCTTGGTCATTTCATCACCAAGATTACCATCATTCAAAATTGATTCAAACATGGTGTCACATTCATTATCTCTCCTATAAATGAGACATAGAGGAAGTAGGAACACTCTAGAGGTGTTAATTTGCATATCAACCCTATATTTTCGGTAAATTACAATTTGTACCAAAATTGGTGCACAAGGTACTAACATTGTTCAAACAAGTTCAAACATGGCATTTAGGCTTTCCACAAGCCACTACTTAGCATAATTATCTCTATTATGATGCTAAAACTCATGGGGTACATTCAACATGTGACATTTTTCAATATAACCCCTCAACTTGGGTAAATTGCACTTTGGTCCAAAACAAAGGAACATTGCTCAAACAACATTCAATCAGGACCATACTTGGAACATAAGTGTGTCACATGATAACAAAACACCTTTGAAGATTATATTAAAGTTATAAGCAAATTTATTAGCCAAAACAAATAGGGTTACCTCATAACCCAAGTCAGGGTCATTACAGGTGTTGTAGTCAACCTCTTCTTTAAAATCTGAAAAGTCTTCTCACAATTGTCTGACCAGACAAACGATGCATCCTTTCTCGTTAAGAATGTCAGAGGTGACGCCACAACACTGAAGTTTTGGATGAACCTCCTGTAGTAACCTGCCAATCCTAATAAGGATGCTCATAGTACCATCTTTCTTTTTCACAAACAAGACTAGAGCTCCTCATGGTGAAGAACTAGGTCGAATGAAACCCTTATCCAGTAACTCTTGTAACTAGATCCTTAGTTCCTTCAATTCTACATGTGCCATTCTGTAGGCTGGCAGCGCTACAGGGTGACTACCTGGAAACACCTGGATCTCAAAATCTATCTCACTTTCAGGAGGTAGACCTAGAAATTCATCTGGGAAAACATTTGGGAACTCACAAACCACTGGCACATCCCATAGGCTGACTGTGTTCTTCTCTGCTCTAGTATCTACTACATGTTCCAAGAACGCCTCACAACCTTTCGGCAACATCTTATCAGCTACAGTGGCTGATATGATACACATAGGCAAAACTTTCCTATCTCTAGAAAAGACACAAGAAAATCCACCATGTTGAAAGACAGCCTCCTTCTTCCAACAGTTGAGCTGAAATTGATACGTCTCTAGGCAATCCATACCTAAGATAACTTGAAAAGAGTTAATATCTAGAGGTATAAGGTTAATCGAAATGGCGTAACCACCAAAAGTCAATAAACATCCGGGACAAAACTCTGTCAACACTGTCAGTTCACCTAATAGAACCCTCAACAACAACTCAAATGATAACTCTTGGGTTAACATGTTAAGCTCACAAGCTAAAGAACTCTATATAAATGAGTGAGTAATACCCAGATCTATCAAAACTATAACTGAAATGCTATTAAAGAAAAGCATTTCTCCTATAATTACTCGGGAAGAAACAATACCTTCTTGTTGTGTTAGAGAGAAGAAGAGTCTTGAATCTTTTCCTCTCCCATGATGTCATCATTGTCCTTCCCTTCCACTGGGTGCTCCTCCTCCTTGTGAACTTGAAGCCACTGAAGAACCCACTCCTCTAGTTGGAGCCTATCTCAGAACATTATAGTATTGTGACTGGGAACCATGTGTTGCCACTTGTTGAAACTGGGGACATTGCCTTCTGAAGTGTCCCACCTGTCCGTAGATGTGCCATCCCTGAAAATCTGCACCCCAACACTAACCGGAGTGCGGCTTTCCACAAATATCACACATTGGTATCTTTCTCCTTGGTGGACATGTCACTGGGGCCGATGATCCAGAAGACCTTGTTGGAGGTATCAATGTAGACTATGTATTCCATCTACTAGAATTGGGCCTTCCTCCACTTGGTGAAAACCAAGATCCTTGTCTCCCAAAACAGCCAAGTCCTCATCCTATCTTAGAGAAGAAACCACCACCTCCTCTATATCCACCACTACTTTGTCCCCCTCGAATAAAGTCTCTAGATCTTTTCTTACTCTCAAACTTCTTATCAGCATTAACTGACTCTTCAACACGTCTCGCTGCTTCCAAAAATTTCCCAAAGTTTTCTCTGTCTCTTCAACCAATGGCTGACACGATGTGTCTAATCTCTAATCTTAATCCTTGTTGAAATCTTCTGCACTTTTCTACATCATCTGGCACAAGTTGCGGACAGAAATTTGCCAACCTCGTGAAATATACCTCATATTCACCAATTGTCATACTTCCTTGTCTAATATTGTCCAACTGTTTAATCTTATCACTTAGGAAGGTAGGAGGAAAATACTTAAGGTGAAACTCATCCACAAAGTCCTTCCAGGTCATCTCTTCATTTCTCCTTTTATCTTCCACTCCTCGCCACCACAACTCATCATCTCCCTTGAGTAAATAGACTGCATGATTGATTTGCTTATCTTCTAATAACTCCATTAGGTGAAAGACCTTTTCCAGTTGTTGAAGCCACACCTCCGCCACAGCTGGATCTATTGTTCTAGAAAATTTAGTTCCACCAAGCTTTTTCATTAACTCATAGGATCTCATTAGATCCTTACTAGAAGATGAAGACTTCCTGTCCATCTTGTATTTTTCTTTTGTCTCCATAAAAATACGATACATTCTTGTTGCCTCATTATCCTCTTCACCTTGAGCCATTGCTCGAGGGTCAGGGCCATAATGGCTCTCAGCTTGTTCCTCACCATGTCCACATCCTCTTCCTTCCATCTCTGCATATCCATAACAGAACACATATGTTAGAAAATTGCAGTTTCAAGAGGAAAATATCCTAATCCTATTGGTCTCTAATCACCCCTATCCCAAACCTAAATTCATTTTAGGTTCAGCCTATGCTCTAATACCAAATGTTGCGATGCCCCGATCCCCGTGCCATCGCTAATGACCTTGAAGACCGGAGAGTCAACCTTGGTAATCCACCCTTAACTTTTTCTTTTCTTAATCACTTAAAATTAACCTAAAGGAAAATCTTATAACTTGAAATAAACTGAAATCTTACTCACTGCGGAAGCAACTACTATTTACATTACTAGATAGGTAAAGTAGATTTACACAACATATTACATTTTTCATGCGGAATATAAAGCACAGCAGATAACTTAAAACTAAACTACATATTACATTACATTCTCTCTCTACCACACCACATGCCCCAAGGACCAAGGGGAAAGGACTAAGAGACCTCTATTCTAACTATGAACTACCTTCTAAGAGCCTGGGTAATAAGATCCTTCAGCTTCCTCAAGCTGACGTTGACCTGAAAAACATTTTCATTGGTTGGTGAGCTACTGGCTCAGTAAATAGAATTTCACCCAACCATCACAGATAACTCATTTTGATGTTTATTAAACTGAAATAAAATACATAAATTTCTACACTAAGCAGATCTAAAACAATACAGTTAAAATAACATAGAATGTCAAAATTACATTTAAAGAACAACTGCTATGAAACTGTACTCGAATCTTTCACAATCTTTCATACTTATAAGAAACTCTTTAAAACTTATATTATCATATTTTAGCTTATGCCTTGATCATATGCAGTGTACTCTACATATGAAGAATCATAATGAAATATGATCTTACCGTACAAGACTTAGCTGACACACCCAGGATGCTAAGCCTGAAAACGTCGCTGGTCTGCAACAGAAAAATGGCTCTCTGGCCTCGGCACACCTATGGGCCGTAAAAATGTACTCCTCCTCTGTCCTGAGCACACAGGCGGAGAGTCAAGCCAATTATTGGCTTTTTTGTACTCTAGTGCCACCAGGACCTCAGGTTGATGTTGGACACTACACGTTGTACTTTAAGGAGACTTCCACTAGGGCTTCGTCTCCCATACCACCTGTTAGTACGTTCTGACCCCTGTATATTGGACACTGCCAGGGTTAGGTTGTTTCATCCCTATGGTGTAGACCTCTCATAGGGAATCTACAGTGTTCAGGGCCCCTAGGTCTATTATTTTATTATTCTTGGAAAGCTCTTACTATATTGTATCTTTTCCTTTCTTATATTTGACTCTGGTATCTCTATGGTACCATGTCTATTTATTTGAAATTTATAATACAACATGTATATCATTCTAAACTTGGCATAGAAGTATATTCAAAACACTGTGATATTCTGAGTAATCATCATACTATACATACAGGAAGACTAAAATTCTTAAATAATCAGAATACATGTCAAGTTGGCACTTTATGCACTAGAATCATGGAATTGAACTTCTTAATACACTGATAAGTGTTAATCACTTGACATACGAGTAATCTTCATTTGCACCTGTAAATTATCTGTACTTTCTTGGAAAACATGCACATCATCCCAAATCCTGAGTTGTGCATCACATAACTTAATTAAGAGTAAATTACTTATCATGGCAAGAATTATTTATAATAACTGAGAATTTCTAATGATATCATTGAGAAATGTGTCAATTCGTGTTAATATTAAACCATGCACATTAACTAAAATAGGAAGCGTGCAAATAGGTTTCCATTGAAACATTGCAGGTCATCATCTTTTTCTTTGAAAATGTGCGATTAGTTAATTACTAAAATTGTACAGCCTGGGTTTACACCCAAACCGTACAACTATTGTAAATCTGGGTTGTGTGCTACTGCCTTCATCCTCTCTACTGAGCTATTTAGGATTTATTCAACCATATAGTTCCAATAATCCTAATCATACAGATTAGTTAAAATAACTAGGGTCATGCAAACATGAAGAAGAGAAACGTGCAATAAAAAGTCAGGCAATGCCAAGACTGCACGACACTTAGGTAATCATTGTTTCCTACGAAAAACACAAATCTAACTGAAATTGTCCATTTCATGGAGTTAGTACTACTTAGTGAGTGAAATTCTACTCACAGAGGATCGAGGAAGCCAAAATTCAACTGAAATCCACCCAAAGCTTGCTTTCGGGCATCCGCGGGGTCATCTTTAACCTTGATTCTACCTTGGTTCGGACCTACTACAAGCAACAGCTTTCACACACACACATGAAGGAGAGGAGAAGCTTGGCTGGGTGCTAATCATGGTTGGGAGCTACAGATTCAAGCTTTGACTACAAGGACGGAGTCGAGGGAGGCATTACCTCGGTGTTTCCCATACCAAAATGATCCCTGGCCGTGCGCCGCACAGCTGCTGCTGGCCGGCCAGAGCCCTAGCTGGTCGGGGTCGCAGTTTTGGTGAGGAAGAGAAGGAGAAGAAGAAGGACGGTGACGACTACTGGATCTCTCTCTCTCTAGCCCTAAATCGCCCACCCTCTCTTCTTCTATACGATCGGCCTGCTGTTGTGCGCCACTCAAGCGGTGCTTTGCACCGATCGGGAGGTAAGGGATAAGGGAAAGGGGTTAACTACTAATGGGTAAATTGCAGTCTAGGTCCAAGGAACCTTAAAATGTCATATATTTTGACTCAGAGGTCCGATTCAAGTGATTTCTTTTGCAAAATTTCAAGAACAAGATCTGCTATAACCTCAAAACATGAAATCATACTAACTAGCTTGTCTCAAATTTATCAAAACACTAATCGCATCATGAACACTTATCTTAACTTAATCAACATGGTGATGCACTAATCACTGTACTTACTAGTTAAACTCGGAGTGGGTCATAACAATGATGATTTTCCATCTTCTGATTGTAAATTGTAGGGAAATATGGCTACAGAGCAGTCAGAAGAAATAAAAATTTTATGTACCATATTACCTATAACCAGCAGATCGCGTCAATAACTATAATATGGAAGTGATGGTTTCGAGGATATACCTAGTCTTGGAGGAAATCCGGTGATAATCTTCATTGTCATAGATGCATAATTTTTGAACTCTGCTTGCACTGGAACTCATCTAACTACTGCACCTCCTAGTTTGGACCACAAACTGCAGCCACAAACCTCATCTTCTTCAGCATCTCCTCTTATCACAGACTGTTGGTTGACGTTGTTCTCCTAGCGACAGACAACGGCCTGCCGCCTCTATGTTAGTCTACAAAGACCACCTAGAAATCCTTTCATCCTAATAGAATGATATGGAAGGAGTCATCCCTCTCTTTGGTGTACTAGTCACCAACTTGCTCTTCAACGACAATGATCTCAATTTCGCTTTCCCTTGTTGTTCCTCCCTAGCCGGGTAGAACTTGCTCGGGCTCTCATGGTTACCACAATCAGAGAAGACAATGTTTATTAGAGCAAGTATTTCTCAATTTTCTATGTTGCACTCTGGGAAACCCCCAATACCCCTCTATTTATAGGTAGAGTTTGGGTCAGCGTTCCTAGTCAATGCGAGAGAGGAAGGGATCGGAAGATATCAAACTCTTGCAACAATTCAAGAAATATTGCAACCTTGCGATAGCCTAGACGATCTTCTGGCATGCCAGATAGTCATTTGGCATAGCCTAGACAACCGTTTAGTTGTTTCCCAGTTATACATGAATTTTACAATTTGTTTCCAATTAATATCCCATGTGAATTTCCTTGAACAACAAGTAATGTGCAACTCAAACGAATTAGGAAATATCTAAACCTTCCCTCGGCTGAACCAAACCATCTCACCCATGCGAGACGACCATCTTGTTCACCCAGACAGTCATCTAGTGACCTGATTCGAGCTTCTTAGTTTGGTTGGTTCACTTCCTTAGCCAATACAAACTTAGAATAGGCCTGACTCCCCAAACACCTATCTCAACACTTGAGATGGCCATTTGGCACTTCTAGATGGCTGTCTCACCACTTGAGATGGGCTTTTGGGAATGTAGTTAGCCTATATGGTGCACGAAAGAATCAAATACCTAAACACTTTAGTACTTAATTCATTTGGCATTCAAGATCTAAACTCCTCTTCTATATTGAGACCTATGTGTGTGACCCTATATGTCCCATGTTACGTTGGCAGTTAATGTCCATAATAACTTATGAGATCACAAGAAATTTGTGGTGTTTTGTTACACATCAATGCTACCCAAGTAAATGGAAAGTTGAGGAACAACTTCAACCTACAATTCAAGTATGGTGTTCTAGTGCTTGTATAGTTCCTTTGTCACTGATATCCATATTGAACTAGATGCATGGAGTAGTCACCCTCATTATTATTCAAACTTGTTTCTTGAACCAAGAGTATACTGCTTGAGATATGTGTAAGCTCAATAGTTCATATTGACTCACATATGCATGGCCATGCATTTATCAGTCTCTCTATTCAAGAGGCCTGGGACATCACACTCCAGTAGGAGGGAGAAATCCCATATCTATCACTCACAGTCAATCCCCATGTGTCAAAGTCACCCAATCATCACTGTTATAACAACCCATGTTTTGGGACTGTGTTTGATGACGTCAAAGTGTACCCAATGACATGTGTTGATTACAATGATTTCAGGTCAAAGAACCCCAACCACCACCATCGCTGTGAGACGTGACTATGACTTCCATGATGATGGAATCCATGTGTCAGTCTCACGGTGGGTTTATCTAATACACTATTCTCTAACATGTATTTGTGTGTTTCGTTTGATATTGTCATATCATGACTAATGAGATTTAGTCATCAACCAACTCACACTCTGATCTTATGTGTTATTATTATCTATCAACCTTCCACAATAACAACCAATCGGGGACATAATGAGAATATGTATATGTACTCTTAACATCTGTATGATCTCATCCATAAGGGTAGTAACTTGAATACATACATCATTGAGTAATAAATTCTCTATACACTTATAATGTTACGTCAATATCTTATAACTTAATTAAATAGAATAAATTAGAAGCTTGTCTTTTATTAATAATCAAATCATTTTTACAAGTTATTCTATTACAATCATCACATGATTAGATCTTTGGGCATATTTCACCATTAGACTCCCACTTGCACATAGAGACAATCACCCACGAATCTTATTTTGAGTGATCTAACGTGATCGTCATGCTTCTTCTATGAAAGTGCCTCCCCTTTCTCTATTTCATTCATTCTCGATTGAGGGTTTTTAGCCTTCAGCAATTCCTCTGCTCACCTCCGCTAACTGCTCATGTGCCACCGCTCGCCTCTTCCGCCGCCGTTTGCTGGTGCTCCGACCGCTGCTCTCCAAGCCAGCCACCACCACGAAGGCCCTCTCTGCTCGTCGTTCGCCGCCCTCCATCTCTACTCGACCTCTCTGCTCGTCGGCACCCTCTGTGCTTGCCGGCGCCCTACCGCCGTTCTCCTCCACTGTCGGGCCTTCTCTGCACCTTCTGGTCGGTGTCGTCACTCTCTAGAGCTCCTCCTACTCACTGCTTGCACCTGCTAGTCACCACTGCCGCTCGAGGTACCCTCTTGTTCCTCCTCTTCTCCCTCGTGGTGGTGAGCTGACTTGACGGTGGTGGGGAGCATTTTTGCTATGTCACTGTTGTTGCTACTATTTCTTCTTATTGTGATGTTGACGGTGGTAGGGTGTGAGAAAATTCATGTATTAAGTCAATCCTTAAACCGCAGTAGATCGCATATGTATATGAGTATAGTGTGATCATCGAAATAGTATGATTTTTAAAGGGAGTGTTTTTTTCAATTAAATGACTGTAGAAGACATAATATTAACTCCAGCATAATCTCATGCATAGGTGATATTAATCTTTGAGATATTAATTTTTTCTCAGACCCAGGTGATATTTTGTTTGATTTAAACAGGATTGGGCATTATTATGACTAATTTTTCCCATAATGAGGCAATTTTTACAATACCTTGCTCTTGTTCCAATTGTTGGACAATTCATATACTCTTTTAAAATTATTCTTATCATGTTGAATCGGGTCAATGACCACACCTCCTATTGTGCCTGAATTATGCCATGTATGTTTGTAAAAAGTGAATTTTGTCACTCTAATTGTGAATTATTGCATGTTTCAAAACTATTGAATTCTTGATTTATTATTTAATAATGCTTTAATTGTGAGTGATGCAATGTAAGTGAGCAAATACATATAGTGGATATGTACTCATTAGCCTAGAAACCCATCCAAGATTTACTCATTAGGAGTAAATCTTGGATAGTCCCCGGTTTGGACCTGTTCTTGAACACCTAATCTCACTTATGATGTAAGTGTATAATGTGTATTGGGTTTTCAAGAAAATTTCGGCAGCATTTCCCCATTTGTTCTCTAAGTACATATGTACTTGGAGAACAGCGGGGAAATGCTGCTGATATTTTCTTAAAAACCCAATACACATTATACACTTACTAGTGAGATTAGGTGTTCAGGAATGGGATAGGTGGTACACATTTATTATATATAAGAATGACATTACATGTATTTGTTGGCCTAGAAACCCGTCCAAGATTTACTCATTAGGAGTAAATCTTGGATAGTCCCCAGTTTGGGATTGTTCTTGAATACTTAATCTCACTTAGGATGTTTTAACCATTAATTATATATAAGACCTTAAACCCTAAAGTTTTAACCATAAACCATAATCTTTTAACCCTAGACCCTAATCTTGTTCTAATATATACTTGTTTTCTCTTTGATCATAGAATGGATAGATCATGGATGTCCATTTCAAATCGTTGCATCCCCGAGTTTATTTCTGGTCTTGACCAATTTATTAGATTTTCCGAGGAACATAGGAAACAACCTGGAGATAGGTTCTACTGTCCATGTAGGCATTGCGGTAACAATTTGAAAGTCAGCACTGGTGATGAAATCAAAAGTCATGTCATGTGCAATGAGATTGTACAAGGCTATACATAATGGCACTGGCATGGAGAGATTTCAAACCAAAAATCAGTGGATGTCGATAGCAGTGCTTGTGTGGAAGAAGAAATTTCCTTCGATGACGTAGATGTGAACGAACCAGTTCCAGTAGACATCGTTGATGCCATGATGGATAGTTGTGGGGTAGAGCACACCGATCCACCTCCCATGTTTAGAAACATTGTGCATGATGCTGAGATACCGTTATACATAGGTTGTAAGTTTATGAAGCTTAGCGCTGTGTTGAGATTGTATAAACTGAAAGCTAACAATCAATGGAACGACAAAAGCTTCACGTCATTGTTGTCTTTGTTGAAAGAAATTCTTCCTGAAGGAAACGAGTTGCCAATCTCAACATACTGATTAAAGAAATTGTTGTGCCCAATGGGAATGGAGGCCAAGAAGATACATGCATGACCGAATGATTGTGTATTATTTTAAAAGGACTATGTGGATTTGAAAGATTGTCCGAAATGTGGTGCGTCAAGGTATAAATTGACAACTTCGGGGGAGTCTAAAACTGGTTCTCCTGCCAAGGCGATGTGGTATCTACCTATAATACCACGGTTTCAATGCTTGTTTGCCAATGCTATAAATGTGAAGAATTTGAGGTGGCATGCAGATGTTAAGAAAAATAATGATGGGATCCTACGACATGCGTCTGATTCCCCACAGTGGAAGAAGATTGATTTATTGTACCCTAAATTCAGTGAAGAAGATAGGAATCTAAGACTTGGGCTTTGTATAGATGGGATGAATCCATACGGGACATTGAGCAGCCAACATAGCACTTGGCCAGTTATGCTTGTTATATACAATCTTCCTCCCTGGTTGTGTATGAAAAATAAGTATGCTATGTTGTCGTCTTTGATATTGGGCCCTAAACAACCTGGAAATGATATCGACGTTTATCTTGAACCTTTGATTGATGACTTGAAGAAGCTCTGGGGTGAAGGTGTGATGACCTATGATGCTTCACAAAGAGAGACATTTCGTTTGCACGCTATGTTGTTTTGCACTGTGAATGACTTTCCAGTGTATGGGAATTTGTCTGGATATAGTGTCAAAGGATCTAAAGTGTGTCCTATATGTGAAGAGAACATTGATTCAATACGACTAAAACATGGCGACAAGACAGTATATCTTGGTCATCGAAGGTTTCTTCCAAAATTTCATCTGTATCGTAGGTTGCACAAAGCATTCAATGGACGGAATGAGGAACAGAGTGCACCTAAACCTATATCAGGGGAGGATGTTTATGAAAGAGTAAAAGACATTACCAATGAATTTTGTAAGAGATCACAATGTACGATGGTCACACGGAGTGACAAGTCTTTATTCAAGAAGAAGTCAATATTTTGGGATCTTCCTTATTGGAGTTCTTTGACAGTCAAGCATTGTATCGATGTCATGCACGTTGAGAAAAATGTATGTGATAGCATCATCGGTACTCTGTTGAATATACCAAGTAAGACTAAAGATGGGATAAAATCCAGAATGGACCTATGTGAAATGGGAATAAGGACAGAATTAACAGAAGTAGTTAGTAGTGATCGAAGAACATACTTACCTCCCACTTGTTACACGTTGTCTAGAAAGGAGAAGAAATCTTTTTGTGAATGCTTGGTAAATGTTAAGGTGTCACAGGGTTACTCATCCAACATCTGTACATTGGTATCAATGAAAGCTCTGAAGTTGATTGGTCTTAAATCTCATGATTGTCACACTCTAATGCAACAAATATTTCCTGTGGCAATTCGATCTATATTGCCGAAGCATGTACAGTTTGCAATCACCAGACTTTGTTTCTTTTTCAATAGTTTGTGCAGCAAAGTTATTGACCTTGATACTCTCGATAAATTGTAAAGAGAAGTGGTTGTTACCCTATGTCAACTTGAGATGTATTTTCCTCCTTCGTTCTTTGATATCATGGTACATCTTGTTGTCCACTTGACTAGGGAAGTGAAAATGTTGGGACTAGTTTTCTTACATTGGATGTATCCCTTTGAACGATACATGAGCATTTTTAAAGGTGATGTTCGAAACCGTTATCGGCCTGAAGGGAGTATTATCGAGGGTTATGTAGCGAGAGAGGTTATGGATTTTTGCAATGACTTTCTGAGTGCTAATGACACTCCTATGAATGACAAGAATATTGAGGAGCATTTTGGCAAAGGACTTTTGGGATCACGGGTGAAAGTAATCAGCCGTGAGCAGTTGGAGCAAGGTCACTTGTATATTTTACACAACATCGATGAAGTGAGTGTTTATATCGAGGAACATACCAATTTCATCAAGAGACAATATCCTTGATCCAATTCAATGTGGCTTGCTAGAGAGCATAACAAGATATTTATTAAGTGGTTTGAAGATAAAGACTTACATCAACTATCTCAAACACCAGATAATCTTACTGAAACCATCAAATGCCTCGCCTTTAAACCAAAATTGAATGTTATGTCTTATGAAGGGTTTGACATAAATGGATTCTCATATTACACAAAGCGTCAAGATGATAAGAGTGTCGTCCAAAATAGTCGGGTCACCCTTCAAGCGTCTTCATTGTTTTTTGCAAGTGCAAAGGATAAGAGTCCACGTGAAGCTAAAATGTCATATTACGGTGTCATTGAAGACATATGGGAGTTTGACTATGTAGATTTTAGAATGCCGCTCTTTAAATGTAATTGGGTTGACAACAATAAAGGAGTTATAGTGGATGAATTGGGTTTCACATTAGTGAACTTTGAAAATATTGGTGAGAAGGGTGAACCATTCATATTGGCATCACAGGCGAAACAAGTATTTTATATCGATGATCCTATAAATGATAAATGGTCGGTTGTTCTTCATGGTAAAAGATAGTTCATTGAAGATCCTATAGATGAAGAAGAGTATGATGATAAGTATGATGACTCCAGTCTATTCTCAGTTGGGTTGCTAACACCACCAAACATTGAAGTTGGGGATCACAATGACTTGTATGTTCACGGGGATCACAATGAATGATTGTTAATTGATAAAAGATCACAATATTAGAGGCATGAATGTTTATATTTTTTATATGTTTTGTTTTTCTGAATGTGAACTTTACAATGTGAATGTGGACTTTACAATGCGAATTACTTTACAATGTAAATGTGAACTTTACAATGTGAATGTGAACTTTACAATGTGAATTACTTTACAATGTGAATGTGAACTTTACAATGTGAATTACTTTACAATGTGAATGTGTACTTTACAATGTGAACTTTACAATTAGTTTTACTTTACAATGTGAAATTTATAATTTCAATGTGAACTTTTAGATGGCTGAGCATTCCCATGATGACTGTGTTGATGATCACCATGAGGGTGAGGATGTGCTTACGCTGCCTGACAATGTAAGTTTTAAGAATATATCCCTGAGGTTTCTATCTATACGTTCATTTATAATTATATCATGTAAGTGTGTTTTTTTTCAAATTTTAGGTTGGTGATGTACCCCCTGAAGAAATTACAACACTTGATGAGCAGCAAAAGAAAATTGAGAAAGTGAGGGGCATCACAATGATGAACAAGTTAATATAGCAAAGGGGCAATGGACCCAAATTGGATGTGGATTTTGATCATGCAGGAAATCCATATGGAGTGAACCACAACTCATTTGTTTCATATCTTGGGGTTCTTACTCACAACCTTTGTAGTTCTATCCTAGAATCCTGGCATAAAGTTCCTAAGGGGAAGAAAGACCACATATGGAAGGAACTATGTGTGAGTTATTATTATTTGTAATTCTATTTGTGTAGATTACTAATTTTTAGGATACTAGTTAATAGCAATTCTATTTAATTTGCAGAGCATATTTGATCTGGATGAAAAGTTGCATCGTAAATGTGTGATGCAACACTGTGGGAGGGTCCTAAGGAACTATAGGACCAATCTCACCCAAGATTACATACGCAATGCTGATAAGAGGTTCTTGATTGATTTCCAATTCTAGACATTGATCACTATTTCACTAACTCTACACTAATAAAAAAAATTGTATTCTCTTTGAAAAATAAATTTAGGTAGAAGGAAGCCACAAAGCAATGGAACTAACTGGACCCCAAATACTGGGAGGCGTTTGTTAGCCAAAGAAAAATAGATGAATTCAAGGTATTAAGCGCCACTCCCAATTTAATTAATATACATTTTTATGTATTTGTCTCAGCCTGCCACTCAGACAGTACCTATGATGGGTCGCTCTTCTCCTACTATAGAAGTGGTTGGGAGTAATCCTTTAGACCCACCACCTAGCTGTCCTCTGTAAGTATTTTTATGACATACTAGCTAGTCTGTTCAAGATGTTATGTTTGTGTATATATGCATATAACATTCTTTACGTAAATTTGTAGGGGTTGAAGCCATGCTAACTAAAAAGTCAAGAATATATCGTTGCAGAGGCGTCGGCTTACCCACCCCTTAAAGGGTGCATGTTTCATGGGTATCCAGTACCATATGGTGTGGTACATGTGATCCCGATACATGTATTCCCCGACTAGACGGATCTTGCACTGCCTCATGAACACCCAGATGATGAAACACTTGGTGAGGCAGTAGGAGGAGTGATACTGTAGCCCAAAGCGGATGTCTTCTATATTGATATTGTATGATAAATTTCCATTATTTTAATTTGTTAGTGTGTATATATGAGTCAATTGATCTAAAATTATATATACAGGTCAAAAAGACGAGACCCGCTACATCTCAGCCTCCACCTCCTCGACTACCAAGTTGGCTTCCAAGGGACCTACATGCCTCGATAGGTCCTAATTGTAGGGGTGTGGCAGTATTGATCGGCGAACATGATACAAATTTCCTTATAATTGTTACTATTCCGGAGGATGTTGTAGGTAAATCAAATGATAACAATCTATTTATACAAGTTTAGCATACATATTTATCCATATGTAATACAAGTTCTGCATACATACGTATTAATGCATAGGTATTAATACAAGTCAATCATATGAAAACAAGATATTTATACAAGATATTTTGGAGTTGTTTAGTTATGAATGGCTGAACACATCTATGAAAGAGTTGTGGATATATTGAGATCTTGTTTATACATCCATATACCTTGTTTTATATACAGTGATCTGGTTTCTTATATATTAATGCATACGTAATACATGTTTTGCAACCACTTACACAAGATATGTAGAGATTCTAGGTTTTCCCATGTGGGATTTTTGGTTCCATCTTTGATTAGTCTTGTAGATACATACCACTTACACAACATATGTAGGGCTTTACAAGAGTACAAAAAAGCTGGAGGAAAGGTCCCCAGGAAAAAGGATCTGTCACTAATTTGGGAGAATGTGAAAGTAATTTCCTTACTCCAATGTATATATTATTTATATGAACTGTGCTTATTTGTATTTTTGAATATTTTGTATGTTTCAATCAATAGTGTACTATACAAGACAACGAATGGGCATGTGCCTACTATGTGATGCTATTTATGGACCTAATCATCAAACATGTTGTAATGAAAATCAATAAGACACAGCAGGTATTATACATAGTCTCATTAGATAATATGAAATATATCAATCTTATTATATATTATTAATTATATATATACATCATTCTCTTTGCAGGTCTTTGAAACTACTGACTTCAGCATAGGTGGAAAGTGTTTCGATGTACATGCTCCATATATGAGAAATGAATTAGATGTTGTAAGAGAAGAATGGGCAAAAGCCCTACAAAGAGTGGGAATTTTTAGATATAATTTTATTGACAATGATGACAATGATGAATAAAGAATAACTTTGTTCTCATAATTATTTTTGTGTGAATGTGAATGGTTTTTTATGAATTTTCATATGTGTGTGAAGATGATCAATACATAAATGTTTCTACATGTGTCTGAATGTGAAGATGAAATCAATGGAACTGCAAGTTGTTACTGGTTTCTACATGTGTGTGATGAAAAAATAATATGAATTAAATGTGCTTATACATATGTGTGAATCACATATATATAATATTGTCCATCTTGTTAATTTTGCAAGTTTGTGGCCTGTTGTTGGCTGATATCAATGGATGTCGTAAACCTGCAGTTCAGAACTGAATTGCATGTTCTCATCCTGCTGACCAGTCATACAGCATGCCTGCAAACTGATTAAAAAAAATCTTAACATAGGTATCGGTTATTTGAACAAAATTGATACCAAAGACATACGGCGGCAGTTTTTGATCAAAAACCGACGTCTATGTGGCCAGGAACCACGGCCGTGCTGGGAAGGGCGGTCGTGGTGGAAGGCAGGGGATATGGCGTCGGTTATCTTACAAAATTGACGTCGGTTCAGTTGATATGGCCAGGAACCACGGCCGTGCTGGGAAGCACGGCCATGGTGGCAGGGGAGATAGTGTCAGTTTTCTTAAATAACCAACGCCTATAGTCCCTTTGCTGGCGCATTTTCGGTGGCGGGAAGCTTTTTGGCGTCGATGAGAACCGACGCCGAAGGGGTCCACCTTTAGCGGCACCCACTTGGGTGTTGCTTGGAAACTGACACTAAAGCCCTTAATTAACCGACGCTAAAGGCCTGTTCTGTAGTAGTGAAAATAGATATATAATTAATCATATGTTTACTTAATAGGATTTAAAAACCTAATATGAAATTAGGTGATTGGGACTAGGAAAAGAACAATATGAAAATATAAAGTAGGAATGTATACACAAGTTGCTTTGGTTTTAATTACCTTACATTATGTGTTTCTAGGATGATACTTGATTGTGTGGACCAGGTTCCTTACTAGAGTTAACTTGTGGATGCTTAAGGTATGTACTCTCTATTTAATTTTGGGCCCAATTTGACTTAAATCTTCTTACATTGAGGCATCCTTTGAATATTGCCCCTTCTATTCATTCTTATTGAAAATTCTTTATTTCATGATATTCAATCATTTGATTCCACTGTGCTTGATGATTACTTCATTGTCGTAGGTCTATGACCCCACATGCTTGGTTGTTGTACTTGGAAATGTGAATGGTGAATGTAAACTAACTTACCACTCTATTTATGCATGTTAGATAGATTGACTAGATAACTGTGATAGACTCTTATGTGTAACCATTAGGGTATGATATATATATATATATATATATATATATATATGTGTGTGTGTGTGTGTGTGTGTATATATATATAGAGAGAGAGAGGCGTGCTTTTCCGCCTAGGGTGTGATTTTCAATCCATTTTACTTAGGCTAATGACTCAATGGTGTCATGTCCCTACTATAGTTACTTTAGTCAATATATATCTACATGTGAATGATTATGATTGTTGTGATATTGTGAATGTTTCATGGAAAGAAGTGTTATCTCACTTTGTTTATTTATATGCCTTATTCTTTTGGAATTCATTTTCTTAATATATCTCCTTTTGGAACTTACTTACCTTTTATGACCCTCCTTTTTATGGGACTGTTTTGCTCTTTTAACCCATATAAATGCCCAAAATATATTTAAATATACATACTCAACTTTTGTTGACGTGTACTCTTTGGTTTCCTATTTTTTTCTGAAATATATTTAAGTGTACATACTCAACTTTTGTTGATGCATACTTTTTTGTTTCCTAGTTTATTTGTGGGTGTTCCCTCCACCCAAGTGTAGGTTCTTTGTAGGGTAGAGACTCAGGAAGATCATGAACGCATTGGTAAACTTGAGGACAACTTGAGATAGCCTTGTTACCCTCTGCATATGGGCTTATGTGTATATAGTTGTAACCTTTCATTTTATGTACCACCCTTAGGGTGAGAAAGTTATGTACATGGAAATATTTTGTAACTTTGTAAATAGTTATGCTTTCCATTACTTAAATATTTCATGGTTCATGTATGTATCATTGAGTGGGCCCACTATTGGGTCCCACTCATTACAGAATAGTATCAGAGCCTAACCAGTCGATATCTTGAATATTTCTAGCTATTCTAAATTGTTCCTTAGTAGGTAGGTGACCCTTTATAGGTTGTTGTCATGCTTAAACCTGAAACATGTTCACAAAATAGGGTTTCAACCCATGTCCAACTTAGTGATATTCATCCCAAATTGTCTATGTACATTGACTTTTGGGTAGACCCTCATCAACCTACCCTCTATATAGAAATATAGCTTGCTACAGTTAGGCGTTGACTCTTCTAGACATTAGCATCTACCCCTCGCCTTATGGGAAGTTTGTTCATATACTATAGAAAGTAGGTTGACTTGAACTCACACATTTGTTTCAAGCGTAGTTCTTATCTTTAAGATTTTCCTTTTTTTGTCATATCTAGCCTTTGATGCGTACAATTTGAGGATTGTTTTTCATGGATAAAAAGTGTTGAATCATGACGTGAGTTAGGGCTTACCCCCTCTCTTTCACCTCAAAAGTATGGGCGGTTTAACTAATGGTGGGATGACGAGTAGTTTGTCTATATAGCACACCTTGTCTTGTGATGACACTGTGATCAAGTGAATAAGGAACCCTAATTTCATCTGATAATGGCTTGGTGATCTTATAGCCACCACACACTACGATAAAAGATGGTATGAATCAAGACTATAGTGAGGTGTGAAAATTTAGAAGACATGCCCAAGTATGAACTGTTAGAAGTTGACTCCATACCCTAAGAAACCTCCCCTCCTAATCTAGAATTTAGAGATCCTTACTATATACCTTGGTGGTGTGTCATTTGGAAGATCAAAGTGATACTAGGATGATGGGATGTGTTTATGTGGTGGGTAGTGGTCAACTTGGTTCTCGGATTGATTTTGGTGTCATTTTGGATTCCCATCGCAAGTTTTTGATCATAAAACTTATTTTCATTATTAAAATATAATTACAAAAAAACTTTTTCAGATTTTGGTGATGATTTTGGAACCAAGTCACCAAAATAAGGAAGTTGTAGTAGTAGATAGACCCTTTAGTGTAGAAATATTTGACATGCATGCTCAACCCTCCGACCCTAGGCATAAGTGTGATATGGGAGTTAAGAGGAAGAAGACCAAATATAATATCTATAATCTAGTCGACTATCCCTTTTGACTCTCTATATGGTTAGATAGGTCCTTTTTAGGGGTAGAGCCTTATGCACTTGGGTCTGTAACTGATAACCTCCAATTTTGTGATGTTATCTTAGTAATATTCTTCAGTTTTCCACACTCTTTCTCAGATAAAGTAGAAACAATCTCTAACTATTATCTTTTACTGCAAACATACTGTTAGATTAACTTTTCTCCTTTTTTTACTTACAGAAAAAGACACAAAAAAAATCATCAAAGACTCAAACGGTCCCAAGACCGCATGGACTCACACGGTCTCAAGACCGCATGGAGTCATATGATCCCAAGACTGCATGAAGCCAACCGGTCTCAAGACCGCATGAAGCCAATCGGTCACAAGACCGCATGGAGTCATACTATCTCAAGACCGCATGGAGTCATACGATCTCAAGACCGCATGGAGTCATACGATCTCAAGACCGCATGAAGTCATACGATCTCAAGACTGCATGGAGTCATACGATCTCAAGACCGCATGGAGTCATACGATCTCAAGACCGCATGAAGTCATACAATCTCAAGACCGCATGGAGTCATACAATCTCAAGACCGCATGGAGTCTAAACAGTCTCAGAGTCCAAACGGTCTCGTGGTCCAAACAGTCTCAGAGTCCAAACGGTTTCCAAGACCGTTTGGACCCAAAATTACCAAACCGTTTGGACTTCACTTAAGGCCTATAAATAAGACCCAAGGGGTCCTCCCAAGACATCAAGTTTTCAGACGCCCAAAGGTTGTCAGTCTGAGATCCACACTCCATCTTGAAGCTGCTTTCTCTCTCTTCACCAAAGAAGGTGGGAAGAGGGGACCTCGTCATCAAGCAACCTGTGAAGTTTGAAGATCGTCTCTCTCTCTCTCTCTCCAAGGGGTTGACTTTCCTCTCTCCTTTGTGGGGATGACTCTCTCTCTCTTCTTGCCTCCTTCCTTGTCCTAGCTATGAGCGAGTAGTCTCTCTCACTGGGGTGCGGGGAGTAGCCCTGCTACCCATGTTTTCATTTCATGTAATGTAATCCATAGTTTGCAATATAGAGATGATTTCTTTCAGTTCAACATCAATCGTTTAATGAATGCTTGTTGCTTGATCACCAACTTGTGTTATCTTTTATCTTTTAGTATGAATTGTCTATGTTTGTACTAATAGATTCGAAACTCGATTGATTGTTGGTTCTTGGTGCATGTATCCACCATGCATCTGTTTCGGTATCTAGAAGTGTTTTTCAAGAAGTGGAGTAAACTCACTCCCATCGTTGTAATTTTATACTATGAAATGGAATCAGTTGACGTATGAAAGTACAACCTTGATAAGTCGAGGAGCACACTTTGCAAAGGGAATGATGCAAAGTAGTTGACCATTCGTTCGGGGATGGCTGACTTTGCAACATTCCCGCACTTCTCGTAGTTAGTTCTCCGAAAGGAAACTAAGTCTACGAAGATACTAACTGACTAAACTCTTGTTGCAGGTTATGTTTTATTTTGCATGTTTTGATCCATGTGTAGTGGCAGTGAAAACCAATCACACCTTAGTGGCTCCTTATCATTGTTTAACATCCTTAGATCTACTTGCTTGCTTTACTTTACTTGCTCTTAGTCTAAAAACAACCAAACCAACCTTTTGATTTAAATACCAACTTTTAAGAGTTTAAGTGAAGTTCTAACATTTTTCATCTTGTTGTTCCCAACAAGACCGTTGTCCCGTGGATTCGACCCTTAACTATGCTACGATAAGACTTCCACGTATCTTAGCATACATGGGTGGAGTTCTCGATCTAGTATAAGCAAGGCTAAACTTAAAGACTTACCATCTTTAGGATTTTTAGTGGTGCACACAATTCCACCTAAGTGGAAGCTCCATCAAAAATTGGCGCCGTTGTCGGGGACAACGGAACGTTTTAATCTCATTTAGAATCTTGCTAGTTGGTTAGGGTTTTACACTTTCTTTTAATCATTAATTCATATCTTCTTAAGTTCATCATATCTCTGACATCATCTAAAAGGTGTATTCTTTTCTCTACTCAGGTAGGAGACGTGTATGCAATCATCGCATAACCTCAGATTCTCCCCTGATCCAGAGTACGACTCTGATGTAGAGAGAAGCTTCCACCACCGCATCAGACTTAACCACCAAAGAGCCAAGAAAATGGCTGAAGATCAACGTCAAGCTGCACTAGTGATGGAGAGGGTCAATGCCACCATAGCCACTCAAAGAGCACAACTCATTGCTGACACCCGTGCTCAAATTCAAGCGGAAATTCGAGCAGAAGAACATGCCCGCATCCGAGCTGAAAACGAAGCAGCCAACCAAGCTGCCCAGCTAGAACTAAGAAACAAGCAACTATGGGATTATGATGTCCCTAAGAACTACGAAGACAATCATCCAGTGCGGCCTCCGATCATCAACATGCCCAACTTCGAGATCACTTAAAGAGGTTCTGGAGATGACTATATGGATCACTTAAAGAGGTTCAAGGCACTTTGCCGACTTGTCCCACAGGCCGGAGTTGCTTTTGATGCGATAATGCTACATCTTTACCACTTCACTCTGTCCGGAAGAGCTTTGAGTTGGTACAATTCGCTTGATAGGGAGCCAATCATCACCACATGGGCTCCCTTGGAAGAAAAGTTCCTGGAGAAGTTCTTCCCCCCTTCGTTAACTTACGAAATTAGGGGGCAGATTAACCACTTCGCCCAACTTCCTGGAGAATCACTCGCAGAAGCTTGGGAAAGGTTCAAGGAGCTTCTAAGAAAGTGTCCTCATCACGGCATCTCCCAAAATCAATTAATAGAAACGTTCTACAGGGGGGTGAGTGACGACATCAAGCAATTTTTGGATTCCTCATCTGGCAGAAATTTTATGAGGAAGAACTACGAGGATGCTTGGAAAATCGTCATACTTGGAGCTGAGAATCAATCTACTTGGGGACAATCATCTGGCAAGGGAGTCCTCAAGGTCTATAAAGCTGAGGAATCAATGGAAATGAAGGCTATTGTTGAAGCCTTAAAGACCATAGCTCATAAATAGCAGGCTCTTAAAACTTCGCTTGGAGAATTCGATAAGAAGAAAAACCCTCATGTCCAACAGGTCAAAGCTGCCACAGGGACCTGTGAAGCCTGTCACGCATCCGATCACCCAACTTTGTCATGCGATCTGCTTTACAATGTGATGATGGATATGCACCCACCACCGCAGCAGTACGAGCCAATCATTGAACAACCTGATGAGCAAATGCCAGAACAAGTTAATTCTATTCATTCCATTCCTGGACAAGTTTATTATAACCCTAACCAACCAAGAAACCACCCAGTATTTCAATATGGGAACCCTGCTGGGACCGCCAATCCGCAACACCAGACACAAGGTGGGTCCTCCAATAGGTTGCCGCCTGGATTCCAAAGCAACTTTAATCAAAATCAAGGGAACCCCATAAACAACTTCCCAAGACCCAACTACCCCAGAAATCCATCCGCCTACTATCAATATACCCATCCTCCTCTACACCCACAGTTGCACCCTCAGTTGCAGCAACCTCAGCTAGCGCTGCCTCTGCAACAATCACAACAAGGACAACAACAACTGGCTCAGAAAAATACCCCGTCCCAGCCAGTAGACGAGATGACTTTGATAAGGAAGATGCTACAGTCCCAACAAACCATGCTCGCTAATTAGCAAGCTCAGCAGAAGGCAGTGGAGGCTCAACTAGCACAAATTGCTGCTCAACTGAAGCCTCCAGCAGGCACTTTTGTAAGACAACCTGAATCGAACCCTAGACACGACCAGAATAGACATGAGCAGTTGAATGTCATTACTACAAGATCTGGATGCACCCTTCATGAAACTACAAGAATCACTCTTGACGATGATGATACACCTGTCCTTATTCCAAATGCAAGCCCAAACCTAGGAACCGAGAAGTCTGCAGAGAACTCGAAAGGCAAAGAAAAAGAACAAACTTCCAAAGAGCCAGAAATCCCACAGTATAAACCAAGGATACCATATCCAGGGAGATTACGTGAGACAAAAATGGACACTAGGTTCCAACAATTTAAGGAGGCGATGAAGAAACTCTATATCGACATCCCGCTCCTCGATGCCCTCTCTGAAGTGCCGGCTTGGGCTAAATACCTAAAAACTCTGTTATCACAGAAGTACATTACTGAGGAGCAAGAGACAGTTAAACTAGCTCAGACCACCTCTGATATCATTCTTAACAAGATGCCAAAGAAAAAGAAGGACCCAGGTTCCTTCGGGATTCAATGCTGCATTGGAAATGCCTCGAGCAAAAAGGGATTAGCCGACTTAGGGGCTAGCATATCAATTATGCCATATTCGATGTTTAAATGATTAGGTTTCACTGACTTTCTACCCACAACGATGACAATTCAGTTAGCTGATTTCACTATCACTGCACCTCTAGGAATTATTGAAGATATTCTAGTCAGGATAGGCAAATATGCCTATGTCCCGTGTGATTTTGTCATCATGGATATTAAGGAGGATCTGAGATATCTAATAATTTTTGGCAGACATTTCCTCGCCACAGCCAGGGCGCTTATCGATGTTGAAGCTGGAACGATCATTCTAAGATTGGGAAAAGAGGCAATTCAATTCCGAGTTCTTAACAGCATGAAAGGTCCCAGCATTCAAGAAGAGGTCTTTCTCTTAGATGCAATACATCAAATGTCCCAATTAGAAATATCTGAGCCATCAGATGAGTTAGAGAATGTTCTAACAAATCCAGAAGTCGAATTTTCAGCAAATGAATTGGTTCAACAATGTTTGCAACACTTAGAGAAAGCTGAAGAAGTGCCGACAGCCTCCCTTGAGGAGCTCAAATCTGTCACTGTTTTAGAAACAACAGAAATGCCCAAAGCTCCCGAGATGAAGACTTTACCCACGGGACTTAAACATGTCTTCTTAGACAAAGAAAAATTATGTCCAGTTATCATCAGTTCCACTCTGACAGGAGACCAAGAAGAAAGGCTTCTTGATGAATTAAAAAAGCACAAGAAGGTAATGGGGTACAAAATAACTGACTTGACAGGTATAAACCCAACCTTATACATGCATAGACTGCCCATGGTCGAAGAATTCAAGCCATTAAGAGAACATTAGAGGAAGCTGAACCCCAATCTTAAAGAAGTGGTTCGCCTTGAAGTCCTCAAATTACTGAAAGCCGGCATAATTTACCCAATTTCAGACTCCCAATGGGTCAGCCCTGTCCAAGTAGTCCCCAAAAAGGGAGGAACCACTGTCGTGCTAAATGACAAAAATGAGTTAGTTCCCACAAGAACTATAACGGGGTGGAGGATGTGTATCGACTATAGGAAACTAAACAAATCAACGCGGAAAGATCACTACCCTCTGCCCTTTCTCGACGAAGTCCTAGAACGCTTATCCCATCAGAAATACTTCTGCTATCTAGATGGTTATTCCGAGTTCTACCAAATCCCTATACACCCGGAAGACTAAGAGAAAACTACCTTTACCTGCCCCTTTGGAACCTATGCTTTCAGAAGAATGTCATTCGGGTTGTGCAACGCACCTGCTACATTCCAAAGGTGTATGTCTGCCATTTTTGCAGGATTAACAGAATCTATAATGGAGGTATTCATGGATGATTTTTTAGTTTACGGAGATTCTTTCGATAACTGTCTACTCAACCTTAGACAAGTTTTACAACATTGTGAGAAAACGAACCTCATCCTGAATTGGGAAAAATGCCATTTTATGGTAACTGAAGGTGTCGTCCTAGGACATAGAGTGAGTGACAGAGGGTTTGAGGTAGACAAGGCAAAGATAGATGTTATCTCGAAGTTGTCGCCACCAAAAGATATAAAAGGAGTACGAGCACTCTTGGGTCATGCTGGGTTTTACAGAAGATTTATCAAAGATTTTTCAAAAATAGCAAAGCCCATGGCCCAACTTCTTACCAAAGACACCGAGTTCATTTTTAATCTAGAATACTTACAAAGTTTCTCAACTCTGAAAAACGCTTTAATCTCTACACCCATACTAAGAGCCCCAGATTGGTCACAACCTTTTGAAATCATGTGTGATGCCAGCGATTACGCCATAGGGGCCGTATTAGGATAGAGAATCGACAAGAAACCTTATGTAATCTACTACATGTCTAAAACGCTTGATGAAGCACAGAAGAACTACACTACTATAGAGAAGGATTTCTTAGCTTTCATCTATGCTTTCGAGAAATTCCGCTCTTACTTGATTGGATCCAAGGTCATCGTCTACACTGACCACTCCGCCATACGATACATAATTCAGAAGCAAGATGCAAAACCCAGACTTATCCGCTGGGTGTTAATGCTTCAGGAATTTGATTTGGAGATCAAAGACAAAAGCGGAGTGGAAAACGTCGTAGCCGACCATCTCAGTCGTATTGAAGTCGAAGATGAAGATAAATTCCCTATCCGAGACTCTCTTCCAGATGACCAACTAATGAAGATTACCAATGGATTCCCCTGGTATGCCGACATTGTTAATTATCTGGCTACAGGAATCATTCATCCTTCTGCTTCCCATCACGACAAGCGGAAATTCCTCCACGATGTAAAGCAATTATATTGGGATGAACCCTACCTTTTTTGCCTTTGTGAAGACGGACTTTTCTGTCATTGTTTATCTGAAGAAGAGATTACCCCTGTCCTAGAACATTGCCATTCAGGCCCCACTGGGGGGCACATGAGTGCGAAGAAAACTGCTATGAAGGTTTTGCAATCAGGTTTCTTTTGTCCAACCATAGCAAAAGACTCCTATGATTTTGTCAAATCTTGCAACAAATGTCAATTTTCTGGCAGCATATCTAAAAGGAATGAAATGCCACTTACCATGTGGAAAGAGATCGAACTTTTCGACGTATGGGGGATAGACTATATGGGCCCCTTTCCTTCTTCATATGGTTTCTCCTATATTCTGGTTGCAGTAGACTATGTCTCGAAATGGGTCGAAGCTATACCCACAGTGACCAGCGATTCCAAACCTGTTATTAAGATGTTTAAAGATATCATTTTTCCCAGATTTGGAGTCTCCCGAACTGTCATATCCGACGGAGGGACCCATTCTCTGGAACGAAGCTTTGAAGCCCTCTTAAAGAAATACGGAGTTAACCATAAAGTTGCCACGCCTTACCATCCAAAGACCAGTGGTCAGGTTGAAGTCTCAAATAGACAACTGAAGGCAATCCTAGAAAAAACTGTCAATAGACACCGCACTGACTGGTCCACCAAGCTTCCCGATGCCCTTTGGGCTTACCGAATAGCTTATAAAACACTAATTGGGATGACCCCATTCCGTTTGGTATATGAGAAGTCATGTCATCTTCCAGTGGAACTGGGACATAAGGCTTGGTGGGCCATTAAACAACTAAATTTTGATTTCAAAAGTGCCGGAGAAAACAGACAACTCCAATTACAAGAGCTAGAGGAGCTCCGAATGACCGCTTATCAAAGTGCCAGGATTTATAAAGAACAAACTAAAATGTGGCACGACAGCCATATTAAAAGGAAAGACATCACCATAGATGACAAAGTCCTCCTTTTCAATTCCAAGCTCAAATTGTTCCCCGAAAAACTCCGCACAAAGTGGTCCGGGCCTTTCACAATCAAAAATATATACCCGACTGGAGCTGTCATAATTGTTGACGACAATGGCGGAGAAAGGACAGTCAACGGCCATCGATTGAAAAAATACTACACTCCAACAGATAAAATGCCGAGACAAACTATTGAGATCAGAGACGCCACAACATCATCATAACAACATCAAAACCTCGTCGAGCCAGCGACGTAAAACCCAGGCGCTACTTGGGAGGCAACCCAAGATCTGAGCTTCTTCTTTTATTTTCTGTTCTTTTAAGTTACATTAGGTTTATCTTCTGAAAATATAAAAATTTATATAACCAAAACAAATATAAAAATATAAAAAATCAAAATAACCTTAACCCTCCCAAACGGTCCTAAAACTGTTTGGAGCCAAACGGTCCTGAAACCATTTGGAGCCAAACGGTCTTGAAACCGTTTGGAGTCCAAACAGTCTCGAAACCATTTGGAGCCAAACGGTCTCGAAACCGTTTGGAGCCAAAACGGTCGTTAAACCGTTTGACCTAAGGGTTTTATATGTCAAACCCCCCAAATCCTATAAATATAACCCCCCTTCATTCTTCTTTCTTTCGACTCCAGACCCTCCTTAAACCCTCGCGTGAACGGCTTTTCTTGTTCCTTCTCTACTCCCGATTCCCGCGCAACCTGCAATGTTGGTCCCCTTCGCCGACCATCCCTCCGGGTTCCGCATATCCTCACGGCAGTTGCACCCCCGTTACCGACGCTCTTGTCGTCGATTTCCCACCCACAACAACAAGGTAGGCGCACCACCATTGCTGACGTCCACGGCACTGCCGCGAATCCCTGTTCCATCAAACCATCGTCTTTTTCACCTTCACCATCACCTTTACCTTTTCCGACGTCTACGGCACCACCGCAATTCTCTTTTCTTTCATACCTACCTTCTTCATCGTCGCCGCCACCTCCACTATCGCCAGCCGCTCCCCATCGTTTCACCTTCCAAACGGTTTCCAAACCGTTTTGGACCAAACGGTCTTTGAACCGTTTGGAACCAAACGGTCTTGGAACCATTTGGAACCAAACGGTCTTCAAACCGTTTGGAACCAAACGGTCGTGAAATCGTTTGGGACGAAACGGTCGTGAAACCGTTTGGGACCAAACGGTCCTGAAACCATTTGGAACCAAATAGTCTTCAAAACCATTTGGTCTTTTTAAACACCCCTTGCTTTTTATTAAAACTTGAAACTACATAACTCATACAAAATCAATCTTTATGCTAACACATGACTTTCTATTTTTCAGAAATGGCTTCTCCAGTAAAACAACCAACCGGAACTACTGACAACCCTCACTGGACAATAGAAGAGCTGACAGAGGACCGAGCCAGGCTCTGAAAGATCGTAGACAACTACAACAAAACTGGAAAGGCCCCACCAAAAGTCAACATCCTATCGATTCTGTGTGAAATCGACCACATCAACAAATGCCTAGCTGAGGCACCTGAAGAAGAAGTGGAAGAAATTTCTTCCAGTGATGATGAAGGCTCAGAATACGAGCCACGTTCCAAGGAAGAATCCCCAGTCGAAAAATCCAAGGGGAAACGAAAGGTCCAAGAGGCTCTGACCGCACAACCCTCCAAAAAGCGAGCAAGGAAGCAGGTTCATCCTGTCACTGCAAGGGAGAAAACCCTGGTAGGAAACATTCCACCAACCACCACCTTCGTTGCCGCTCCTGCCATCATCACTGTTCCTTCTTTCCCCCCCATCAACACTACAACACCACCATTAGAAAACCTCTACATGCACACCCTTCCCTCCATTGATAAAACCCTAAAACCTACAAAGTATGTCTGCTCCAACGTACTGCTCAAGATGGGGATCTACGACAGAATTCTCACCTTGCTAGACAACACCAATCTTTCAAGGTTGTGTTTTGTACCTGAGATCTCCTACACTGAACCTACAACTGAATTCTTCACTTATCTCAATAAAGAACCTGTCGACATTATGGATAGATCAAGGGATGGAGGTGACCGTAGGCTGGTCACCAAACTCTTCGGCAACAAGGTTTTCATAACAGAAAATATGTTGAATGAAATCTTTATAGACAACCAGGAGTAGCTCAAGAAAGCCAAAGTTGTTGGAACAAAAAATACTAGTTTCAACAGACATAACTTTTGGAAATCCCTGACAGGGATCCCCACCTACGAGGCAAAGATATGCAAGGCCTCAAACATACAGTCTGGGCTAGTGCGTACTTTACATAAAATTCTTACAGGCGGACTCTTCTCTAGGACAGAAGGAGGGAATGTCATAATTTCAGTTCTTTTTGTTCTCTGGTCAATTCTACATGGGATGCTAGTCAACATTGGCTGTCATATGATCCAGAAGCTATCCGCTTATGCCCTGGGAAAGGAAATTTGCATGGGGGGTCATGTCGCATCTATCATCAAATATCTTAGGATGGACAGATTACTTCCGCGCTGCACGAAGATCAAGGGCGACATCCTTACCAATGAACAGACTTTGAAGAATTCCTACATTATCAAAGAAAAGGATGCCAAATTACATTACATCTTCGGCCCAACTGTCAAATCTTCCAGGACCCTATTGTCGCTTCCAGAGATAGCAGACTACGACAAAGACAAATTTCTCTTTACTGATGAAGAGATTACCAAACTCCTAGCTCCGGTTAAAGCACAAGCTAAGACAACCCAAGCGGGGCAGACCGAGCTCAGTATCACAGCCCCGACAGATCGTATAACAAAAATTCCAGTGAAACGACCTTCCAAAAGGCTTTCACAGCAACAACAGCTATCGGGGACACCAACATCAAAACCACATCCAGAGCCAGAACCCACCCTCCCCGAAGAACAAATCACCACCTCATCTCTAGACTCCTTCATTATGAGTCTAACCGTTGAGCTTACCACCACCACTTCACCACCCTCCACCTTTCCACAATCCACCACTCTTCCATCTTTCTCCACAACTACACCACCACCTACATCCTCCACTTCACCCATTTTCTCCTCAGGCATCCCCTTCTCTACCACTACGCCCGAATTCACCACCTTCACATCCATCTTCGCAGTCTTTTCCCCACCACTATCAATCCCACCATTTTCACCAGCAACATCACCACCTTTCCCATCCATCACCACCCCACCACCACTGGTGACACCATCTATAGTCACCACGCAGTTCGCCGAACCATCAACAGTGTCTCTTCCACAGGACACTACACCCTTTCCATCCAGACCCCAACCATCCCACCCTTCCATAATCAGGGTCCCTTTCACTAATGTCGGTGAGGAATTCGGACGTCAATTCGACACCATCTGAAACCTCCTCACCGACCCTTCTAACATTATGAACTCCATTTTTTCTTGTGTGCAGGGACTATCTCAGCAGGTAGCCAAGATCGATGAACAGAATCGTGGCTTGCCAAGCATCCTCCAAGGTTTTCAGCAACGACAAGATGTAATGGCCAGGCAAGTTGATCACGTCGACAACCACTTCAACAACTTACCCGAGTTGATCCTTGGGGTAAAAAGCCAGCAAGAAGCGATGGCCAAGAAAGTCGATGAGATCTCTACGCAGACTCAACCTCTGCTTGAGACTCTTCGCGAGCTCAAGCAGCACCAAACATCTCTTAGCACGTGCTTAGATAACATCAGCAACACTCTCACACAATTCAGCAATCACCAAGAGGAGTCGACGAACAATGAAATCCAACAATTATGAGCTACAGTAACAGATCTTATAGTGCGACTCCTCTATGTCGAGGACCGATACAAATATCTCAAGGAAACACACGACGCACTGTTCGAAACACGCGAGCATGTGCAAGTGGCGTTTGACGAGTTACAAACCATCCATCGGCAGTGCAAAAAGACAGCACACAAGAAACTCACAGACAAAGCACCAGCTGACAAAGAAGATGATGATGAAGACAAAGATGACTCTGACTCCTCTGCAGATTCTAACAACGATACCACCTCCTCAGATGACAAATCTGATGCCCCAGACAACGCTGAGGAGGGCCCAAGCCAAGGAGCATACCCTTCTCAGAAAATGTAAATATATCATATGGGGACCAATCCCTCGATTACTCTGCCTTGGGATCTATAGGGGAGTCTGTGAAAGATGCGGCCTTTGCTGAGTTCCACTAATGTATTTTAGGAACCAGCAACAACCACTCACCCTTTTTATACACCTGGCCAATCAGTGCCCTTACCCCAGAACTGGAAGATTCAGAACGAGTACGTTTAGATACAGATGAAGAACTCGATTCTGCTTCCGATTCAGATGAAGATCTGCAAGGCTATATAGAAGATTTGGAACAACCTTCTTCACCTCCTCCGCAGGAGCTTCCCCCGGCACCACCTCTACCGCATAAGATGCATGATTTAGATATGGCGGCCATCTCAACACTAGATGCTCAGGACATCTTTATCCTGAACACTATTGTCAACGATGCTAAAGAAGGGGGAGACATCATCTACCACAATACAAAGACTAAGCGCAAGCTGACACGTGAAAATTTCCGCAACATCCTGCGACCACTGTCAACGATGTCAATGGAAATCTTCTGTGTCCTACTTGCCAACTGCATAGAAGTTTACAGAAGCTCTAAGAGGCAGCAGCCAGTATTCAACACCTCACCTGCTCTATCTATCGGCTTGTTATACAAAGATATACGGACAAAGTCAATCGAGCGGTTGCGTGCTGGTTTAGCACGGAGGGCACAATATCTTACCGTGCCATTTCAAGTTTCTGATCACTGGTTGTTTATGATTGTGGACACCGAGGCTCGGTACGCCAAGGTGTACAATTTTTGCGCCACTAAGCTACCAGCCGGAACAATAAGTTTTGTTGGAGAAGAAGCAGGAGAGGTAAGATGTATACCTTTCTGGCTTCTCAAGCTAATTTGGGCAGCAAGCCCATCCCTACGTCAAGACTGGAGACAACCATGGTTCCAAATAATAAACCCGCAAGTTCAAACAACTGAGGGATCTGGGGATTGCGCTTTTTGCACTATCCGTCACATTCAAGCACTAAACCAAGAAATCCCCTTTACAGAGATGATCGCCGAAGATTTTCACTCCCTGCGAGGGCGTTATGCCATGGAGCTTATTTGTGACAGAAGGTTCTTCAAGGACCCGACAATGGCACCAGATGACGTCCCCCGTTACCTCTTTTCAGCAATCCAACGTCCGCAACGGCGACCTTTCAGACAAACCTTAAAAGAATTGGAGAAAAATAAACAACCAGCCATAGTTCCCGAGCAAAGAAAATGGGACCCTTCCCAATTTTATCTGGCGCAGGATAAAGGGGAAACAGATCTTTTTTCAGGGGCAACCATTAGGAGATCGCCATCACAAATGGTGCCCCTATCTTCCATCGAACCAACTTTCCCAGATTTCGACCTCAGCGCTTGCAAAAGTCTCTATGACAATGAACTACGTCTCATCATGTCACGGCTCTACGCTGAGAAAGATGACCTCATTTTCATGTCTGGTGACATTTTAGTAATGGCAGACGCATTACGAGAAACGATACAGTTCAAAGGGTCTCTATCCATGAGCCTGATGGCTTCCTATCAATTTCTTATCGGACGGAATCACCCTACAACCTATATGGCATCCGCATACATGAAGGACGACCTCTTAAAGCTAAAGAACTTTGGAACAACTGAAGCACTAATTTCCTTCCTACAACACACAACACCGAAGTTTATCATGCTACCATTCCTTCACCATGAGCACTGGATGCTTCTGGCAACAAACCTATCCGAAGGAACAACTACCATCTACAACAGTTCTGACAGCCAATTCAATCCACGGTAGAAGAAATATGTAGTGACACCAAAAATGCCCACAGAGGAAGTGGCGAAGGAATCTACAGACAAACTAATCGATATTCTAAGTCAGCACACAAGGGCATATGGCAAGGAACACTTTCATCGCCCATCATTCAACCACAAATGTCCCCAACAAATTCAGGAATCAAATGACTGCGGCTTCCACGTCCTCTACTGGATGTACACCATCATGGTCCTTCAAGGACCAGTAGAGGATATGACATACGTGGATTACCACGCCCTGCGCGGAAAGTTTGCAGCTAACCTACTCAGAACACCAGGGGCAAACTCAGGATTAACAGAAGCCTGAAGCCCTTGTCTTTTTACTTTTCAACCTATCACTTTGACACTCTAAGGACAGAGTGAATGATAAGTTAGGGGGGAGTACATTAGACAAGGGTGAGATATCATTTCTATATCCTTATTTCTCCATCTTCTCTTTCAATATTGTACAAAATTTCCCTAGTTCCCCTTACACATCTAGTTTTTATTTTAAATAATTCACCCAATAAAGAATCTTTGGAATAAAGTCACCCCTGCTAACTCTAGAATCAAGTCAGTCCTCAAGAGAAATAACAAGAATAGCACATAGACATGCAATGGCGAGTTAATAAATCATCTTCACTCAATTTTCATGCTTCTGTTTCAATTCTACATCTGACTCTCCACAGGACAACATCAGGTCCGCAATAAGCCAAAATAATCTCAAGGACGAGAGGGACATTAGGTGACATCCAAATCATGAAGCCTTGCAAGTGGACCACTAGCATGAACCAAATAAGTGCATGTCGAACAACTCTAAGAATAGTTTTCTTCTCTCCAAATAAAAGAGGCTTGGCAGCCCAAATCAAAATCCCTAAATATCCAAATCCCAAGCCTGTGAGTTTACAAATAAAAGCCAGAGTGTAGAATAAAACCATGAGAGTTGTGCCATAAATAAGGATCTATATGAAGAACCCACAAAGGTCTCGCTCGGCCGGTACATCCAGTTGCCCTCACAAAGGCAGATGTGTTGTGCCATAAATAAGGATCTATATGAAGAACCCACAAAGGTCTCGCCCGGCCGGTACATCCAGTTTCCCTCACAAAGGCAGATGTGTTGTGCCTGGTAGTGAAACCCTACGGTATCTAAATATATGCAAGGTTGATAAAGGACTCGCCCGACCGGTACATTCAGTTGCCCTCAAGAAGGCAGATGTATCGTGCCCGGTAGTGAGATCCTAAAATTATAGACGACCCCTCCCCCACTTGAAGGGGGAGTTATACACTAAGCCTTTAGCCAACCCTCATACCCACTCTAGTTTCCAGTAGGATTTTCAGAGGAGTATAAAACTGATTAGAGTCAACGACATGCACCGAATAAAATAAAAAAAAGTGGTCCCAATGCGGGCTAAGATATGGAAGAAACCTGAGATCCAAGCAACTCTCAATACCTAAAAGAGTTAAGGCAAATAGCTCCAATACAACCTTAGGAGATCTCAGGTTTAGAATTGAAGCAAGAGTATGGAAATCTTAACTGAATAAAATCGCCTTGCCATTACATGCCTCAGCTCTATCCAACTTGAGGACAAGCTAGACTATAAGTTATCGGGGGTGATAACCTCCAATTTTGTGATGTTATCTTAGTAATATTCTTCAGTTTTCCACACTCTTTCTCAAATAAAGTAGACAAAATCTCTAACTATTCTCTTTTACTGCAAACATACTGTTAGATTAACTTTTCTCCTTTTTTTACTTACAGAAAAAGACACAAAAAAATCATCAAAGACTCAAACGGTCCCAAGACCGCATGGACTCACACAGTCTCAAGACCGCATGGAGTCATACGATCCCAAGACCGCATGAAGCCAACCGGTCTCAAGACCGCATGAAGCCAACCGGTCTCAAGACCGCATGAAGCCAAACGGTCTCAAGACCGCATGGAGTCATACGATCTCAAGACCGCATGGAGTCATACGATCTCAAGACCGCATGGAGTCATACGATCTCAAGACCGCATGAAGTCATACGATCTCAAGACCTCATGGAGTCATACGATCTCAAGACCGCATGGAGTCATATGATCTCAAGACCGCATGAAGTCATACGAACTCAAGACCGCATGGAGTCATACGATCTCAAGACCGCATGGAGTCCAAACGGTCTCAGAGTCCAAACGGTCTCGGGGTCCAAACGGTATCAGAGTCCAAACAGTTTCCAAGACCGTTTGGACCCAAAATTAACAAACCGTTTGGACTTCACTTAAGGCCTATAAATAAGACCCAAGGGGTCCTCCCAAGACATCAAGTTTTCATACGCCCAAAAACTACCGGTCTGAGATCCACACTCCATCTTGAAGTTGCTTTCTCTCTCTTTGCCAAAGAAGGTGGGAAGAGGGGACCTCGTCATCAAGCAACATGTAAAGTTTGAAGATCATCTCTCTCTCTCTTTCCAAGGGGATGACTTTCCTCTCTCCTTTGTGGGGATGATGCTCTCTCTCTCTCTTCTTGCCTCCTTCCTTGTCCTAGCTATGAGAGAGTAGTCACTCTCACTGGGGTGCGGGGAGTAGCCCCGCTACCCATGTTTTCATTTCATGTAATGTAATCCATAGTTTGCAATATAGAGATGCTTTTTTTCGGTTCAACATCAATCATTTAATGAATGCTTGTTGCTTGATCACCAACTTGTGTTATCTTTTATCTTTTAGTATGAATTGTCTATGTGTGTACTACTAGATTCGAAACTCGATTGATTGTTGGTTCTTGGTGCATGTATCCACCATGCATCTGTTTCGGTATCTAGAAGTGTTTTTCAAGAAGTGGAGTAAACTCACTCCCATCGTTGTAATTTTATACTATGAAATGGAATCAGTTGACGTATGAAAGTACAACCTTGATAAGTCGAGGAACGCACTTTGCGAAGGGAATGATGCAAAGTAGTTGACCATTCGTTCGGGGATGGCTGACTTTGCAACATTCCCGCACTTCTCTTAGTTAGTTCTCCGAAAGGAAACTAAGTCTACGAAGATACTAACTGACTAAACTCTTGTTGCAGGTTATGTTTTATTTTGCATGTTTTGATCCATGTGTAGTGGCAGTGAAAACCGATCACACCCTAGTGGCTCCTTATCATTGTTTAACATCCTTAGATCTACTTGCTTGCTTTACTTTACTTGCTCTTAGTCTAAAAACAACCAAACCAACCTTTTGATTTAAATACCAACTTTTAAGAGTTTAAGTGAAGTTCTAACATTTTTCATCTTGTTGTTCCCAACAAGACCGTTGTCCCGTGGATTCGACCCTTAACTATGCTACGATAAGACTTCCACGTATCTTAGCATATGTGGGTGGAGTTCTCGATCTAGTATAAGCAAGGCTAAACTTAAAGACTTACCATCTTTAGGATTTTTAGTGGTGCACGCAATTCCACATAAGTGGAAGCTCCATCAGTAACATAATTTAATAAATAGTTGAAATTAATGGTTACTAGAATAGGTAAGTCTTGGGTAACTTCTAGTATTAATATTAAATTATTACAGCCACCGCAAAATCAGGGTGGTGAGTAAGCATCTCTAATTATGCCATAATAAATGTTACTTTCCTAATAATAAAAAAATCGAAACCCCTAATTGTATAACAATGTAATATTAAAAATGATTCTATGCTAGAAGTGAATATGAGTACATCAAGAATGTAAAAAAAATTGAAACACACATAATTCCATAAATTCGTGACAAACAAAACTAAAATGTACTACTTATAAATCAAAACATGTGTAATGTAAAGTACATAGATAAATCATGGATGACTAATTCAGTAAGTTGAACACATCACCCTATAGCAATCAACATATATTGTAACTAGAAATCCATGATTTAAGAGATATAACTTAGTAATCTATACTATAGATGTGTTGGATTTTGGGGACAAAATCCTCTTTAAGGGGTGGAGTGTTGTAACATACTTGAATCTGGGTGTATAGATTAAGTATTTGGTTCCTTATGCCCACCTTTAAATAAATGGATAATAAATATTTTTCCTTAATGTTTGATTAAATAGGAGCATCTGAGTCCAAGAAAATATAATGGTAAATAACTTATATATAGTGTTAAAGACTGAGTTAATTAATTAAGTCATCAATTCAAGGTTAATTAGATGAAATCAATAATTAATTAGAGTTGACCCTAAAGTATTACTATAAAAGCACCATAAGATTAATTGGTAAAATGGATTTGATAAATGTGAAATAATACATCCAATCAATTAAGAAATGCATGAAACACATAAAATGAGTACCTAACATACAAATGGTGAAACAAAATATAAAATATATATCCAAACATAATTCATCACGCTTTGTATAGCCAACTAGCTAAATTTAATCTCGTTCAGACTAGGTTTGACCATTCATTTAATTAGCAAAAAATACTATTTATAATGTACATCAATTCATAAATTACATTTGTTGCCAATAATTATTATACCTTTCATAATTACATCCATTACTCCCCCGTTGTTCTCTTGACCATGTATGGTTATAGGGCATCCACAAACACTTCCTCCTTTCCCAATAACAGTTGTAGTCATCCCTATTTCTCCCCTTCCCATATTTCCTCATCACCCAGGAACCCTAGCCTCCACCGATCTCTTCACCCCGTCTCATTCTACATGCGCCCAACCGTCTGACATAGATCTTCAATGATAGTAGCTTGCCTCCTTGACTAGTCTCTCTATCATCGATCAGTGGCCTTTGACTGCGATTCAACATTCTATACGCCATCCTTCTTTCCTGCCTTTGTGCACCGGTGCCACATGATAAGAGGAAGATGCTGCCACCTTGCGTTCCAATGGGTGTGGTCAAAGGGCAACACTGCCACTCGATGCAATAGATGTCAACAGCCACAATGGCATCTTATGGTTGCGCCCTCCTCAGTCCTTCATCATCCTACAAAACCTAGGAAACTTAACAACAAGCAGCACAACCCATGATGGACATCACACCTACAACCCATCGTCGGCTAGTCCCCTCAAACCTGACACTTCGTACCCAAAGCCTCGCTAGTTCTGCTTTGCCTCCTCACCACCATCTACAACTCGACAACTGACACCTACAAATATCATAATGACATCCTTCACTACTACAGAAATGCCTTTTAGCGTCGGTTGTTTAACCCCCTTTGGTGTCGGTTGATAACCTCTCATTTTGTGACGTTATCTTATTAGTTATCTTTAGTTTTCCATACTCTTTCTTAGATAAACTAAATAGAATCATTAAACCTTCTTACTTTATTGCAGATACATCAATAAACTAACTTTTCCTCTTTTTTCATTACAGAAAACACAAAAAATTCACAAAGACTCCTCACGGTCCCAAGACCGCGAAAAGCCTCACGGTCCCAAGACCGCGAGAAGCCTCACCGTCCCAAGACCGCGACAAGCCTCACGGTCCCAAGACCGCGACAAGCCTCACGGTCCCAAGACCACGACAAGCCTCACGGTCCCAAGACCGCGAGAAGCCTCACGGTCCCAAGACCGCGAGAAGCCTCACGGTCCCAAGACCGCGAGAAGCCTCACGGTCCCAAGACCGCGACAAGCCTCACGGTCCTAAGACCGCGAGAAGCCTCACGGTCCCAAGACCGCGACAAGCCTCACGGTCCCAAGACCGTGAGAAGCCTCACGGTCTCAAGACCGTTTGAGACCAAACGGTCTCAAGACCGTTTGGGCTCAACTTGAGCCTATAAATAGGACCTCAAGGGCCACTTCAAAAGGATCGAATTCCAAGACGGCCAAAGGCTGCCTCTCCAGATCCAGAGCACTCAGGTCTTCCGTCCACTGCCCCAAGGCTGCCAGTTTTGAGATCCGTGCTCATCATCAAGCTTCCTTCTCTCTCTTCTTTCCATCTCTTCAACAAAGAAGGTGGGAAGAGAAAATCCTTCATCAAAGCAACCACGAAGTGCGAAGATCGTTGCTCTCTTCACCAAGGGTTCAACCTTCCCTCCTCCGTGGAGATGACGTTCTTTCTCTCTCTTCTCACCTCCTTTGCCATGAGCGAGTAGTTTCATTCACTAGGGTGCGGGGAGTAGCCCCGCTACCCATGTTTTCATTTCATGCGATGTAATTCAATAACTTGTAATAAAGATATTCTTCCTTTCAGTTTGACTTCAATCGCTTAATGAATACTAGTTGCTTGATCATCAACTTGTGTTACATATTGTCTTTTGGTATGAATTGTCTACGTTTGTACCCTTAGATCTAAATATCGATTGAATGTTGGTTATGGATGTATGTAGTCACCATATGTCTGTTTCGGTGTCTAGAAGTGTTTTCAGGAGTGGAGTAAACTCACCCCCATCGTTGCACTTTCATACTATGAAATGGAATCAGTTGACGTATGGAAGTGCAACCTTGGTAAGGTCGAGGAACACATTTCATGAAGGAGTAATGCAAAGCATGTGACCATTCATTATGGAATGGCTGGCATTGCAATACTCCACGCTTCTCGTAGCTAGTTATCCGAAAGGAAGCTAGGACTACAAGATACTAACTGATTTGACTCTTTTTGCAGGTTGTTTTATTATGTTGCATGACTTGATCCATGTGTAGTGGTGTGAAACCTGATAACATCCTAGTGGTTTTTATCAATTGTTTACAACCTTAATCTTTACTTTTTTTCTTTACTTTCCTCGCATTTAGCTTTAAAACCAACATCAAACTTTCGATCTAAACATCAACTGTTAAGTAGTTAAGTAGAACTAAAACGTTTTCCATCTTGACTTCGTCAAGACCGTTGTCCCGAGGATTCGACCCTTAACTATACTACGATAAGACTTCCGCGTGTCTTAACACACGTGGGTGGAGTTCTTACCATAGTACTAGCAAGGCTAAACCTAAGGATTCATCACCTTAGGATTTTTAGTGGTGTTGCAAAACTCCATCAAAAATTGGCGCCGTTGCCGGGGACAACGGAACTTTTTAGTTTTTACTTACCAACTTCTTGGTTGATTAGGATTTTACACTTTTTCTTGATAACCACTCCAATACTTCTTGATTTTTTTCATTTCCTTCCATTATCCTAACGTGTGATTTTCCTTCTACTCAGGTAGAAAACGTGTATGCAACCCCCGCATAGCATCGGATTCTCCCCTGAACCAGAATACGATTCTGAGGTAGAAAGAAGTTTCCACCGAAGGAATAGACTTAACCGCCAAAGAGCCAGACAGATGGCCGAAGAGCAACGCCTTGTTGCAGAAAGAGTCAACGCCGCCATAGCAGCACAACGAGCACAACTTATTGCCGACACTCGTGCTCAGGTGCAAGCTGAGATCCGAGCTGAGGAACAAGCCCGCATCCAAGCAGAGCATGCTGCTGCTCAACTTGCGTTAAGAAACAAGCAACTTCGGGACTACGCAGTCCCAAAGAATTATGAAGACGATCATCCTGTCCGACCACCGATTATTAACATACCACACTTTGAAATTCGGACGCAATGGATCCAGATCATGCAAGGCATCTCTTTCTCCGGAGCACCCGGAGATGATTGCATGGATCACCTTAAGAGATTCAAGTCACTCTGCCGACTTGTACCCCAAGCAGGAATTGCAATGGAAGCAATCATGTTACACCTTTTCCACTTCACCTTATCTGGAAGAGCACTAAGCTGGTACAACGCTTTGGATAGACACCCCATCATCACTACTTGGACTCCCTTAGAAGAGAAGTTTCTTGAGAAATTCTTCCCACCTTCGCTAACCTATGAGATTAGGGGACAGATTAATCACTTTTCCCAACTACCTGGAGAAACACTTGCTGAAGCTTGGGAAAGACTCAAAGAACTCCTGAGAAAGTGTCCTCACCATGGCATATCTCAAAATCAACTAATAGAAACATTTTACAGAGGAGTAAGTGATGATATTAAGCAATTCCTAGATTCCTCATCTGGAGGAAACTTTATGAGAAAGAATTATGAAAATGCCTGGAATATAGTTACGCTGGGGGCCGAGAACCAATCCAATTGGGGAAGGTCATATAACCAACCCAAAGGCGTTCTCAAGGTTTACAAAGTGGAAGAATCCATGGAACTCAAGGCCATTGCTGAGGCTTTGAAGACTATTGCTAGCAAGAAACAAGTCCTCGAAACTTCTTTCGGGGAATATGATAAGAAGAAAAGCTCTCAGGTTCAACAAGTTAAGGCAGCTACTGGAACTTGTGAAGCCTGTCATGCATCCGATCATCCCACATTATCATGTGGCCTGTTATACAATGTCATGATGGATTTACAACCACCTATGCCGCAATATGAACCCATTATCGAGCATCCCAAAGACCAAATGCCAGAGCAAGTCAACTCCATACATTCAATACCTGGCCAAGTGTATTACAACCCAGACAAACCAAGGAACCATCCTGGTTTTCAATACGGGAATCTTGCAGGGACTGCCAACCCACAGCAGCAGGCACAAGGTGGATCTTTCAATAGACAACCACCAGGATTTCAGAATAACTTCAATCAAGGGAATTACAGACAAGGTTTTCAAAGATCTAATTATCCCAGGAATCCTTCTTACCAATATGCCCATTCAGGACTGCACCCTCAGTTGCAACAACCCCAGTTGCAGCAGCCACAGCAACCCCAGTTGCAGCAGCCCCAGCAGCCACAGTTAACTGCACCTCTACAACAACCAGGACAGCAAGTCACTCAGTATCAACAAAGGGGTGCTCCTCCCCAATCATCTGATGAGATATCCTTGATTAGACAAATGCTTCAATCGCAACAAACCATGCTTGCAAACCAACAAGCTCAACAAAAAGCCGTAGAAGCCCAACTGGCACAGATTGCCGCTCAATTGAAACCTCAAGCCGGCACTTTTGCTGGGCAACCAGAGGCAAACCCCCGTCATAACCCAAACAGACCAGAACAACTTAATGCCGTCACCACGCGGTCTGGTCGTGTCCTGCCTGATGTCACAAGAATCGACCATGATGATGATAACGTAGCCATTCTTTCCCCAACAGGGAATTCAAGCAGAGAAACAGAAAATTCTACAGAGAAAGAAAAGGAAAAGGAACCAATCTCAGAAGTCCCACCAAGAATTCCTTACCTAGACAGACTAAAAGGAACCAAAATGGACACTAGGTTCCAAAAATTTAAAGAAGCTATGAAAAAGTTATACATTGATATTCCTTTTCTTGATGCCCTTTCCGAAGTGCCCGCTTGGGAAAAATACCTGAAAACCCTCTTGTCGAGAAAGTATATGACAGAGGAGCATGAAACAGTGAAACTTGCTCAGACCACTTCAGATATTCTGCTTAATAAAATGCCAAAGAAAAAGAAGGACCCAGGTTCCTTCGGCATTCAGTGTTCCATTGGAAATGGCTCCAGCAAGAAAGGATTGGCAGACCTAGGAGCAAGCATATCTATTATGCCCTATTCAATGTGTAAAAGATTAGGCTTCACTGATTTGTTACCTATGACTATGACAATTCAGTTAGCCGACTCTACCATAACTGCCCCTCTTGGCATTATCGAAGACATCCCTGTCAGAATAGGAACAAATTCTTATGTCCCGTGTGATTTTGTTATTATGGACATACAAGAAGACCTGAGATATCCGATAATCTTCGGAAGACCTTTCCTAGCTACCGCCCGAGCTCTCATTGATGTCGAAGCAGGAACTATTATTTTGAGACTTGGGAGGGAGGCTTTCCAGTTCAGAGTTCTAAACAGCATGAAAGGTCCAAGCATTCAAGAGGAAGTCTTTCTCCTGGATGCTATATATCAAATGTCCCAGTTAGAAATGTTTGAACCATCCGACGAATTGGAAAATACTCTTACAAATCCGGATGTAGAATTCTCGGCCAGTGAACTAGTACAACAGTGCCTGCAATACTTAGAAAAAGCTGAAGAAGCTCCGACAGCCACGTTTGAAGAACTTAAAGCCATCACAATTATAGAAGCCACTGAGCCACCTAAGGCTCCAGAAATGAAAGCCTTACCCGAGGGGCTTAAACATGTTTTTCTTGATGATGAGAAGCTCTGTCCAGTAATCATCAGCTCCACTCTGGAGGATGATCAAGAAAACAGACTCCTCGATGAACTGAAGAAGCATAAGAAAGCAATTGGCTATAAAATGACTGATCTGACGGGCATAAACCCTGCTTTATGTATGCACAAACTGCCCATGGTTGAAGAGTTTAAACCATCGCGAGAACACCAGAGAAAGTTAAACCCCAACCTCAAAGAGGTGGTTCGCCTCGAGGTCCTCAAGCTTCTAAAGGCAGACATTATCTACCCAATTTCTGATTCTCAGTGGGTAAGCCCAGTGCAGGTGGTCCCTAAAAAGGGGGGAACCACCGTTGTTCTTAATGACAAAAATGAACTGGTACCCACTAGAACCATTACAGGGTGGCGTATGTGCATTGATTATAGGAAACTTAATAAATCAACACGAAAAGATCACTACCCCCTGCCTTTCCTAGATGAGGTCCTCGAGCGCCTAGCTCATCAGAAGTTCTTTTGTTACCTCGATGAATATTCCGGCTTTTACCAAATCCCGATACATCCGGACGATCAAGAGAAAACTACTTTTACATGTCCCTTTGGGACGTACGCTTTCAGAAGAATGCCATTCGGGCTCTGTAATGCACCAGCTACTTTCCAAAGATGCATGTCTGCTATCTTTGCGGGATTGACAGAGTCTATAATGGAGGTATTCATGGATGATTTTTCAGTTTATGGAGACTCTTTCGACAACTGTCTGCTCAACCTGGTTCAAGTCCTACAAAGATGTGAGGAAACAAACCTCATTTTAAATTGGGAAAAATGCCATTTTATGGTAATAGAGGGTGTTGTTTTAGGACACAGAGTGAGCGACAGAGGGATCGAGGTGGATCAAGCAAAAATTGACGTTATCTCAAAATTGATGCCACCAAAAGACGTAAAAGGAGTACGTGCCTTCTTAGGACATGCTGGGTTTTACAGAAGATTTATTAAAGATTTCTCCAAAATAGCAAAACCCATGACACAACTGCTGACCAAGGACACAGAGTTCAACTTTAACCAAGAATGCTTGCAAAGTTTCACAACTCTGAAAGATGCCTTGATTTCTGCACCAATATTACGAGCTCCAGATTGGTCGTTACCTTTCGAAATCATGTGTGATGCGAGCGATTATGCCATAGGGGCCGTTTTAGGGCAAAGAATCGACAAGAAACCCCATGTTATATACTACGCATCTAAAACACTGGATGAAGCACAAAAAAATTACACCACTACAGAAAAGGAATTTTTAGCTGTCATCTACGCATTTGAAAAATTCCGCTCATACCTGATAGGAGCTAAAGTCATTGTCTACACTGACCACTCCGCTATACGATATCTGATTCAGAAGCAAGACGCAAAACCTAGACTTATCCGCTGGGTGCTAATACTTCAAGAATTCGATTTGGAAATTAAAGATAAAATCGGAGTGGAAAACGTCATCGCCGATCATCTCAGCCGTATTAGAGTCGAGGATGAAGACAAAGTTCCTATCCAAGATTCCCTCCCGGACGACCACCTAATGAAAGTCTCCAATGGATTTCCCTGGTATGCCGACATTGTCAACTATTTGGCAACAGGAATCATTCACCCATCTGCATCCTATCACGACAAAAAGAAGTTCATTCACGACGCTAAGCAATATTTCTGGGACGAGCCCTATCTTTTTCGCTTATGCGCAGATGGACTCTTTCGTAGATGCATCCCAGAGACAGAAATCACTCCGGTCCTTGAGCACTGTCACTCAGGCCCCACTGGGGGGCACATGAGTTCTAAGAAGACAGCCCTCAAGGTCTTGCAATCTGGCTTTTATTGGCCCACCATCGCAAAAGACGCACATGAATACGTGCGATCATGCGACAAGTGCCAACTATCCGGAGGGATAACCAAAAGAAATGAAATGCCATTTAACATATGGCAAGAAATCGAACTTTTCGATGTATGGGGAATAGATTATATGGGCCCTTTCCCCTCGTCTTATGGATTCAAGTATATCTTGGTTGCTGTGGATTACGTTTCAAAATGGGTAGAAGCTCTACCAACCACCTCTTGCGATTCAAAACTGGTAATCAAGATGTTTAAAGAGATAATATTTCCCAGATTCGGCGTCCCAAGAACGATTATATCTGACGGCGGATCACATTTTTTGGAACGGAGCTTTGAAGCCTTATTAAGAAAATATGGAGTCAACCACAAAGTTTCTACACCATATCACCCACAGACATGTGGACAGGTTGAAGTCTCCAATAGGCAAATTAAAGCTATTCTGGAAAAAACTGTCAATCGACACCGCACCGATTGGTCAACCAAACTATCTGACGCTCTATGGGCTTACCGTACAGATTTCAAAACACCCATCGGAACAACACCGTTTCGATTAGTGTATGGGAAGTCTTGCCATTTTCCAGTTGAATTAGAGCATAAGGCTTGGTGGGCCATTAAGCAACTAAATTTCGATCTCAAAGGTGCTGGTGAATTCCGACAACTTCAACTCCAAGAGTTAGAAGAGCTACGAATGACAGCCTACCACAACGCAAGAATCTACAAAGAACAAACTAAGATGTGGCACGATGGCCACATCAAAAGAAAAGATATAATCGTCAGAGACAAAGTCCTCCTATTCAACTCCAGATTAAAAATGTTTCCTGGAAAACTGCGTACTAAATGGTCGGGTCCCTTTACAATCAAACATATATACCCGACAGGAGCCGTCATTATTATTGACGATAATGGAGGAGAGAGGACCGTAAATGGCCACAGATTAAAAAAGTACCACACTCCGGCAGACAAGTTATCAAGACAAACCATCGAGATTCATGACCCTATAAAGTCATCATAGCCGGAGCAATAATCTTGTCGAGCCAGCGACGCTAAACCAAGGCGCTTCTTGGGAGGCAACCCAAGGCCTGAATATCACCTTCCCTAGCCTTTTCTTTTGTTTTTAAACACCCTTTTATCTATCTTTGTTTTTCCTTTTTCTTTTGCTTTCTTTAAATCCAAAAATACATAAAAATCCACTTGATCTTGCGGTCAAACGGTCTAGAGACCGTGAGGCCCCTCGCGGTCTCCAGACCGTGAGGCTCCTCGCGGTCTCACGACCGTGAGGCCCCTCGCGGTCTCCAGACCGTTTGAGCTCTCTCGGTCACCTAACCGAGAGGGCTCCTAAAAACCTATAAATATACCCCCCCACCTACGCGCCCCTCTTCTTGATTCTCGAATTCTCGAACTCTCCTGTTTCATTCCGCTCTGACCTTCGTCTCTACACTCCCGCGCGTCGCTGTTTCAAGTGCTTCGCCGACGACTCGGCTTTGTCGCCGTCATTCTCGACTTCGTCGTCGTCGTTCCTAGCTCGTCGTCGCTCCCGGCTTATCGACAGCTCTGCAGCAACTACCCCTTCGCCGACTCACCGACCGCAGCGACAGGTTGACGCATCACCATTTAAAACTCGCATTCGTGCTCCCTCCCGCCGTTGTCGCCATCATCGTTTCCGTAGCTCTTAGCCAACGAACAGCCGCGTGGTTCGTCTCCCACGCGGTTCATCTTCGTCGCGGTCTCAAGACCGTTTGGATCCTCGCGGTCTCAAGACCGTTTGGATCCTCGCGGTCTCAAGACCGTTTGGATCCTCGCGGTCTCAAGACCGTTTGGATCCTCGCGGTCTCCAGACCGTTTGAGACCAAACGGTCTCAGGACCGTTTGAACTAAATCAAACTAATAAAACTCAAATTCAAAATAATTTTACTTTGTTATAATTTCAAAATTTAAGATTTCTAACTTTTGTTTCTTATCAATTATTTCAGAATGACTTCACCTGCTAAGCAAGGACCAACAGACGCTCCCTTCTGGACAAAAGAGAAGCTCATTGCTGAACGAGCAAATCTGCAAAGCCTAGTTGACGACTTCAAAAGGACTGGAAAAGTCCCAGCAGAAGTAAACCTGACTGCTGTCATGAAGGACATCAAGCGAATCAACCGCTGCCTAGATGAAGAACCTTCTGATGAGGAGGTCGAAGAGACCTCATCCGACGAGGCCTCCGAATACCAGCCTTCCCCTGAGAAAGAATCACCCACTACAAAATCTAAGGGGAAGAGATTGGCTCAAGAACCAACAACTGAGCCCACATCTAAGAAGAGAGCCAGGAAGCAGGTCCACCCTACCTGTGCAAGAGAACAAATCTTAGCAGGGTACATCCCACCATCCTCCACCACCGTCACCAACCCTGCCACAATAACTGTTCCTATCTTTCCTCCCATCACCACCACAGCACCACCACCCGAGAACCTTCACCTCCAAATCATTCCCCCCATCAGCCAACTCCTTAAACCAACCAAGTATGCCTGCCCCAGCATACTGATGAAGATGGGGATCTACCACAGAATCCTCACTCTTCTTGACAATTCTAACCTTTCCCGGCTCTGCTTTGTATCGGAAATTTCCTACTCTGAGCCAACTACTGAATTCTTCACATACTTCAACAAAGAAGTGGTGGACATCTTGCATAAAGAAAGGGACGGTGGTGACCGTAGAATAACCTCCAGAATCTTCAACAATGAGGTGGTCATCACCGAAAATGTCCTGAACGAAATTTTCATCGACAATAAAGACCAGCTGAAGAAAGCCAAAGCTGCTGGCACAGACCACCCCAGTTTCAACAAGCATAACTTCTGGAAGTCATTAACGGGGTTACCAACCTTCGATGCAAGGACAAGCAAGGCCTCCAACGTTCATTCTGGCCTAGTGTGCACGTTACACAAAATTATCGTCGGCGCACTTTTCCCTAGATCCGAAGGAGGAAATATTCTCATATTCGACCTTTTTGTCCTCTGGTCAGTCCTCAACGGATTGCCTGTCAACATTGGACGGCACATGCTGATCAAGCTCTCAGCCTTCGCCCTCGGGAAAGAAATCTGCACGGGTGGTCATATCACATCTATCATCAAATATCTCAAGATGGATAGACTTCTACCCAAATGCAGCCCAATAAAAGGCGACATTCTTACCAATGAACAGACACTAAAGAACTCTTACATCTTAAAGGATAAGGATGGAAGGCTGCACTACGTATTCTGCCTCACAAAATCTTCACGAATCCTGCTGCCACTTCCTGAGCTTGCTGACTATGATAAAGACAAGCTCCTGTTCACTGAAGATGAGATCGCCAAAATCATCGCTTCAGTCAAAGCCAGAGAAAAGAAAGCAAAGGCAGGGCAGGCAGAGCTTAGTATAACTGCCCCGGCAACTAAAACAGCAAAGCTCCTAGTCAAACGACCTTCCAGAAGGCTCGTCAAAGCTCATGAGCTGTCAGGGACACCCACATCGAAACCTAACCCTGAAGCTGAACCCCCCCTCCCTGAAGAACATATTACATCCTCATCACTAGACTCTTTTATAATGAGTCTAAATGCTGAGCTCAATACCACCTCTCCACCCTCCACCACCCCAATATCCACCACCCCACCACCATCAACCACCCTTCAATCTTCCTCCGCTCCACCTTCCTTCACCACCCCTCCACCACCTCCACCCTTCTTTACTTCGGGCACCCCATTCTCCACCACAATGCCCAAATTCTCCTCCTTCACATCCACCGCCTTTCCATCAACATTCCCGAATCCATTTCCATCTTCGGGAATGCCACCATTTTTTCCATCCTCCACCACCCCGACATCGCTAGTGACTCCATTTACAGTCACCACGCAATTCGCGGGTCCATCAACTGTGTCTTTTCCGCATGACACTATCATTCCACCCCAACCCCAGCCACCTCACCCTTCAATCACTGGGGTCTCTTTTACTAACGTCGGTGAGGAATTCGGACGTCAATTTGACACCATCTGAAACCTCCTCACCGACCCATCTAACATTTTAAATTCTATTTTTTCATGTGTGCAGGGTCTAACTAAGCAGGTTGCCCAGATCGGCGAGCAGAACCGCACCATGCCAGGCATCCTCCAAGGAATCCAACAATGTCAAGCTTCAGTGGCCAAGCAAGTCGACCACATCGACGGCCACTGCAACAACTTGCCCAAGTTGATCCAGGGAGTACAACGCCAGCATGAAGTGTTGGCAACACAAGTCGATAGGATTTCCGCGCAGACTTTACCTCTGCCAGAGACCCTACGCGAGCTGCAGCAACAACAACAAGCTTTCAGCACGCGCCTGGACGACATCACCACCACCCTCACGCAGCTACATAATCTCCAGGAGGAGTCATCAAATAATGAGCTCATTCAGCTAAGAGCTCAAGTAACAGATCTCACAGCAAGACTCCTCTCGGCTGAACAACGTTTTCTAGATCTTAAAGAAACCCACGAAGCACTGCTCGAAACACACGAGCACGTGCAAGTGGCTTATGATGAACTCCAATCCATCCATCGTCTGTGCAAAAAGAAAGCACAAAAGAAGACAACTAACGACGATGAAGATGTTGCTGATAATGATGACGATTCTGATTCTTCAGCAGACTCCACCAACAGTACCTCCTCAGATGAAGACTCTGACAAACCAGATGATGCTGGGGAGGGTCCAAGCCAAGGAGCAGAACCCAGACAACAAACAGATCACCATGACGGTGATAAGGATCCCAACTCCCCACACCATGATAATGTTAATATATCATATGGGGATCAATTTCTTGACTACTCTGCTATGGGATCCATCGGGGAAGCTGCTAAAGAAGTAGCCTTCGCCGAGTTCCACCAATGCATAATCAGAATTGGCGCCACCCCTCCCACAACAGCTGTCTTACCCCTCTCAGTGCCCACCACGACGGCAACCTCACCCCTCGACGAGTACGAGTCAGAACGAGTGCAATTGGATACTGATGAAGAGCTCGATTCTGCCTCAGACTCAGACAACGATACTATTGGCTCTGAGGAAGCTCCAGAAGTACATCCTTCCCCCCCTCTACAGGAGCTTCTCCCGCCACCACCCCTGCCGCACAAAATGCATGACCTTGATATGGCGGCCATTTCCACTTTAGATGCCCAGGATATCTTTATACTGAATACTATCGTGGACGATACAAAGGCAGGAGATGATATTATCTACCACAACACTAAAACGAAGCGCAAGCTGACACGTGAAGATTTTCGCAAAATCCTGCGACCTGGGTCGACGATGCCAATGTCCATCTTCCGTGTCCTCCTCGCCAACTGTATCGAAATTTACAGAAGCCACAAGAGGAAGCAGCCTGTCTTCAATGCCTCACCCGCCCTATCCTTGGGCCTCCTATACAAGGATATCCAAGAAAAATCCATCGAACGTCTGCGTATCAGGCTAGCACAACGAGCACGTTATCTTACTGTGCCTTTCCAAATTTTAAACCATTGGCTAGCTATGATTGTCGATACAGAGGCTCGGGACGCCACAGTTTATAACTTCTGCAGCACCGAGCTACCCGCCGGCACGATAAACTTTGTGGGTGAAGCAGCCGGCGAAGCAAGATGCATACCCTTTCGGCTTCTTAAGCTAATTTGGGCTGCACGCCCATCTCTCCGCCAAGACTGGAGCCAGCCCTGGTTTAAAATTATAAACCCTCCAGTTCAAGCCGCAGATGGATCCGGGGATTGCGCTTTCTGCACCATTCGTCACATCCAAGCGCTGAACCAAGAAATCCCTTTCTCTGCCCTGGTCACTGAAGATTTTCATTCCTTGAGAGGACGTTATGCGATGGAACTCATCTGCAACAGACGGTTCTTCAAAGACCAAACGATGGCACCAGATGATGTCCCTCGCTACCTCTTCTCTACTATCCAGCGACCACAGCGGCGACCCTTCCGCCAAGCTCTAAAAGAGTCAGAGAAATCAAAAGGACCGGCCTCCGCTACCGATCAAAGCCAAGACGCCAAAAACCTGTTGTCTGCCATCACACCATCTTTTCCAGACTTCGATCTCAGTGCTTGCAAAGGCCTATCCAGCTACAAACTACGTCTCATTATGTGAAAGCTTTCCGCCGAGAATGATGAGCTCGTTTTCATGTCTGGTGACATTCTTATAATGGCAGACACTCTGCGAGAATCTTTACAAATTAAAGGATCCCTCTCTGTTGGCCTTATGTCCGCCTATCAGCTTCTACTCGGAAAAGATCACCCCACAGCATACATGGCGTCTCCATATCTGAAGGATGATCTTTTAAATCTAAAGAACTTCGGCGCAGCTGAAACACTAATCTCATATCTACAACACACAACGCCGAAGTTCATCATGCTACCCTTCCTCTACCATGAACACTGGCTACTTCTGGCAGCAAACCTACCGGATGGAACAATTACAATTTATAACAGTTCTGATAGCCAGTACAACCCACGACAGAAAGTTTACGTCGTAACGCCAAAAACACCCACAGAGGTAGTGGCAAAAGAATGTGCTGAAAGATTAATTGATCTCCTTAGTCAACACACAAAAGCTTACGCCAAAGAACACTTTCACCGCCCTTCCTTCTGCCACAAGTGTCCCCAGCAAATCCGACAATCCAACGACTACGGCTTCCATGTCCTCTACTGGATGTATACCATCTTAGTTCTTCAGAAACCAGTAGAGGATATGACTGACGTAGACTATCACGCCCTGCGTGGACAGTTTGCAGCTAAGCTCCTCCAAGCACCAGGGGCAAGCTCAGGATTAACTGACGCATAAATGCCCTTGTCCATGCACCTCTCAACCTATCCCTTTGACACTCTGTGGACAGAGTGCGTGATAAGTTAGGGGGGAGTGCACTGGACAAGGGCGAGGTATCATCCTTCTCCAACTCTTCTAACTCATTTTTTCCCGCACATCATTTTCAAACTTTCTATTCGTACTTAGACTTTTTCCAGTATTTTTTTTCAATAAAACAACTTCTAAGTATAACTTTCATCATGAAAAGTATCACCCTTACCTAAGTTAGAGATAAAGTAGTCCTCATATAAATAATAAGATTAGCTTACAGGCTTGAAATGGCGAATCCATAAAATTCATTCACTATTGGTTTCTATACTTTTGCTTCAATTCTATCTCAGACTCTTCACAGGTCAACTTCAGGGCCAAAGCGAACTGAATACTCTCAAAGTCAAGAGGGAAATCAGGGAAATCCAAAATCAAGAAAATCTCGCAAGCAGACCACCAAGTGCATGTCAAGAACCCCAAGAACAGTTTTCTTCTTTCAATGAAAGAGGCTTGGCCGCCCAATCAAAAACCCTAACAAAACCCACTTCCTAAGCCTGTGAGATTTGAATAAAAGCCAGAGTGCTGAATAAAAACATGAGAGTTGTGCCATGCATAAGGACCTATATGAAGAGCCAACAAAGATCTCACCCGGCCGGTACATACAGCTGCCCTCATGAAGGCAGATGTGTCGTGCCCGGTAATGAGATCCTAAGGTTTCCTAATATATGATAAGGCTGATAAAAGAGCTCACCCGGCCGGTACATTCAGCTGCCCTCATGAAGGCAGATGTGTCGTGCCCGGTAGTGAATCTCTAAAAAGCATAGACAAACCTTTCCCCACTTGAAGGGGGAGTTACACAATAAGCCTTTTAAGCCATCCCTCATACCCACTCTAGCTACCAGTAGGTTTCTCCAAAGAAGTATAAAACTGATTGGAGTCGATGACATGCACACATTAAGAAAGGTGGTCCCAATGCGAGATTCACGATATAAAAGAAACTTGAGATCCATGCAACTTTTGATACTCGAAAGAGTTAGTGTAAGCAGAAGCCCTGATAAGACCTCGGTAGATCTCTGACCTCGAATTGAAGCATGAGTATGGAAACCCTAATCAAATAAAATCGCCTCGCCATTACATGCCTTAGCTTTATCTAACTTGAGGACAAGGTAGACTCTAAGTTAGGGGGGGTGATAACCTCTCATTTTGTGACGTTATCTTATTAGCTATCTTTAGTTTTCCATACTCTTTCTTAGATAAACTAAATAGAATCATTAAACCTTCTTACTTTATTGCAGATACATCAATAAACTAACTTTTCCTCTTTTTTCATTACAGAAAACACAAAAAATTCACAAAGACTCCTCACGGTCCCAAGACCGCGAAAAGCCTCACGGTCCCAAGACCGCGACAAGCCTCACGGTCCCAAGACCGCGACAAGCCTCACGGTCCCAAGACCGCGACAAGCCTCACGGTCCCAAGACCGCGAGAAGCCTCACGGTCCCAAGACCGCGACAAGCCTCACGGTCCCAAGACCGCGAGAAGCCTCACGGTCTCAAGACCGTTTGAGACCAAACGGTCTCAAGACCATTTGGGCTCAACTTGAGCCTATAAATAGGACCTCAAGGGCCACTTCAAAAGGATCGAATTCCAAGATGGCCAAAGGCTGCCTCTCCAGATCCAGAGCACTCAGGTCTTCCGTCCACTGCCCCAAGGCTGCCAGTTTTGAGATCCGTGCTCATCATCAAGCTTCCTTCTCTCTCTTCTTTCCATCTCTTCAACAAAGAAGGTGGGAAGAGAAAATCCTTCATCAAAGCAACCACGAAGTGCGAAGATCGTTGCTCTCTTCACCAAGGGTTCAACCTTCCCTCCTCCGTGGAGATGACGTTCTTTCTCTCTCTTCTCACCTCCTTTGCCATGAGCGAGTAGTTTCATTCACTAGGGTGTGGGGAGTAGCCCCGCTACCCATGTTTTCATTTCATGCAATGTAATTCAATAACTTGTAATAAAGATACTCTTCCTTTCAGTTTGACTTCAATCGCTTAATGAATACTAGTTGCTTGATCATCAACTTGTGTTACATATTGTCTTTTGGTATGAATTGTCTACGTTTGTACCCTTAGATCTAAATATCGATTGAATGTTGGTTATGGATGTATGTAGTCACCATATGTCTGTTTCGGTGTCTAGAAGTGTTTTCAGGAGTGGAGTAAACTCACCCCCATCGTTGCACTTTCATACTATGAAATGGAATCAGTTGACGTATGGAAGTGCAACCTTGGTAAGGTCAAGGAACACATTTCATGAAGGAGTAATGCAAAGCATGTGACCATTCATTATGGAATGGCTGGCATTGCAATACTCCACGCTTCTCGTAGCTAGTTATCTGAAAGGAAGCTAGGACTACAAGATACTAACTGATTTGACTCTTTTTGCAGGTTGTTTTATTATGTTGCATGACTTGATCCATGTGTAGTGGTGTGAAACCCGATAACATCCTAGTGGTTTTTATCAATTGTTTACAACCTTAATCTTTACTTTTTTGCTTTACTTTCCTCGCATTTAGCTTTAAAACCAACATCAAACTTTCGATCTAAATATCAACTGTTAAGTAGTTAAGTAGAACTAAAACGTTTTCCATCTTGACTTCGTCAAGACCGTTGTCCCGAGGATTCGACCCTTAACTATACTACGATAAGACTTCTGCGTCTTAACACACGTGGGTGGAGTTCTTACCATAGTACTAGCAAGGCTAAACCTAAGGATTCATCACCTTAGGATTTTTAGTGGTGTTGCAAAACTCCATCATCGGTTTCCGAGCGACGCCTATGTGGGCGCCGCTAAAGGTCGAACACTTCGGCGTCGGTTTTTTAACCGACGCCTATTTAACATACATGCATCGGTTGTTTATAGAAAACCGACGCCAAAAGAGTTCGCGCCACAGAAAACGGCGTCATCTAGGACACATTCTGCGTCGGTTATCTACTAAAAGACCGACGCCTATATGGAATATAGCATCGGTGTTTAATTGGTAACCGACACTGAAAGTATCCTAGATGATGTTGTTTTCTGTGGCGCGACACATTTGGCATTGGTGATCAACTAAACAACCGACGCTATATGTATTATAGGAGTCGGTTTTACACGAACAGCCGACGCCATTTCCAGTACGGCCGTGGCCACATTAGGCGTCGGTTTTGTTCAAAAAATCGACGATGTATGTCTTTGTTGACGGTTTTCTTTAAATAATTGAAGCCTATATCTTTTTTTTTTCATATCAGTTTGCAGGCCTGATGTGGCTGGTCAGCAGGATGAGAACCTGCAGTTCAGTTTTCTGAACTGCAGGTTTACGACATCCATTGATATCAGCCAACAAACAGGCCACAAACCTGCAAAATTAACAAAAAAAATTCACACAAGTAGATAGATTCAGACATCAATTCAATTCTCACATTCACACATATAGAAACATTCAAATACATGTATTAACATTCAGAAATATTCATTTACAAAGTATCATTCAGTATCCCAATTATATCTTACAACTGCCACTGCTTGTATTGCTTTTGCCCATTCTTCTCTTATTTTATTTAATGCTTCCATCGTATATGGAGCATGTATATTTTTTAAGCGTTTACCTATAGTGTGGTCAGTTTTAAACACCTGCAAAGAGAATGATGTATATATATATAAGTAATAATATAAAAATAAGATTGATATATTTCATACTAACTAATGAGACTATATATAATACCTCATGTATGGTATTGATGTCTAATGCGGCATGTTTGATAATCATCTGCATAAATCGCATCACATAGTATGCGCATGCCCAACCATTGTCTTGTGTAGCGCACTATAAATTGAAACATACAAAATAATACAACTAAGCACAATTCACATCAATAATATATACATTGGAGTCGGGAACTTACTTGTACGTTCTGCCAATTTATTGGCTGGTTCTTTTTCCTTGGGACCGTTCCTCCAGCCTTTTTGAATGCATCTAAACCCCTACATGTTAATATAACACAGTAAATTACATAAGTAAATAGTAATGTAATAACAGATGTTAACAGATACAAAAATGAAATATTTCTCACCAGAATAATGGCATTCTCATTACGTGTCCAATTTTAGTGTTTAATGTACTTCCCGCGGGATCTAGATAATAAACAGTGAACGTCCCGGGGACAATAACTAGTTACTCCCAATGTCTACCGCTAGAGGTAAAAAGTTAACAATTAATAACTCAAAATGCACAATAAAAATGGAATTTTCTTAAGTCCAAATTATAAATAAAGTAAACTTACTTGACATTGAATGGAGCTATTATTATCGTCTTCTTTTGCTGACCAAAAATTGTAAAAGCATCTATACAGTATTGTTGAACACTATCAGGGTCTTTAGCTACCATAATAATCAATGATGGAATCAAAAATCATACATGATCAAATACAAATTGTTTGCAATGATCTTCGACTAAGTAGGTGCAAAACATGTATTACGTATGCATTAATATATAAGAAACCAGATCACCAGATCTTACACAAGGTATATGGATGTATAAACAAGATCTCACCTTATCCATATCTCTATCATTGATGTATTCAGCCAATCATACATAAACATCTCAATAATATCTTGTATAAATAAAGAGCTATCGTATGATTGACCTGCATAATCTGCATCTAAAGAAACAATTATAGGGCAATGTATAGTATGTGCCCGTAGCCAACATACCATTCCCCTACAAGCAGGACCTAACGGGTATGTTAGGTCAGTTGGAACCCAACTTGGTAATGCGGGAAGTGGAAGTGGAGGCCTAGGTGCTCCTGGTGTCTTCTTTTTAACCTATATATATAATTTCAGATCAGTTGACCTCATATATACACATTAACAGTCTAAATCAATGTAAATTTATCTTACAATTTCAGTAGTGTAGACGACATCTACTTTGGGCCACAATATGACCCCGCCTTCTGCCTCACCAAGTGTATCAATATCTGGGTGGGCATATGGCAACACAACTTCCCTCCAATCTGGTAATACACATATCGGTCTCACACGAATGTAGCCCTACGGCATTGGAGTCCCATGAAACGTTGCCCCAGGAAGGGACTGGTAAGCCTGCGCCTCTGCAACAACATAGTCTTGCATTCTTAAGCGGCATGGCTTCAATGCCTACAAATTTACGTAAAGAATGTTATACATATATACATATCATCTTGAAAACATATCATCTTGAAAAGACTAGATACAATGTCATAAACAATTCTTACAGCAGACGTGTTAGGTGATGGGTCTCCAGGATTACTCGCAGTCTGTACATCAGGAGAAGAGTGGGTCGCCATAGGCTGATTGGAAGCCTGAGATGCCTGCCACCGCAGCAATTATTCCTTGACCTTCTCAGCAACTACATTGTTGACCTTCTTAGCAACTATATCCTCGACTCTCTTATTCTCCTATACATGGATAAAAGAAACATTAGCTTCTTATTATTGAATTTCCTTTTGCAGTAACATTCTAAAAAAAAGAATAGGTTACCTCTTCTTGAGAAAGTCCTACTCTGGGTTTGTGCTGGGATGGCCCAAAGAATGCTTTGATGCCCACACCAGCGCCTGCACCCCTAACACGTCCAGGATGCTCTAGGTTACCCAGAGCAACTGTAAATTCATCCCTTGTACCCTGAGGGATGAACGTGCCTTGTTTCCTCTGCTCGTGCAGCTCTGATGAGTGCATACTCATCATAATTTTCAATTACCTTTTTGGAACAATTTAATATCTTTTCCACATCTTTTCACCCTAATATGAATCATAATGCACAAAACTACTAAGTAATTCAATAATCAAGGTTTTAACTAAATATCTTTCATTTTATGCAGGTACAGCAGGCAACTCCATGCAAACGGTCTCAAGATCGTTTGGATCCATGCGGTCTCAAGATCGTTTGCTGGAATACACAAAGAAATAAGACGAAACCAGTTGCCCAAGAAGTCCATGCGGTCTCAAGACCGTTTGGTCCCATGCGGTCTCAAGACCGTTTGGTCCCATGCGGTCCCAAGACCGTTTGGTCCCATGCGGTCTCAAGACCGTTTGGTCCCATGCGGTCCCAAGACCGTTTGGTCCCACGCGGTCCCAAGACCGTTTGGTCCCATGCGGTCCCAAGACCGTTTGGTCCCATGCGGTCTCAAGACCGTTTGGTCCCATGCGGTCCCAAGACCGTTTGGTCCCATGCGGTCTCAAGACCGTTTGGTCCCATGCGGTCTCAAGACCGTTTGGTCCCATGCGGTCCCAAGACCGTTTGGTCCCATGCGGTCCCAAGACCGTTTGGTCCCATGCGGTCCCAAGACCGTTTGGTCCCATGCGGTCTCAAGACCGTTTGGTCCCATGCGGTCCCAAGACCGTTTGGTCCCACGCGGTCTCAAGACCGTTTGGTCCCATGCGGTCCCAAGACCGTTTGGTCCCATGCGGTCTCAAGACCGTTTGGTCCCATGCGGTCTCAAGACCGTTTGGTCCCATGCGGTCCCAAGACCGTTTGGTCCCATGCGGTCCCAAGACCGTTTGGTCTCGCGCGGTCCCAAGACCGTTCGATGCAAGCACAAGGATCGTTTGAAGAACTAAAGCCGCGCGACCACACCAAAGCCAGACTGATCAAAGCAAGACCGTTTGGCGCTCAAACGACCTCCAAACCGTTTGATGCCCAAACGGTCTCAAGACCGTTTGGTGCCCAAACGGTCTCGAGACCGTTTGGCGCCCAAACGGTCTCAAGACCGTTTGGCGCCCAAACGGTCCCCAGACCGTTTGGCGTCAGATCTAAAACTATAAATAGACCCCCAGGGTCCCCATTTGAGGCATCGGTTCCGGACGCCGAAAGGCTGCCAGAGCACCATCCCGATCAAGTTCCACTCCACCTACAGCTGGTGTTGCATCCAAGGAGGCTAAGAAGGAGAAGAAGACGGAGCAAAGAGCGCATCTTCTTCACCGGGCTGCGTCCACCTTCTGCACCGAGCTCATGGCGGATCTATCTTCTTCTTCTATCTTTCTTGTACCTCGCATCATGAGCGAGTAGTCCTCTTTCGCTGGGGTGCGGGGACTAGCCCCGCTGCCCATGCAAACCATGTTCTCTTGTTAAACTTTCCATGGCAATGTATATAACTCTTCATTTTGTCGTTTATCGTTAAGCTTGTGAGTTGGTTATGTGCGTGTTTCCATCTTTGTGCTCCCTATGTTGCGAGAACTTCAATGCATAGGTATGAATGTCGTTTAGCATGTTAGACTCCTTGACGAGAACTTCCGATAGGATTCCTTGAGGTAGTAGGTGTAGGATCCGCGAGGGGACGGTCCGCCTAACCTTCGGTGACACTTGTGTGCGCCTGACGCCCGTAAGGGGGGTTCACAGCCTTAGTTGGATTTTGTATCTTCGTGCTTTTCGTCGATGTTTACACGTACAATAGTCGCTTGTTTGCTTTGCGGTTTGCGCGGTTGACTCCCTGATTAGAAATAGGATGGGATTTCATCGAGGTCGTAAGTGTATGATCCGTGAGGGGACGGTCCGCCTAACCTTCGGTGACACTTCTGTGCGCCTAACGCCCGTAAGGGGGGTTCACAGCTTCCGTGGATTTCTGTATCTTCAGAGCCGTAAGACGTATGATCCGGATGGCGATGAGAAATCGGCTGCCTATGGTGACGCTTACGCGGACCTGACGCCCGTAAGGGGGGTTCCGCAGCAGCTCTACTTGGAGTGTTATTTCGTGCCTGGATTGTTCGCGAGAGAGTATGATTGTGTGTGTAGCGGTGGTCAAACCCGGTACCATCCCAGCGATTTCGTATCATTAATCTAAACCCATCTTTTATTCCACGTTTACTTTCTTGCAATTAGTTTAATCAAACCAAAATCAACCTATTGTTCTAAATATTAGTTTTACTTGAGCTAGATCTAACTGACAAGGATTCTTAAAAACGTTGTCCTTTGGGTTCGATCCTAAACTATACTGCGATAAGATCCGTCCGCTTGCGGGTGGTATTGTTGCACTTGGTTTTGGTAAAAGCTCGGGGATATAAACCCCGAGTGAATTTGTTAGTGCATTCAAAGACCACATCAAATTCTGGCGCCGTTGCCGGGGACAACGGAATCAGTCAGTCAAATCAAGTTCTTTTAAGACTAATCTAGGATTTTGTTTTTTCTTTTTGAAACTATCGCTTATCTACTTGATCTTTATTCTACTCCAAGGATCTCACTTTCAAACCTTTTTAAGTTTCAGGTGCTCTTGACGATTAGTGTATGCACCGTTCGGATAGTCTCGGACTGACTGCGAGCTTTGATCCCGAGATCGATAGAACCTTCCATCGTCAGATCCGAGAGAATCAAGCCAGAATGGCGCAAGAAGAAGAAGTAGCCCGTAGGGTAGCTCAAGCCATCAATGCGCAGAGAGAGAGGTTCATGCAAGAAGCTAGAGCTGCGGTTCAACAGGAGATCTTAGCAGCACAAGCAGCAGCGCAGGCAGCGGAACTTCAGAAGGATCTTAGAGAGTTCTCTATCCCAAAGGCCGCAAATGTATATCATCCGGTGCAGCCTCCTCCCATCGAAGCTGCCAACTTTGAGATTAGAGCACATTGGATAACCTTGCTTCAGAACAACCCATTCTACGGTAAACAAGCTGAAGACAGCCAAGGTCATCTTCTCAGATTCATTGACCTGTGTGCCATGACGAAGCAAAATGGAGTCTCTGATGATGCTATTCGACTCCGTCTCTTCAAGTACTCTCTGGCTGATAAAGCCATTAGTTGGTACAACTCACTGCAGAGTGATGTACCCATCACCACCTGGGAGCAGCTTCAAAACGCCTTTCTGGAAAAATTCTACCCCCCATCTCTTACATACGAAATCAGGGGACGAATCACAAATTTCACTCAAGTCCCAGGTGAAACTCTTTCCAAAGCTTGGGATAGGTACAAGGAGCTCCTACGAAAATGCCCACACCATGGAATTCCTAAGAACCAGCTGATCGAGATATTCTATAGGGGTGTGGAAGATGATGTTAAGATGTTCCTTGATTCCTCGTCCGGAGGGAACTTCATGCGGCAAAGTTACGACAGCGCATGGAGAGTTGTCACCCTGGGAGCAGAAAACCAAGCCAACTGGGGTAGATCTGTTGGTAAAGGAGTCCTAAAGGTAGCTATGGCTGATGCTATCCCAGAATACAAATCTATAGCTGAAACTTTGAAAGTCTTGGTCGCAAAGCAAGATCACATAGAATCATCCCTTGCTGCAATTGGAAGAGGACATTCTCCAACTAGGCAACCAGAACAAGTCAAGTCCACTTCTTTGTTTTGTGAAGCGTGCAAAGGCACTGACCATTCAACACTATCATGCAATGTTCTCTATGATGTTGTTTTAAGCAATGCCTGTGGACAAGGAGATAGTTGCCAGATGGAAAATCTTAATGCTATTAACACCAACCCTGGGCAGAACTTTTACAATCCAAATCAAAATAGGAATCACCCAGGCTTCCAGTACGGAAATCCTTCAGGAGCTATGAACTCACATCAATTTGTTCCAAATAATCAACCAAGAGGCCCATCTGGGTATCAGTTTAATCAGCAACAGAACTTTGGGAATCAAGGAAACTTCAAGGGAAACTTTCAGAACAGAAACTATAACAATTATCAGAACAACTCTCAGTATCAAAACTTGAACCAACAACAGGGTCAAACAGGACCTATCCCTTCTGATGACAAGCTATCTACCATCGAGAAGTTATTGCAAACACAACAAACGATGATAGCCAATCAACAAGCCCAGCAGAAGGCTATTGAAACTCAACTAGCTCAACTTGCTGCTAGTATTAAGCCACAAGCTGGGATCTTTGCTGGACAACCTGAGAACAATCCGAAACATCCGGAGCAGCTGAAGGTTATCGCCACAAGATCAGGGAAAAGTTATTCGGATCCACCAGCGAAAACAACTATGGATATCCCTGAGGAGAATGAACCCTTGACTGATCAAAACTCAACAACATCAGAACCGCAACCGAAGGAGAGAAATAATGATAAGGGGATTTCCGAGAAACCTACCAATGAAGAAGTAGAGACTCCTGAACCAGAAATTCCTGTATATAAGCCTCGTGTCCCTTTCCCATCCCGTCTGAGGGAAACCAAGTTTGATACTAGATTCATCAAATTCAAAGAAGCTATGAAGAAGCTCCATGTTGATATACCATTCTTGGATGCTCTTAATGAGATACCAGCCTGGACCAAATATCTAAAGTCGCTTCTCACCAAGAAGTACATCACGGAAGAGTGTGAAACTGTGAAATTGGCTGCAACTACATCAGATATCATATTAAGCAAGATGTCGAAGAAACAAAAAGATCCAGGATCCTTCGGAATCTCATGCCACATTGGTGATTCATCATGTAAGAAAGGATTGGCAGATCTTGGCGCAAGTATTTCTATTATGCCGCTGAGTCTATGCAAGAGATTAGGATTCGAAGAATTGCTTCCAACTGCTATGACAATCCAACTTGCAGACAATTCAGTAAAAAGACCGCTAGGAATTCTCGAAGACATCCCGGTCAAGGTAGGCAAGGACGCATATGTCCCATGTGATTTTGTTATCATGGACATAAAAGAAGACACCAAATACCCTATTATCTTCGGTCGTCCATTTCTCGCTACTGCTAGAGCTCTTATCGATGTTGAAGCCGGAACCTTACTGCTCAGGTTAGGAAAAGAAACTCTGGAATTCAAGGTCTTTGAAAGCATGAGAAGACCAAGTATACAGGAGGAAGTCTATCTGATAGATTGTGTTGAGCAGATGTCACAACTTACTCAAGAATATCACGAGTCATGCGATCCTTTGGAAACTTCTCTATATGACCTTTTTAATGATGAACCTACTGACCAACAAGATAAGGATTGCGCCAAACCTCCCGACTCTGCTGAGGAGAATCATGAAGCTACCTATGAGGAATTAAAGGTTACCGAAACCCCAGAAGAAATCAATAAAAAACCAGAACCTCCTGAAATGAAGCCCCTACCTGAAGGGCTGAAGTATATGTTTTTAGACAATCTCAAAGTTTGTCCTGTCATTATAAACTCTGGTTTAACAACCAAACAAGAAGAGCAACTTCTGGAAATATTAAAGGATAGCAAGAAAGCCATAGGCTACAGAATGAGTGACCTCACAGGGGTCAGTCAAGCTTTGTGCATGCACAGAATTCCCATGATGGAAGACCATAAGCCAACAATCGAGCATCAACGAAAATTAAACCCGAATATGAAGGAAGTGGTCCGTCGTGAGATCATCAAACTCCTTACAGCTGGAATAATATACCCGATATCGGACTCACCATGGGTGAGCCCAGTTCATGTTGTACCCAAGAAAGGAGGTACCACTGTCACAAGAAATGAAAACAATGAGCTCATCCCCACCCGAACAGTGACTGGGTGGAGGATGTGTATTGATTATAGAAAATTAAACAAGGCCACTCGGAAGGATCATTTTCCTATGCCCTTCCTCGATCAGGTTTTGGAAAGATTGGCTCACCAAGAATACTTCTGTTACCTGGACGGTTACTCTGGATTCTATCAGATCCCCATACATCCAGATGATCAAGAGAAAACAACTTTCACCTGTCCCTTCGGGACATATGCTTTTAAAAGGATGCCATTTGGCTTGTGTAATGCCCCTGCAACTTTTCAACGTTGCATGACTGCCATTTTTGCAGGGCTTACTGAAACAGTTATGGAGGTTTTCATGGACGACTTTTCTGTATATGGTGACTCCTTTGATTCTTGTCTTAAGCACCTCTCCATGGTACTCAAACGCTGTGAAGAAGCACATCTGGTGCTAAATTGGGAGAAATGCCACTTTATGGTAAAGGAAGGCATAGTTTTGGGCCACAAGGTTAGCAACAAAGGAATTGAAGTTGATAAAGCCAAGATAGAAGTCATATCTAAATTGGCAATACCCACAAATGTGAAAGAAGTTCGTGCTTTTCTCGGTCATGCTGGATTCTATAGAAGGTGTATACATGATTTTTCTAAGATAACAAAGCCAATGACCAATTTACTTCTCAAAGATGCTAATTTCAATTTCAATAAGGAATGCATCAAAAGTTTCGATACGCTGAAGAAAGCCCTTACGACTACCCCCATTATTAGAGCTCCAAATTGGGAGCACCCCTTTGAAATTATGTGTGATGCCAGTGACTACGCAGTGGGTGCAGTCTTAGGACAATGCATTGAGAAGAAACATTATGTTATCTATTATGCATCGAAAACCCTCGACGAAGCTCAAAGGAACTATGCCACTACTGAAAAGGAACTTTTGGCAGTCATCTATGCCTTCGATAAATTCAGATCCTACCTTACTGGTTCAAATGTAATCGTTTACACAAACCATGCTGCCATCTGTTACCTTATGGCAAAGAAGGATGCTAAGCCAAGGCTGATCAGATGGATACTCCTTCTACAAGAATTTGACCTAGAAATACGAGATAAGAAAGGAACGGAGAATGTCGTAGCAGATCACCTGAGTCGCATCCACACTCTGGATGCTGAAGGAATTCCGATAAACGACTCTCTACCAGACGATCAACTTATGAGAGTCTCAGAATCTGAACCATGGTATTCAGACTTAGTAAACTACCTTGCCGCCGGAGTCATCCATCCTCAATACACAGGGAACGGTCTGAAGAAATTTATGCATGATGTGAAGCATTACTATTGGGATGAACCATATCTCTTCAAACTCTGCGCGGATGGATTGTATAGACGTTGCGTCGCCAAAGAAGAAGCCCATTCCATTTTGGAACAATGCCACTCAGGACCCGTGGGTGGGCATATGAGCTCTAAAAAGACTGCCTTAAAAGTTTTGCAATGTGGATTTTTCTGGCCAACTTTATCCAAGGACTGTTATGATTTTGTCATATCATGTGATAAGTGTCAAAGAGCTGGCAATATAACCAAGAGAGATGAAATGCCACTGAATCTATGGCAAGAAGTAGAGATATTTGACGTCTGGGGAGTAGACTATATGGGGCCATTCCCATCTTCTAATGGATTCTCTTACATCCTTGTGGCGGTGGACTACGTCTCCAAATGGGTTGAAGCTATACCAACCGTCACTTGTGATTCAAAACCAGTCATCAAACTATTCAAAGATATTATCTTCCCACGGTTCGGAGTGCCGAGAACCGTGATTTCTGATGGAGGCTCCCATTTCATCGAAAGAAGCTTCGAAGCTCTATTAAAAAAATATGGCGTCTCACACAAGGTAGCTTCTCCTTACCATCCACAGACCAGTGGACAGGTAGAAGTCTCTAATCGACAACTAAAGGCTATCCTTGAGAAAACCGTTGGGCGTAATCGAAAAGATTGGGCGACAAAAATCAACGATGCCCTATGGGCTTATCGCACTGCTTATAAAACTCCCCTTGGTACTACTCCTTTTCGTTTGATATATGGAAAAGCTTGTCACCTTCCGGTCGAATTAGAACATAAGGCATGGTGGGCAATTAAACAATTAAATTTCGATATGAAGGAAGCAGGGCAAGCCAGGATTCTGCAACTCAACGAGCTGGATGAACTTAGAATGACGGCCTATGAAAATGCTCGAATCTACAAGGAACATACAAAACTTTGGCACGATGGACATCTGAAAAGAAAAGACATTCAAGTGGGAGACCAAGTTCTGGTTTTTAACTCAAGATTAAGGATATTCCCAGGAAAACTTCGCTCACGCTGGTCTGGACCGTACATTGTCAAAAGCATCTCTCCTCAAGGCACTTTCTCTTTATGGAGTGCAGAGTCGGGTGAATTCATAACCAATGGCCACCGCCTGAAGAGATATTTCACCACAACAGACATAGGCACCAAATCAACGCTGGAACTCACCGATCCTAAGGATCCCACATGACGACGAAGGACTCTGTCGAGCCATCGACATAAAACAAAGGCGCTTGTCGGGAGGCAACCCGACCAATAAATATGTTTTACCTTTCTTTTCCCAATTTTGTTTTATAGTTAATTTTCCTTAAATAAAATTTGCCTTATGGATAGTTTTCTTTCAGGATACGAGATCGGATTGGTGCTGATCACAACGAATTCATTCTCGGCAGTCATACCTAGTGTTTCCTTTCCCCTCCATCTTGAATTTAGGGTTTGCTCGAGGACGAGCAAATCTCTAAGTTCGGGGTGGAGGGTGGGTGGTACGTATTCCACTTCCACATACACACCCTCTTTTATACTCAATATGTCTCTATCATAAAATTTTTCAAAATTGTGAACAGATACTTGATGGAATTTTGTCTTTTATTGATAAAAATGTAACTAACTGTTTGCTATGCATCTTCTATCATAACATCCTCCTTATTCGAAACAAATCCCCAAGAGGACTGACTTTTGAAACTTGCCTGAAATCATCCTGTAAAACTTATGATTCCTAACATCATAATCCTTTTTACATAATGACAAGTATCTGTCAAACTGATAGGGATCAAACACGTTGCGCTTCCTAACTGACTAATGGAACAATGGCTCAGAAACCCCACCGGATCCGCACCAAGTCATTATTTGAGCAGAGTATGACAAAGAGAATAACCCGGTTTTGAATTGTAAATCAATTTGCATCCTGATCTGAACTCTCTTCTACACTTCTTCTATCATCTTCGTATCCCTCCATCCATAAATACCACCAAAATAGCCAAACTTGTGCCAAATCCCTAAGTTCGGGGTGGCACGCCACTTTCCCCATATCCGCTTCTTCCATACCCCTTCCAATAAGTAGGGGCGTACCACCAAAAATGCAATCTCGAGTCGAATAGAGGAGAGATCTGCAATAAAAAGATGCCAAAGTGCACACAAAATAAATGCAATCTCGAGTCGAATAGAGGAGAGATCTGCAACAAAAGATGCCATAGCGCACACACAAAAAAAAAATATATATGCAATAAATGAAATTGCAAAACAAATAAAAATCTCGAGTCGAATAGAGGAGAGATTTTCTTCTTCCTTTCATACCACCTTTCACTCATTTTTCTACCTAAGGGCACAATACATGCCCTACCATCCTTAACAATACCAGTGTCAGATCAAATGCATACTTGTTGATTCTGCGGGTATCTCAGAACTCCTACGACACTCTTTGACATGCTTGGTGTTAGAAAAGGCGGGGAGGAAGCGTTGTTGGGAAACGAACTCAGGAACGAAGCTATGGAAAGACGTGTTTAGTGGTCCCAGGAAGTTGAGGTACTCATTCATACTGAGCAGAAAGAAAACACTTGTGATGTGAAGATGAAGAAATCACATGGATCGAAAGTATTTCATTAGGCAACAGTTTCAAATTTTATGTTACTCGAGGACGAGCAACGATTTAAGTTCGGGGTGTTTTGATGAGTGCATACTCATCATAATTTTCAATTACCTTTTTGGAACAATTTAATATCTTTTCCACATCTTTTCACCCTAATATGAATCATAATGCACAAAACTACTAAGTAATTCAATAATCAAGGTTTTAACTAAATATCTTTCATTTTATGCAGGTACAGCAGGCAACTCCATGCAAACGGTCTCAAGATCGTTTGGATCCATGCGGTCTCAAGATCGTTTGCTGGAATACACAAAGAAACAAGACGAAACCAGTTGCCCAAGAAGTCCATGCGGTCTCAAGACCGTTTGGTCCCATGCGGTCTCAAGACCGTTTGGTCCCATGCGGTCCCAAGACCGTTTGGTCCCACGCGGTCCCAAGACCGTTTGGTCCCATGCGGTCCCAAGACCGTTTGGTCCCATGCGGTCTCAAGACCGTTTGGTCCCACGCGGTCCCAAGACCGTTTGGTCCCATGCGGTCCCAAGACCGTTTGGTCCCATGCGGTCCCAAGACCGTTTGGTCCCATGCGGTCTCAAGACCGTTTGGTCCCATGCGGTCCCAAGACCGTTTGGTCCCATGCGGTCCCAAGACCGTTTGGTCCCATGCGGTCTCAAGACCGTTTGGTCCCATGCGGTCCCAAGACCGTTTGGTCCCATGCGGTCCCAAGACCGTTTGGTCCCATGCGGTCCCAAGACCGTTTGGTCCCATGCGGTCTCAAGACCGTTTGGTCCCATGCGGTCCCAAGACCGTTTGGTCCCACGCGGTCTCAAGACCGTTTGGTCCCATGCGGTCCCAAGACCGTTTGGTCCCATGCGGTCTCAAGACCGTTTGGTCTCATGCGGTCTCAAGACCGTTTGGTCCCATGCGGTCCCAAGACCGTTTGGTCCCATGCGGTCCCAAGACCGTTTGGTCTCGTGCGGTCCCAAGACCGTTCGATGCAAGCACAAGGATCGTTTGAAGAACTAAAGCCGCGCGACCACACCAAAGCCAGACTGATCAAAGCAAGACCGTTTGGCGCTCAAATGACCTCCAAACCGTTTGATGCCCAAACGGTCTCAAGACCGTTTGGCGCCCAAACGGTCCCCAGACCGTTTGGCGTCAGATCTAAAACTATAAATAGACCCCCAGGGTCCCCATTTGAGGCATCGGTTCCGGACGCCGAAAGGCTGCCAGAGCACCATCCCGATCAAGTTCCACTCCACCTACAGCTGGTGTTGCGTCCAAGCAGGCTAAGAAGGAGAAGAAGACGGAGCAAAGAGCGCATCTTCTTCACCGGGCTGCGTCCACCTTCTGCACCGAGCTCATGGCGGATCTATCTTCTTCTTCTATCTTTCTTGTACCTCGCATCATGAGCGAGTAGTCCTCTTTCGCTGGGGTGCGGGGACTAGCCCCGCTGCCCATGCAAACCATGTTCTCTTGTTAAACTTTCCATGGCAATGTATATAACTCTTCATTTTGTCGTTTATCGTTAAGCTTGTGAGTTGGTTATGTGCGTGTTTCCATCTTTGTGCTCCCTATGTTGCGAGAACTTCAATGCATAGGTATGAATGTTGTTTAGCATGTTAGACTCCTTGACGAGAACTTCCGATAGGATTCCTTGAGGTAGTAGGTGTAGGATCCGCGAGGGGACGGTCCGCCTAACCTTCGGTGACACTTGTGTGCGCCTGACGCCCGTAAGGGGGGTTCACAGCCTTAGTTGGATTTTGTATCTTCGTGCTTTTTGTCGATGTTTACACGTACAATAGTCGCTTGTTTGCTTTGCGGTTTGCGCGGTTGACTCCCTGATTAGAAATAGGATGGGATTTCATCGAGGTCGTAAGTGTATGATCCGCGAGGGGACGGTCCGCCTAACCTTCGGTGACACTTCTGTGCGCCTAACGCCCGTAAGGGGGGTTCACAGCTTCCGTGGATTTCTGTATCTTCAGAGCCGTAAGACGTATGATCCGGATGGCGATGAGAAATCGGCTGCCTATGGTGACGCTTACGCGGACCTGACGCCCGTAAGGGGGGTTCCGCAGCAGCTCTACTTGGAGTGTTATTTCGTGCCTGGATTGTTCGCGAGAGAGTATGATTGTGTGTGTAGCGGTGGTCAAACCCGGTACCATCCCAGCGATTTCGTATCATTAATCTAAACCCATCTTTTATTCCACGTTTACTTTCTTGCAATTAGTTTAATCAAACCAAAATCAACCTATTGTTCTAAATATTAGTTTTACTTGAGCTAGATCTAACTGACAAGGATTCTTAAAAACGTTGTCCTTTGGGTTCGATCCTAAACTATACTGCGATAAGATCCGTCCGCTTGCGGGTGGTATTGTTGCACTTGGTTTTGGTAAAAGCTCGGGGATATAAACCCCGAGTGAATTTGTTAGTGCATTCAAAGACCACATCAAGCTCCCACTAATCACCATCAACAGAAATTGGTAAGTTAACACCACAAATAATCAATATTCAAATGATTGCTCTAAGAGTTGTATTTTACCATTTTCGCAGCCGCCTCAGTATTTACGGGCTTCTTTATTTTACCCTTCTTGTTTTGCCTCCCAGCTATCCAGATATCATGGCGAGGCATGGGTGTGGCAGACACCTGAGTAGGAGCAGACTCCTGAGTAGCCGCAGACTCCGCCTGTAGTCTTTGGTGAATGCTTGCATAGCCTTTTGGACCCATAGTGTGGTCATGCACATTCAGTGCACGCCTTGCTTTTTGTGCATCACTGAGGGCCTAGTTAGTATGCACATTAATGATTTGGTTAGTAGCACTAAATGTTAATCTTGAATAGGTGAATACAATGTATATTAATTAAATTGGGAGTGACGCCTAATACCTTGAATTCTTCATATTTTCTTAAAGCAACAAAATTGTCCCAATCTTCTTTGTCCAAGAAGTTCCATTGTTCAAGGGCTGACTTCTTTTTCTTATCACCCTCTTTTATGTATTCTCTGTTCAGATTTGTCCTATAATTCTTAAGCATCTTTCTAGCGTGTTGCATCACACTTTTATGATGCAACTTCTCATCCAATGCAAACAGATTCTGTAAAATAGAAATGTTATTAACTAGTATCCAAAATAGAATTGCAAATAATAGAATTTGTAATCTACAAAATAGAATTGCAAATAATAATAACTCACGCATAAATCCTTCCATATCAAGTCTTTTTTCCCCTAAGGAACTTTATGCCAATTATCATACTTAACACCACAATGGATCCGAGTGGTACACCCAAGATAGTTTACAAAATTATTGCGGTTCACTCCAATTACATTTCCTCCATTATCAAACTCCACAACCAATTTGGATCCACTGCCACTTAGCGCTATTAACTTCTTCAACAGAGTGATGCCCCTTTTCTTATTAAGTGTTTGGTGCTGCGCATCAAGTTGCTCCAGTGCTTCAGTGGGTACATGTGCATCATCAACCTAAAATTTGACAAAAATAAACACACTGAATTAGCCCAATATAGAAATATAGGATATATGACATAACTAGAAGATAATGAATTTTATAGAAATACAGGATATGTTTTTAGAACTTACATTGGTATCCTCGCCATGCTCATCATGGACAGCATGCTCATCATGGACTTCATGCTCATCATGGACATCATGCTCATCATGGTCAGCCATCTGAAAATGTCATTAAAAAGGAAAACATTTAGCATTTGTAATAACTAGAAAAAGGCAAACATTTAGCATTTGTATTAACTAGAAAAAGGCAAACATTTAGCATTTGTATTAACTAGAAAAAGGCAAACATTTAGCATTTTTATTAACTAGAAAAAGGCAAACATTTAGCATTTGTATAAACATACATGTCTCTAAAATTATGATCTTTTATCAATTAACAATCCTTCATTGTGATCTCCGCGCACATATAAGTCATCATTAGCTTCAATATTTTGTGGAGTTGGCAACCCAACTGAGAATGGACTGGAGTCATCATACTTATCATAGTACTCTTCTTCATCTATAGGATCTTCAATGAACTGTCTTTTACCATGAAGAACAACCGACCATTTATCATTTGCAGGATCATCGATATAGAATATTTGTTTCGCCTGTGATGCCAATATGAATGGTTCACCCTTCTCGCCAATCTTTTCAAAGTTCACCAAAGTGAAACCCAATTCATCCACTATAACTCCTTTGGTGTTATCAACCCAATTACATTTAAAGAGCGGAATTTTGAAATCTATGTAGTCAAACTCCCAAATGTCTTCAATGACACCGTAATATGACATTTTAGCTTCACGTGGACTCTTATCCTTTGCACTTGCAAAGTACATAGTCGACGCTTGAAGAGTGACCCCACTATTTTGGACGACACTCTTATCATCTTGGCGCTTTGTGTAATATGTGAATCCATTAATGTCAAACCCTTCATAACACATAACATTCGGTTTTGGTTTAAAGGCGAGGCATTTGATATTTTCTGTAATATCATTTGGTGTTTGAGATAGTTGATGTAAGACTTTATCTTCAAACCACTTAGTAAAAGTCTTATTATTCTCTCTAGCAAGCCACATTGAACTTGCTCGAGGATATTGTCTCTTTATGAAATTGGTATGTTCCTCGATATAAACACTCACTTCGTCCATATTGTGTAAAATATACAAGTGAGCTTGTTCCAACTGCTCACGGCTGATTACTTTCACCCGTGATCCCAAAATTCCTTTGCCCTCCTCAATATTCTTGTCATTATCAGGAGTGTCATTACCACTGAGAAAGTCATTGCAAAAATCCATAACCTCTCTCGCCACATAACCTTCAATAATACTCCCTTCAGGCCGATAACGGTTTCGAACATCACCTTTAAAAACGCTCATGTATCATTCAAAGGGATACATCCAATGCAAGAAAACTGGTCCCAACATTTTCACTTCCCTAGTCAAGTGGACAACAAGATGTACCATGATATCAAAGAACGAAGGAGGGAAATACATCTCAAGCTGACATAGGGTAACAACCACTTCTCTTTACAAATTATTGAGAGTATTAGGGTCAATAACTTTGTTGCATAGACTGTTGAAAAAGAAACAAAGTCTGGTAATTGCAAACCTTACATGCTTTGGCAATATAGATCGAATTGCTACGGGCAATATTTGTTGCATTAGAGTGTGACAATCATGAGATTTAAGACCTATCAACATCAGATCTTTCATTGATACCAATCTATGGATGTTGGATGAGTAATCATGTGGCACCTTAACATTTACCAAGCATTCACAAAAAGTTTTCTTCTCCTTTCTAGACAACGTGTAACAAGCGGGAGGTAAGTATGTTCTTTTATTACCATTTCACGTAATTCTGTTAATTCTGACCTTATTCCCATTTCACGTAGGTCTAGTCTGGATTTTATCCCATCTTTAGTCTTACCTGGTATATTTAACATAGTACCAATGATGATATCACAGACATTTTTCTCAACGTGCATTACATCGATACAATGCCTGACTGTCAAAGAACTCCAATAAGGAAGATCCCAAAATATTGACTTCTTCTTGATTGAAGAATTGTCACTCTGTGTGGCCATACTACATTGTGATTTCTTACCAAATTCATTGACAATGTCTTTTACTCTTTCATAAACAACATCCCCTGGTATAGGTTTAGGTGCACTTCGTTCATCATTCCATCCATTGAATGCTTTGCGCTTCCTACGATATGGATGGAATTTTGAAAGAAACCTTCGATGACCAAGATATACAGTCTTGCCTCCATGTTTTAGTCTTATCGAATCAGTGTTTTCTTCACATATAGGACACGCTTTAGCTCCTTTGACACTATATCCAGACAAATTCCCATATGCTGGAAAGTCATTAATAGTGCAAAACAACATAGCATGCAAACGAAATGTCTCTCTTGCTGAAGCATCATAGGTCATCACACCTTCAGCCCAAAGTTTCTTTAAGTCATCAATCAAAGGTTCAAGATAAACATCGATATCATTTCTGGGTTGTTTAGGGCCCGATATCAACAACGACAACATAACGTACTTATTTTTCATACACATCCAGGGAGGAAGATTGTATATAACAAGCATGACTGGCCAAGTGCTATGTTGGTTGCTCAATGTCCCGTACGGATTCATCCCATCTGTACAAAGCCCAAGTCTTAGATTCCTATCTTCTTCACCAAATTTGGGGTACAATAGATCAATCTTCTTCCACTGTGGGGAATCAGACGCATGTCGTAGGATCCCATCATTATTTTTCTTAACATCTGCATGCCACCTCAAATTCTTCGCATCTTTCGGATTTGCAAACAAGCGTTGAAACTGTGATATTATAGGTAGATACCACAACACCTTGGCAGGAGAACCAGTTTTGGACTCCCCCGAAGTCGTCAATTTATACCATGACGCACCACATTTTGGACAATCTTTCAAATCTACATAGTCCTTTTGAAATAATACACAATCATTCGGGCATGCGTGTATCTTCTTGGCCTCCATTCCCATTGGGCACAACATTTTCTTTACCTGGTATGTTGAGATTGGCAGCTCGTTTCCTTCAGGAAGCGTTTCTTTCAACAAAGTCAACAATGAAGTGAAGCTTTTGTCGCTCCATCTATTGTTAGCTTTCAACTTATACAATCTCAACACAGCTAAGCTTCGTAAACTTAGCACAGCCTGTGTATAACAGTATTTCAGCATCATGCACAATGTTTCTAAAGATAGGAGGTGGATCGGTGTGCTCTACCCTACAACTATCCAGCATCGCATCAACGATGTCTGCTGGAACTGGTTTGTTCACATTTACGTCATCGGAGGCAATTTCTTCTTCCACCCAAGCACTGCTATCGACATCTACTGGTTTTGATTTTGAAATCTCTCCATGCCAGTGCCATTCTGTATAGCTTTGTACAATCCCGTTGCACATGACATGACTTTTGATTTCCTCACCAGTGTTGACTTTCAAGTTGTTACCGCAATGCCTACATGGACAGTTAAACCTATCTGTAGGTTTTTTCCTATGTTCCTCGGCAAATCTAATAAACTGATCAAGACCAGATATAAACTCTGGGGTGCAATGATTACGAATGGACATCCATGATCTATCCATTCTATGATCAAAGAGAAAACAGGTATATATTAGGAAACAAGTATATATTAGGAAAATATTAGGGTATACACTTACATCCTAAGTGTAAAATGTGATGTCATTCTTATATATAATAAATGTGTACCACCTATCCCATCCTTGAACACCTAATCTCACTAGTAAGTGTATAATGTGTATTGGGTTTTCAAGAAAATTTCGACAACATTTCCCCACTGTTCTCTAAGTACATATGTACTTAGAGAACAAACGGGGAAATGCTATCGAAATTTTCTCGAAAACCCAATACACATTATACACTTACATCCTAAGTGAGATTAGGTGTTCAAGAACAGTCCCAAACTGGGGACTATCCAAGATTTACTCCTAATGAGTCAATCTTGGACGGGTTTCTAGGCCAACAAACACATTTGATGTCATTCTTATATATAATAAATGTGTACCACCTATCCCATCCTTGAACACCTAATCTCACTAGTAAGTGTATAATGTGTATTGGGTTTTCAAGAAAATTTCGGCAGCATTTCCCCGCTGTTCTCTAAGTACATATGTACTTAGAGAACAAACGGGGAAATGCTACCAAAATTTTCTCGAAAACCCAATACACATTATACACTTACATCATAAGTGAGATTAGGTGTTCAAGAACAGTCCCAAACTGGGGACTATCCAAGATTTACTCCTAATGAGTAAATCTTAGACGGGTTTCTAGGCCAACAAACACATTTGATGTCATTCTTATATATAATAAATGTGTACCACCTATCCCATCCTTGAACACCTAATCTCACTAGTAAGTGTATAATGTGTATTGGGTTTTCAAGAAAATTTCAACAGCATTTCCCCGTTGTTCTCTAAGTACATATGTACTTAGAGAACAAACGGGGAAATGCTACCAAAATTTTCTCGAAAACCCAATACACATTATACACTTACATCCTAAGTGAGATTAGGTGTTCAAGAACAGTCCCAAACCGGGGACTATCCAAGATTTACTCCTAATGAGTAAATCTTGGACGGGTTTCTAGGCCAACAAACACAATAATAGATATCTACAACGAAGTCGGACTCCATACAAACAATATATAATTTAGTGATTGTTCATTCTAATTTATACCAATGTACAAGTAATATAAAGAACAATGATTGTTCACTTTCTAGGATCATACAAACAGTATAATAATCACTAGGATCATACAAGTAGCAATGTTGATTAAGTCTATGTGATTAAAGATCAAGGAGTGTAATAAAATAGGATTTACCTCTATTTGGGCGAGACGGAGGGTAGGCGAGTAGGCAGGCAAGCAGGCAGGTGAGCAGGCGACAGTCAGGGAGACGGCGGGCAGCAGCAGATGATCAATTAATTCCTGAAACAATACATAAATAAATACAAATTAGTACATAAATAAACACAAATCAGTAAATAACTTAATTTTAAAAAAAATACACAGCAGCATTGTGCCTTGGCGTAGCCCAAGCATCGCCCAGGCATCCCAGAGGCCTAACTAGGCTGGGCGCCTGGGCAAATCCTAGGTGAACGCCTGGACGCCTGGGTGCCGCCTGGGTAGGTCGGCAGGTACCTACTTGAGAACAAGGCTAGAGGCAAGGAAGAAGACGGCGGTGCAGGGCAGGCGCGGCGAGCTCCAGGAAGAAGACAGCGGCGGCGGCCGGTGCCAAGGAAGAAGACAACCGGCGGCGGCGCCCAGGCAGGGAGGAAGCGGCAGCGGCGCAAGGAGCAGGGAGGAAGGAGCGGGCGGCGGCAGCGCAAGGAGGAATACGGCGGGCGGCGGCGGTGACGCAAAGCAGCAGCACGGATTGTCGGCGGCGAGCGAGAAGCAGCAGGCGGCGATTTTGGGAGAGCGGTGATGAGCTAGCGCACAGAATCGATGAAACAGGAAGAAAGGGGGAAGAGTCGGGTGATCGAGCCTCTATTAAGTTGGGCAACGGCGTCGGTTATATAAGATAACCGACGCCTATTATCTTTAGCGTCGGTTGATAGTAAAAAACTGACCCCAAATTAGTTGGCGGGAACTATTATCAGCGTCGGTTATCCAAAGATAACCGACACCTAAAGTGGAACTTTTCGCGCAAAATTTCATTTTAAATAGGCGTCGGTGAATAGTTAAAAAACCGACGTTGTATGTGGCCCAAATTTTTTTCGCTCAAAAATTGGATTTTGCGGGTGCTTTTAGGCGTCGGTTGGTAATAGTAAGCCGACGCTGAATACAAAGCGGTACCCGTGTCTGGCTGGTCTTCGAATATAGACGTCGGTTTGCCTAAATAACCGACGCCTGATATTATAGGCGTCGGTTTTCCTTAATAACCGACGCCCAGAAAAGCGACACTGAACGCTATTTCTGTAGTAGTGCTTCTTCCTCCTCATACCTTTAAACCCTTTCCCTTTTTGTCATGTGGATCTTCCAGAAATTAGAGCACAAATCCCCATTGTGCTCTGAACATGGGGGGCCCTATGCCTCCCTCTAGTCCTGTTTCATCCAATATCATATGCCAAATATTTATGCACACGTTATACAATCATACTAAATAGTAGGCCAAATAAGAGGTAAAGTGTACCTTCAAGAAAGAAAAATCTAATCCACATATTCCCGATATCAAATATATCCTTTTCAAACTTGATCAAGACAAGATAACACATGCTAGGTGTTAGATTCTCCTCATCAACCCTAATATGTCCATTTTAGGGGTTTACATAGTTTATTAGGTCTCTTTCTTATGAATTATCTTACTGATGTCATGTTTCATATTATAGTTCATTATCCAATTGATCATGTGTCACATTATTATGTGAACATATTAATCCTAGGTTACATTCATTAGTCATATTGTGGGTTTTTCATCATTTTAGGATCATTTAACATGTAACATGATTTATATACATACTTATGATCTTATAATTACATATTAGTTTCCAATTACTAATATGAGCTTACTCTGTAATTTATGGGGTTTCTTGAGCATATTTGTAATTATTGTACATTAATTAGAGTTATTAGCCCTAATTAGCAACAATAAGCAAATTACATGATTTCATGTTCAAACATTCATAAATCTGACATCATAATGATTATAAATCATATTTATATCAACTAATGCATTTCCATAATTTATGAACATCATTTAATATTTATAATTTATGAGATGAGCATTTTACAACTTATATTATGTTAATTTGATTACAATAGAAAACAATGATTCCATAGTTCCATATTATTGTATAGATTTTTCTGAGAACTTTGGTACCTTGTTTATATTTTTCTAACATTCACGCTAATTTCTAAGAATTATTGAAGATCTGTACATTTTTTAGAATTTTTACCTTTAGTTGACAATAGGACGCCGCCACAATGCTCGTGGCTTGTGTCATGCACACAGCCCAATGCATGTTGGGTTAGCTCCTGGACCCGCTGGTTCTGATTTGGTTCACTTCGGGACTGACTGGACCCGGTTGACTTCTATTATTTCTCATCTGCTTGACACAGAGACGTCGCGGTCTCTGTTTTCCGTTGCGTGGCCGTCGTCACGGCTATGCTTCGGCAAGAAATAAATAGGAAGGCCACTGTCAGATTCGGCGACTTCATACAAGCCTCCAAGGCTACTAGTCTCTCCGATTTTGGCTACGGATCCATTCTCCGTGAGGTCTCCGCCCTGGTTATGGATGCGGCAGAGTAAAGAGGTGACCTACCTCTGGTCATCCTCACGGCGATATGAAGCTTCCGAAAGCTTCACAACACCTCGAGGAACTTGTTCCTCTTCTTGATTGCCTCTGAGAGAACCTCCTTCTACCCCAACGGACTCCACAACCTTCTCCGTCAAATTGACTCCGTCTCCCATGGAGGTCAAAGCTGGAGGCAAGCTAGTTTTCCCTCTAGGTTCATCTAACTATAGGGAGTAATACCCTTTCATTTCATAATTCCTTAACTCCTCTAACTTCAGACTTCATCCCCCTCCTTTTCTCTCCAACGCCACTTGCAACTGGAAATGGAGAAACGATGAATGGGGAAAGTTAGTTCTCCCTTCATAGACTACCAAACACCTTTACCTTGGGTTCAAAAGAGATGTACTTGATGAGGCAAACACAACCGCCCACTCAGTTTCATTCCTTGGCCCACAACCACGACATGGTCGCAATGTGAATCATTGCCTCCGATTTCTCCCACGATCTCCAATTTTGTTGGAGGAAGGGGATGATGATTGGGTTGTCATATCTCATCCAAGGGCTCAACACAACCCCTTCACATGGTCAATCTGTGGCTATGTCTGTCTGAAGCATATATGGCCATTGGATTAACGTTTAATGGTCAATTCTCAAACATGCTGTCCAGCTATGATTTGAAGGGGCGTGTGACACAGCCAACCTAGAGCATGATATTAAACTTTGGGTCCATTAACAATCAAAACACTAATTATTTCATCATATTCAAACTTAGATATCTCCTTCTAGGAACCTCAAATCTTCATGAAAATTTAACCATAGCTTTATCATACCTCAAGGTACAATCTATTCAAATTTGGTACCAAAAATCAATTGTTTGACCAGTTCATTAAGTACTTCAAAAGGCATAAACTTACTAATCATAATCATGATGTCCACACCAATTAACATCCATATTTTGTCAAAGAACTTGGAACTCTTCAAATAAATTAAAGATATGAATTCACTTATGTCATTAGGTATCCAAATGCTCCAAAAGTTCACTCCATCACATCCTACACATTTCAAAAGAAATTTCATCCTCGAAATTAAGCCAAAAATCAAGTCCATCATAGGTCCTCTGAAAACAACCAGATATGCTCTAGGAGTTAGTTGTTTATTTTTGTCCAGTGGCTTTTCCTAAATTGAGGATGACTTACCATTGTATACATATGTTTCCCTACAATAGCCATGTAGTAGAGCCTTTGGTCTGCCTTCCACGATCTATGACATTCACCCATGCCTTCTCTTCTTCTAAGGCCACAAAGCATTTTGTGAGATCATCATTTGGATGCCTTTCCTCAAACTATGTCATTGTCTTTGTGCCATGTAATGCTTTATATGGGATGAACTTGGTATCATCCTATCTCTTCAACTTCTTTAGCTGCTACTAGAAATTCCTTGGTTGACCCTCAAGCACCTCTACTAGTTGGGAGAGCTATTCTATCATCTGACCCAGTATTGTTTATGTTCTTTTGATATCAACTTATTATTCAAATACCTACTTCTTAAGGACATCCATCCTCTCATTTCACTTAGGTGAATATTGATTTTCACATAAAGTATCTTCAACACAACTCTCAAAATATTGTTGATTGTAGTATGCCTCATCGTGATATTTATTTTTCATATAACACTCCTCACAGTTACCACAAAAATATTCTTGATTATAGACTGACTCATATCCATTATGAGAAGACATTGGGACCAATGACACTCCTAAGTTGTATTTCTTTCAACTATAGAGAGAGATTGGGGCAACTCAATGTTGTATAATTTTTAGTATCCATATATTTGACATTGTACGCCTTGTGGCACCTACCACTCTATTTAATTTGACTGTCAAACATGAAGATACTGACTATCATTATCCAAAAATGGTACCATGATTTACAATGATACGATTGAATTTTACTTAAATAATGGATAACAAGAAAGTATCAAAGGAAAGAATAGAAAAAAGAATATAAATGAATTATAATCCCAAACTAGAAATTACAAAAGATATTAGAAAATTACAAAACATCCTACATTTGTCACAAAATACTAGAAGTACAAAACATCAAGATATACATGCAAACAATACTAAATTGGATGTGACTTTATAGTACCTAAATTTACTAGGTCCAAAAATTCTAGTTTTCACCTAGACTAAAAGTATGACAAACTCACCCATAAGTGGATGGGTCTTATCATAATATAGTTAAGGACTGAATCCTTAAGAACAACACTTTTAAGAATGATTTAGAGATAAATTTAATTGGTAAAAGGATAGATAGATTGATGATTTTTTGATGAACCAAATTACCTAATATAGCAAATGTATGAAAGTAAGCAAGAATTGATTTCTAGAATATGATAAATATTTACTAGGACGACATGTTTCATCACCACTACATGGATCTCCCTCTCTCTTTAAAATCTATATTAGCACGTAATGAGCATTTAATGCATTATGTATCCCAACTTCTTTTGAATATTAGGAAAACATTAATGGACAAGCATGATAGCCCGACACACATAAGTGATGATATAAAGGACGTCCTTTACTCCCTTCTTGATAAGAAACCCATATGAAGTTCTCATCTAGGTGGTAACATAGAAATATAAAAATCCACAATTTATCCCACATGCTCGTGATATTAGAGAACCCATTTCACATGCAAACATGGTTATTAAACATGAAACATTAAAACAAATGAGAAATCTATAACTCATCAAAGTTCAAGCAATATTAAACTAATGAATAATGCAAGAAAATCATGGATAGTGAGGATACTTACCACATACTAGTAAATAATATACTCTCTTCTATGTTAATGGTATAAGGGAATAGAGAGAAGAATAATGTCATGGAGAAAGTGGTGTTGTGGAGGAGAAGCTTTGTGGTGTGCGTCACCATTTCCCAATTAGCTATTGCAATATTTCATCAGGTCTCCAGCAAAGTGTGTCTTCATGTCAAGTCTTCAATGCTCATCTCCATCTATCCCCATTGCTATAGTTGGGCATGGGGATTTAGATCCTTTATATATGTGTCCCTCTAGTGTTTTATAGAATGCCCAGGGGTTTCAAGTTGATCTAACAACATATAGAAGTTGTGAGTCATTTCATGCTGATTTTTGGCACTGTACATAGTCTGTCAACTAGAGAGACTAAAAAATTTGGAGATACTAGACACCATATATTTATGTTAATTTTGAGTTACACAATCATAAACTTTTGAATCTCTTGATTCACATTCCCAATGTGAATCTAGAGCCTTTTTATTTACATGATATCATTTTCCACAATAGATTGGCTTGGGTAGTTGATCATGTGGGATCTAGAAGAGCATATTATCAAGTGTCCTTTGATAGGATGATTGCAATATCTGGTCCACTAACACCTACTATGAGTGCTTGAGGAATGTAAGTCAATCAATTGGCTAGGCATGACAACCGATTGCTTATCCAACAAGCTCAGAGTTTATGATTCCCTATCAGAGGTCGACTGTCTGACTAAAAGTTCCAGTGGACTAACTAACATGTTGGTGGTTTTCTTATAATTAGAGATGTCTAGTTTCTCATTTGGAAGTGGAAGTTAGTCGTCTGGAAGCCTCTGGAGGCAATTTAGGTAGCTTCTATCATGTATTGACCCTCACTCCAATTTTTAAAGTAGTGAAGTGAGATTGACATATTTAATCAATTCTTGAGTAATCAATGGGTGGTTTATGACTTCTCATCTTTTCCTTGCATAAGTCCAACAAATACAACATATAAATTCATTAATAGCCAAATAAATTGCTAAATATACTAAAAACCTAAAAACAAAGGAAAACATAAGTGAAATTCTATAAGAACATGGAAAACTATATATAAAATGCAAATGAAAATATGATGAATATATACCCCTCAAATATTGAGAATCTATTTGAGAAGTTGATTCTATTGTAGGTGTCATTTGTCAAGAACATAATCATTCATCACTTACTCAATTGGCTATAATTGAGAAATAAACACCAGAACAACCAATCAATCTAATGAATAACCCACAACTATCAATATTATAGAACCATTGTTAACATAAGAAGTTTACATATCACCATACTCAACAATTGATATATTGAAGATTCACTATTAGAAACATCCCCCGCCACATCAATAGAATTGTCCCAAGCATTGGAAGAATGAGAAGCCAAGAAAAATGAATGTCATAGAGTCTATAGTGAAATATGATCAACTTTCAATAAACATTGTGTTGAGCACACTACTACAGAAAATGCTTTTTACAACGGGAAAAACACAACAGTTATGTTGGTTGTGTTGTAGTTAGCATATCTTTTACAACAAGTCTATTTGTGTGTTGTGAATTATATATTTTATACAACACAAGTTATATACAACGGGCCAAACTCGTTTTAGTATATGTGATACAACAACAGGTGCTAAATTGTTGTAATAGATTGTAATATCACAACATACTCAAACCCATTGTAAGAGACCATAATTACACAACATGCTCTAACCCGTTGTAATAGTCATGTATGCTAACTTGTTGTAATAGATCATCATTACACAACATACTCTAAACCGTTATAAAAGATCATAATTACACAACATGCTCTAACCCATTGTAATAGTCAAGTATGTTAACCCGTTGTAATAGATCATCATTACACAACATACTCTAACCCGTTGTAAAAGATCATAATTACACAACATGTTGTACCTGTTGTAATAGTCACATATGTTAACCCATTGTAATAGACCATCATTACACAACATACTATAACCCATTGTAGTATACTATAATTACACAACAAGCTTTCACCTATTGTAATGGTTACATGTTGTAATAGACCACAATCACACAACATGTTGCACGTCATTTGTTGTATATGTACAACAAAGAATATATGTGTTGCATAAAATGTAACCGGTTCAGCGGTTTGAGATGTGCCTTACTTTCAAGTGGTCTCAAGTTCAAAACCTTGTGTCTAGATGTATTTTCCTTTTGTCTCAACATGTTATATACAACACCCCTATTACAACAGGTGTGTTCAATGAACTACAACATGTATTAATTGTTGTATAAAATACATATATTACAACATGCACAACACTTGTTGTATAAAGAACCCCCCATAAGACCACGCGATCTAATACAATAGTTGACACCCATTGTAAAATGGAAAAATGAACTGTTGTAAAACTATATTTTATAGTAGTGGCAATTAGAACAACTTTCTCAAACAAACGATCAAATTTCTTATGTGACCTTGGCCCTTATGTCAAGCCCTCACTCAGTTACATATCCTTAAGAAGAACCATGTCTCAATCAGTGAAGTTCATATGCCTCTTTGTAATTACTGAGCCCACCAACATGGGCTCAGTAGAGTTTAAGGAATGAGTGTGCCACATACCACCACTAGCCTAGGTTGTGCACTTTTTCACCACTCATGCACATACTAGATTCAACTTCCTGACATGTCACTCATCCTAGTATTACTCCAAGATGAGCATAATTAAGTATGAATTACCTATTGATAGTCTACCCAAAGAGGAGGCAGACCTTTTTGATATGCATATTCTAATCATTCATTTTGAGATTATTATATCATAGACCTCAAATCCTAGGATGTTATGATATCCCCTACTTAGAATCTTGATGCCTCATTAAGTATTAACTTTATGGCCTCATAATATCTTTTCCATTTTGGTGCAGACCAAGAATGTACCATGCACACCCAACTTCCATAAATGAATTCAATCACAAGGGTGACTCCATCTCACTTCAACAAACATCCCTATCCTCATGCCTGGACCACACAACTAAATACCATAGTTCCACATGTCCATGGTCCACCTACTAGAGGGAAACTAGCTCTAATACCATTTGTAATGTTTGTACCCACCACCCAAGGATCTAGTCAAGTTAGAAAATTGATGTTTGGCCCCACATACCACCACTAGCCTTGACTATGTGCTTTGTACTCACTCACCCACAAACTGCATTCAACTTCACAATAGGTCACCCGCCCTAGTTCTTCCTTGAGTTGAGCATGCTTAATTATGGAGAAACTATTGACATGCTACCTAAAAAGGAGGTGCACCTTAATAACATGGGTAGTCCAATCATTCCTTTAAAGATGAGCTTATCTGAGGTGTTATATCATGTGATATTACACTTATTTTCGCTAAACATGTTGGTGTTATGATTATCCAAGGTATTCTAAGCCATTTCAATCTTCAACGTTTCATTCATCATCACATAATTTAGAAGAAGCACCTCTTTCTCCAACGAAGAGGGTGTCAATAGTCAATTCAAATAGTATATCTACAATCCTTCTTTACATCCCTTCAACAAACTTCTTGATAGTTTAGGCATCTAATCTTAATCCTAAGAGCTAAAACTTCAATGTTACACATTGTTGGTGTAAATAAATTCAAAGACGATGTCTTCTTCATAGAGATATTTGGATTCATCAAAATGATTTCTGGATCTACTTGATGATAGAAGGGAATATGTCAATATCAACCTTTGTTTCCATTTAGGTTGCATTTGTTTTGGTGTCCTAACACCAACACGACAAGCTAACTTGATCAGATATTTTAACCAATGTTTGTTATGCAGATTAAAAGATAGACAAATGAAGCATGGTCAAGTTAATCAAAAAATCTCCAGATAACCTACTGCTCAAAATCCTTGTGACATGGAACATGTTTATTTGCCGCAAATGTTTATTTTCCACAAAATCCCTCTAAGTGACTGTTCAATACATCATTATTTTTGTGACTACATAATAGACTTTTCCCATATAATGAAAGATTAGTTACACATGAACCAAACGACAAACATATTGCCGTCAAATTTATTTATCGCTGCTCCAAACAATAATCATCTTGAACATGGTTAACATACCATTGGCTAATTTACCCATGGCAAGTAAACCTATCACAATCGTATGCCATACACAACCTTAGCAAATAGTGGAAAACATCATTAGGCAACTTTCCACAACAATGCTACATCCTTGAAAAATTATGTGCTTCATAATGACCTTATGGAGGGTAGAAAAGATGCCCAAATCAGCTCCAGAAGGAAAGCCTCATCAATCTTTAGTTGCTAACTATTCAATTAAGTCATGAAGAATAATGGAGCCTTCTAATATGCTACCCTTATAAGTAGATATATGTCCATAAAAACAACTCCAACTTCAACTCCAACTCCAACTCTTATATGCGTATGGAGGTATAAGCACATGTTGCAAAGAAAAGTCATGATAAATTTGTCGTTAAATGATCGCAAAAGTCGCAGACTTATTCTGAGATATCTAATACCACATTCTTGGCACATTTGGATCAAATTCGATCACAAGCACCCCCAACATCTAGCTCAATTTGAAGAATGTGGATTATATGTACTCCATTGGATAAGAGGTATGTGTCATAAGCTCAAGCCTAAGACACACCAAAAAAAATATCATTAGCTTTTAGGAGTGTATTATTAGCCCAAGGTCATTATACAAACCTATTTTGATGAATGACATATTCCCCACTAATGTTTTTTCTAATTGTTCAATCAAGTGTCACATGATCATATGAGTTAAAACAATCAAAATGGGCATATAACATGCAATAAGAAAACATTTATATATATATTATTCCAAAGCTCTATAAAATGCCACAAAATTCAACTATCTTATACCTTATAAAAAGATAATGTTGATAAGCCCAATCAACCTTTATTTGCCTTAGTTAGGTCCATAGGAACCGCTATAAGTTTCCATCTTTGATTTCTTGTTGCATGACTTTCTAGAGCCAAAATTCTTTTTTTTTGTAACTATTTAGGTGAGAATATGTGACGCCCCAATCCCCGTGCCATCTCTAATGACCCCGGAGACCGGGGAGTCACCCTCGGTAAACCACCCTTAACTTTTTCTTTTCTAAATCACTTAAAATTTACCAAAAAGAGAATCTCATAATTTGGACAATACTGAAATATTACTTAAACTTGCGGAAGCAAACTTACTGTTTCTAAATTTTGAAACATACCTCAGAGTTTAAACAAATTACATCTTACTTGCAGAATATAAAGTGCAATAGTTAATTGAAAACTAAACTGCATATTACATTCCATTCTCTCTCTACCATACCACATGCCCAAGGAACGAGGGGAAAGGACTAAGAGACCTCTAACTAACTACAAACAACCTTCTAAGAACTTGGGTGATACAATCCTTCAGCTTCCTCGTGCTGACACTGACCTGGAAAATGTTTCAGTAGGTTGGTGAGCTACTGGCACAGTGAATAGAATTTCACCCAACCATCGCAGATAAATCATTTTATGTTTATTTTATGGAATAATATACAAGAAATACTACACTGAGAAGATCTAAAACAATATAGTTTAAATATTAGGAAATATCAACATTTCATTAAAATAACAACTGTTGCATGCTATAGTTACAATTAAATAATAGGGATTATCAACATTTCATTTAAAGAACAACTGATACAAATCTAAACGCAAATCTTTCTTAACTCTTTAACTTATAAGAAACTCTGTGAATCTATATGAACATATTTTATCTTATGCCATGATCATATGCAGTGTACTCTACATATGAAGACTCATAGCGAACTACGATCCTACCATACATGACTTAGCTGACACTCGGGATAGCTAAGTCTGACTACTATCCTGGTCTACAACAGGAAAACTAGCTCTCTGGCCTTGACAATCCTATGGTGCCATAAACTGGACTCCTCCTCTAGACTGAGTACACAGGCGGAGGGTCTGAGACACTCTTTGGGCCTCAACTTGGTATGCTCTATGGGTACCTCTGGGTTACCACTGGGAATTTTGGTTCATGTTGGGTGACCTATCTTTTCTTAGGAGACTACCTCAAGAGCATCGTCTCCCCGCACGCTCTGTGGGTGCGTTCCGACCCCCGTATACTGGACGTACCACCAGGGTAGGTAGTTTCATCCCTAAGGCGTAGACCTCTCATAGAGATTCTATGGTGTTAGGGGCCTTAATCTATTATTTTATTATCCTAGAAAAGCTCTTACTACATTTCATCTCTCTCTTACTTATTCTTGACTTTGGTATCTGTGGCGAAGCGTTCATACAAAATGTTATTAACTAAGCGGAAGCGATCATTAACAACTAATTACTGAAAATCACTAAAAATTTAAACCTTTTTCAAAGAGATCCAATTCTAGGAAACTCTTATAAAAAGAACCAAAGTATTACATATACATTCGGGTTCACAAGTACATACCATGTACCATCTCTTCTCGAGGATTACATACAACAGTTGCTTTGCTAGAACTATACTTAAGCAACTTAAAACCTTGAGGCATTAAGCCAAAATCTTAGATCGATGTATTAAAAGTACTAACTACTAACTCTGAGGACCTGAGAGTACAAAGACGACACATAGGACTCTATATACAAGCCATGACAGCCAGTGTCTCCACCTGAGAATTCACTATTATCCCTGCTATTGCTGCTGCTCTTCCCCTGCTGTAGGGTTCATGTCTCCTTGTCCACGTCTACCTAAAAAGTTGGATCCCATGAGGGTGAGACAATTGAAAATTGTCCCAGCGAGAGATATAACTCTCTGCCAGAAACATTATTAGTGCCGTTTAATAGAATAAAACTGATCAGAGGATAAGCAGTTTAGAACATTCTCATATCTTAAAGCATTACAACTATCTAAGATAGAGCAGTAATTCATTTATTCACTTTATAAGGAATATGATGAACATGTATATCACTTATCCATCTTACTATATCAACATTTCAAGCTTATCCTGAGATACTCATTATCATGGTATGTCATCCATGAATCATTCTCATTTCTGTCTGTTGACGTTAGCCAATCTGTTAGCCAGATATTGAGTTGTTCCAGTCATGTGAGTATTCATCATCAATTTTTGTTCAGGCATTGGCCTATGCCATTCCTATGCATACATTCTAGGCATTGGACTATACCAATCCTGTGCAAACATTCCAGGCATTGGACTATGCCAATCCTGTGCATTTATTCCAGGCATTGGACTATTGCCAATCCTGTGACATTATTCCAGGTATTGGATTATTACCAATCATGTGCAATTATTCCAGGTATTGGGTTATGACCAATCCTGTGACATTATTCCAGGTATTGGGTTATGACCAATCCTGTGATATTATTCCAGGTATTGGGTTATGACCAATCATGTGACATTATTCCAGGTATTGGGTTATTACCAATCCTGTGATATTATTTCAGGTATTGGGTTATTACCAATCTTGTGCAATTATTCCAGGTATTGGTTTATTACCAATCTTGTGCAATTATTCCAGGTATTGGGTTATTACCAATCATGTGATATTATTCCATGTATTGGACTATGCCAATCCTATACACCTATTCCAAGCATTGGTCTATGCCAATCATGTGCGATCATCACTGAATACCACATCACCTTTTCTAGGTAATAAACCTTGGCCAAGCCATCATACTTATCCACATCCTTTATGTAATTCAAGTATTCCTCTTATCCCCTTTAAGCTTATTCAAAACACCATAGCCCTTATTTGGCCATAAGCATAAAACATGCATGATTAAGATTTCATTATTATTATTGTATCCATTTATTATTATTATGTTACTAAGTTTCCATTGTTTATTTTGAACATTACCATTTCTTTCATGAGACTTTATAAACCTCTTGTTACCTCTCACTAGGCAACAACTACTCTCATGGCTTCCTAGTCCCATTACACATCTTGTCACCTCTCACTAGGCAACAATTACTCTTCATGGCTCACAAGGTCCATTACACATCTTGTCACTTCTCACTAGGCAACAATTACTCTTCATGGCTCACAAGGTCCATTACACATCTTGTCACCTCTTACTAGGCATCAATTACTCTTCATGGCTCCCAAGGTCCATTACACATCTTGTCACCTCTCACTAGGCAACAATTACTCTTCATGGCTCACAAGGCCCATTACACATCTTGTCACCTCTCACTAGGCAACAATTACTCTTCATGGCTCACAAGGTCCATTACACATCTTGTCACCTCTCACTAGGCAACAATTACTCTTCATGGATCACAAGGTCCATTACACATCTTGTCACCTCTCACTAGGCAACAATTACTCTTCATGGCTCACAAGGCCCATTACACATCTTGTCACCTCTCACTAGGCAACAATTACTCTTCATGGCTCACTTTATGTGTTACTTATTCAAGTATATTGGATTTAGAGTACATCAAGGTGTATCAACCTTGAGGTGTTGAATGTGATATCTATCATGTCTTGATGTATCACTTCCCCCATCACTTGTAACTTATCTTGTATTAGGGCATTTCCCATCCTAATACTTTATGCACCTGTTTATTACATTTATCATTCAACCATTATCAATAATATGGTCTCATCTTAGGTTAAGGCATTATTGATATAAGGTTATCCATTATCAACCACTTTAGGTGTTTCACCTACCAATATGTTATTCACTATTCCCTTATTAGGAATAGGGTTTCCCCTGTTTATTAATTAGGATTTTACATAACATCACCCTATATTAGGATTTCACATAATCATTACCCTATATCAGGGTTTCACATAGCCTTACCTGAAATTATGGTTTATCATCGTATTGCCCAAGATTAGGGTTTCATGTTCTATAACCCAAAATTAGGGCTTCACATACTTTTACCCTATATTATGGTTAGCATTTCATATTAGGGTTTAATATAACATTTTATAGCATCACCCTGGAATTAGAGTTCACATCACATCTCTGTATTAGGGTTTCACTTAACATCCCCCTTGATTAGGGTTTCACATGACATCACCCTTAATTAGGGTTAGGGTTTTCCAATTTGTATCAATCAGGTTTACTCATCCCCTTACACAAATTAGGGCTAGGTTTTCAAATTAGAGTTTCTTAATACATAGCATCACCCTGGATTAGGGTTTCATATCACATTACCCTGTATCAGGGTTTCTCATTACATCCTTACCTTGAATTAAGGTTTCTTATAACATTTCCCCTAAAATTAGGGTTTTTCATACCTTTACTCTGTATTAGGGTTTTACACATCATTACCCTGAATTAGGGTTTCTTACAACATTGCCCTAAATTAAGGTTAGGGCTCATCACCCTTCTCAATTAGGGTTTTATAATCTCATCTTCTTGGATCATACCCTAATTGCATATTTCATTTTGAAAATGTTGAATAATAATCACTACATGATTATCACTCATGTGTGAGTTCCTCTCTCTCATCCTTTCTAGGATGTTAGTTATTTCAATCTTGACCAATTTGAATGAAGGGTTACATAGTGCATTAAGTCATTGCTTCTATAAGCATCAAAGGATTAATCACTCTAAAGGTACTAATCCTCTAAGTACCTTGAAGGTACAACCATTGCAATTACCTTTGATAAACATCATCAACGATCATGGGGTTAATTGTACTTACATGGTTTGAGTCAATTAGACCTTCAAACGGTCTTGACCAATTGTAAATTGAGTCGACCCATTCGGTCTTGAAACCGAATTAACTCATTCGGTCTTGAAATCGAATCACCCCTTTCGATCTTGAAACCAAATCCTTCATTCAGTCTTGACACCAAATCCTCCATTCGGTCTTGAAACCAAATCCCCATTCAGTCTTGAAGCCAAATCAACATCCTTTGTATTGAAACCGATTGAGTGTTGAAACAGATTGAACTATTCACCCTTGAAACCTATTGGATTTCCAAACAGTTTGAGACCATTTGATCCCAAATGGTTTCAAGATTGTTTGGACTCAAACAGTCTTCAGACCTTTTGGCCCAAACTAGCTTGAAAACCAAATGGACCAATTAGGGTTTGTTTCAACCAAATCGATTAGGGTTTACCTTGTTGAAATGTGCATCAATTGCACCCTTGAACACTCATCAATTTATAACCCTTGGATCTCCAAACCTTCATCATAGCCCTTGGCCTCCAAACGGTCTTGAGACCATTTGATCCCAAATGGTTTGAAGACCGTTTGGCCTCCAAACGGTCTTGAGACTGTTTGGGCCAAAACAACCCAAAAATTAATTTATCAACTAGGGTCTCGACCACTCTACCCGATTAGGGTTTGCAATTGGTGGATTCTCCATCATTAGGACTATTATAAATCATTTAATTAGAACCATTGGATCAACATCCAACTACCTCAGCCTTTAACCTTCAAATGGTTTGGGACCACTTGATCCCAAATGGTCTTGAGACCGTTTGATCCCAAACGGTCTTGAGACCATTTGGTCTCAATTGGTCTTGAGACCGATTGGACTCAATTATGAAACCGTTTGCACAAGATATTATTCAGGTGTGTGCTTAAGATGACATCATCAACTTCAAGCTTCATACCTTCGAAAATTTTAGGGATTATTTTGGTGATTTTAACAATCATTCAAAAGGAATTTCGAGAATGAAGAAAGATTCAACATATGTAAGAAAAAGGAAATCAATAATAACATTTAAGGGTTCAAGTTATATAACCTGCCTTCAAAATTGAATCCAAGCTTCACGCCTTCAATGGTGAATGAATATTTTTCAACCTCCCAAGGCTCGTCCTCAAGTCTTTGAGTGAAATGAATGGCTAAGGTTGAAGATTGAATGGAGAAAAGAAGAATTTAAGCATTGAATTTCGATTTCCACCATGGATTCAAGGTTGAAGATGACTATGGAGCTTACCTACAGGTTGGGGCACATTATCCTATTTCTCCTAAGCTCCCTTGAGCATGGCCAAAGCAAGGAAAGAAAGAAGGGTCGAAAAAGCCTTTCATTTGGGTTGGAAAAGAGATGTTTATAAGGAAATTTCAATGAGAGAGAAAGTGATATAATAATCCTTCAACTCCCAAATTTTGTGCCACATGCTCCCCTCAATCCCTTGAATACGAGGCTATATTCCCCACCTTATAATTCCTCTTCATTATCCATGAATTAAAAGAAAAAAAATTAAGCAGCTTAACCATTATAATAATAATATCCAAAATTGAGTGGATATTACTTTTCCTTTTACTAATGTGAGTGGGCTCTCCACTCACTTTAGATATTTCGTGTCCTTTGCAAGTAACAAGGACTTTCACACTTATGCAAATTCAACCATCTCATTTTTGGTTGCAGGGCACTTCAATTAATATATTTATTTTTGCATTAAATTGAATTAGGGTTTCAATCATGCTTAAATCTTGATTATTTTAATATCAAGATTCTCTCTCCTCCAAAGTAATTCAAATGAGACGCCCCTCTCATTTTATTTTCTCTACATGATTCCAAGAAACATGAGGGACTCTCTAGAGGTGATATTTTGCATATTGAACCCTAGGTTTTGGGTAAATTGTACATTACACCAAAACTAGGTTTTAATGCACAAACATTGCTTAATAAGCTCTTTCTTGGTGCTCAGGCTACCACAAGCCATACCTCTGCATTATTCTCATTTTTATGATGCTTCAACACTTGAGGAACATTTATCATGCAACATTTGTAAGTTAACCCCTCAACTTGGGTAATTTGTACTTTAGCCCAAAATAAGTAAAACATTGTTTCAACATTCTTAAAAAAGGACTACAATTGAAACATAAGTTCCTCTTGAGCCTTAATTACTTTTCAAAAGATAAGAGCAATCATATAATTATATTTATTAATTAAAACATCTAGGGTTACAACATAACCCAAGTCAGGGATGTTACAATTATAAACCCCTAACAAGGATTTCATCCCCGAAATCCCAGGTAAAGGAAAATAGATATTATTTATTTATCATATCATCAAGCCTCCAACTAACATCTTAATGTCATGGAGAGTCCATAGAACTTTGATCATCACAAAGTCCTTCCATACAGGGTATCATAGAATCTATCACACAGGACACATATTCCACTATCCTTTTCATTATTAACTGTAGAGTTAATTCTGTGTCAGGTAACACTATCTTATTAACTCAGGTGTCAAACCTCTCTAATTTCTCACCCACTTGGTACTACAAATCTCATCATACATTTTTAGTTTAAATAAGCTTTTTCCATAATGATTTTACAATTGTTCTTTCACTTAGTACATTCTTGTCGATATTATGTTTATGCAAAGCATAAACCCCTAACAAGTGATGTCCATAGTATTTTATATAACTGGTTTGATTTCACAGTTGGCCCTTCCTAGTAACCAACACATATCATCTAATTAAAAGTTATGCTTTTTCTTTTCCATAGCATCTGATATTTCTTAGATACCAGAATTCCTCACTTTGGTATCCATCACATGTGTCAAAAAACACATCACATCATCACCATGATCACTAGATCTGGGTATTCCAACCCTTAGTTCATCACTGAACATTGTTACTTCTAGGTCTAAGGACCAGGGTATACATCATACTAAACATCCTCTTTTGTTTATAAGTTGATCTATGATTAACTCAGATCTCTCCATATCAATTAAGATGTGGTAGAATTATACATGCCACATTTCATACTTCATTATGCTCTTTAGATTGTCTCAAAATGACTACTTGATCAGAGTAATCAGAAAGATAGCAATCTAAGAGTGTCATACTTACCTTACCTTCAATAGATGAATACATGGACAGGGTATTCAAGAACTGAAATTAGGTAGTATGCATTTGTTTCATATTATGTTTCATACTTTTAACATCTTTTTAAATTTACTATTTAATATCTTAAATTTTCTCTGGGTGTTTCTTTTACATATCTTCTACATGAGAAGAGAAATTCCAAAACATATAAGAGAATATTATTCTGAATATAGGTTCTCATCCTTTTTATCTCTTCCTTATGTCCACACATGATTAATTAAAGGAAGCTCAACAATAACTACCTTTCTTATAATCAATAGGTAGAGAGAGGAAAAAGGAAAGATAATTCAGAATGAAAAGTTTTATCTAACATATTACCTCTTACAAGTTTATCTAGTAACTTATCTAACTCAAAACATGGAGTCAGTTGTCATCTGCTAATGCCTCTGTCCTCTACTACCAGAGGTAGATGGACCAAACTGTGACACTTGTCTTTGTCCTTGGCCTTCTGCTTCACTACCTTCTGCTTCACTAACCTAGGGTCTTTGTAGATTTTCCAGATTATGCCTTGACTGTTGGGTCATCACATTATTTCTTCTTGGACACTGCTGCTTAAAATGTCCTATTTGTCCACATTTATGGCAAGTTCGGCCCTCGCTTGATGACCACTGTATTGATGTACTATATTGTGGTTGAACTGATGTTACCGGAAACTTTGGTTGTTTAGTACCACCAATCCACTATTCCTGTGACTGTGTAGATCTCCTTTTGAGGTTTGCCTCATGTTTCTTTGCCACAGACCTTTCTATCCTCCGGATTGACTCCACAAATGTGGCAAATTTCTCTCTACTTTCTGATGCAGTTGCCGAGATAGACACCTCATCATTCAGTCCTTTCTCAAAATGTCAAATCTTCTCCTTCTCAGTAGCATCCATTTGAGGACAAAACCATAAAAGTTCCATAAACCTAGCTCATATTCATTTATCGACATGGTTCCTTGCTGAACCTTCTCAAACTGGGAGATCTTTTCGTCTAAGTATGTTCTTGGAAAGTATTTATTGACGAATTTTTGACGAAACTCCTCCCAACCAATCTCTGCATCATTCCTTTTTACTTCTTCTATGGCCCACCAATAGCCAGCAATACCCTTCAAAAGGTATACACCATGTTTGACTTTATCAACATCTGGGATATTAAGGATCTTAAAAGCCTTTTCTAACTCAGTGAGCCATAGATCAGCATCTGTTGGATCAGTTGTCCCAGCATATTCTATAGCTCCTACACTATGTAGTCGTTCAAAAGTCTTACCAGACCCATGTCCCTCATTGGGAGTTGGTGCCCTAGGTGTTGGTGATGGCATCCGGTCTGCCATATGCCTCATTGTTGTCAGGAATTCCCTAAATAGAGAATGAAAGGTTGGGTTTTCTATCATAGCTTCATCAAAATGGGGATTCTCAGGAACTGATTCCTCTCTTGCCAGATCCCTTGCACCTCCTACTGGTGCAGTAACATTTCTTTCAGCAATGTGATCCTCATGTTCTCCAGACATCTTTAATCTATCTTCCTTCTTCTGCATAGGCAGAAGTCACTATAAGATATACTGGAGGACACTAGGACAGACTCAACACCTTAGTCCTATGTCTCTGTAGACTCAGCAAACCTAGAGCTCTGATCCAACTAGATTGTGGTGAAGCGTTCGTACAAAATGTTATTAACTAAGCGGAAGCGATCATTAACAGCGGATTACTAAAAATCACTAAAAATTTAAACCATTTTCAAAGAGATCCAATTCTAGGAAACTCTTATAACAAGAACCAAAGTATTACATATACATTCTGGTTCACAAGTACATACCATGTACCATCTCTTCTCGAGGATTACATACAACAGTTGCTTTGCTAGAACTATACTTAAGCAACTTAAAACCTCGAGGCATTAAGCCAAAATCTCAGATCGATGTATTAAAAGTACTAACTACTAACTCTGAGGACCTGAGAGTACAGAGACGACACATAGGACTCTATATACAAGACATGACAACCAGTGTCTCCACCTGAGAATTCACTGTTGTCCCTACTGCTGCTGCTGCTCTTCCCCTGTTGTAGGGTTCCTGTCTCCTTGTCTGTGTCTACCTAAAAAGTTGGATCCCACGGGGGTGAGACAATTAAAAATTGTCCCAGTGAGAGATATAACTCTCTGCCAGAAACATTATTATTGCAATTTAATAGAATAAAACTAATCAGAGGATAAGCAGTTTAGAACATTCTCATATCTTAAAGCATTACAACTATCTAAGATAGAGAAGTAATTCATTTATTCACTTTATAAGGAATATGAAGAGCATGTATATCACTTACAAATCTTACTATATCAACACTTCAAGCTAATCTTGAGATACTCATTATCATGGCATGTCATCCGTGAATCATTCTCATTTCTGTCTGTTGACCTTAGCCAATCTGTTAGCCAGATATTGAATTGTTCCAGTCATGTGAGTATTCATCATCAAATTCTGTTCAGGCATTAGACTATGCCAATCCTATGCATACATTCCAGGCATTGGACTATACCAATCATGTGTAAACATTCCAGGCATTGGACTATGCCAATCCTGTGCATTTATTCCAGGCATTATACTATTGCCAATCTTGTGATATTATTCCAGGTATTAGATTATTACCAATCCTATGCAATTATTCTAGGTATTGGGTTATGACCAATCATGTGACATTATTCTAGGTATTGGATTATGACCAATCCTGTGATATTATTCCAGGTATTGGGTTATGACCAATTCTGTGATATTATTCCAGGTATTGGGTTATGACCAATCTTGTGACATTATTCCAGGTATTGGGTTATTACCAATCCTGTGATATTATTCCAGGTATTGGATTATTACCAATCATGTGCAATTATTCCAGGTATTGGGTTATTACCAATCATGTGCAATTATTCTAGGTATTGGGTTATTACCAATCCTGTGATATTATTCCAGGTATTGGACTGTGCCAATCCTGTGCATCTATTCCATGCATTGGTCTATGCCAATCTTGTGCAATCATCACTGAATACCACATCACCTTCTCTAGGTAATAAACCTTGGCCAAGCCATCATACTTATTCACATCCTTTATGTAATCCAAGTATTCCTCTTATCCCCTTTAAGCTTATTCAAAAGACCATAGCCCTTATTTGGCCATAAGCATAAAACATGCATGATTAAGATTTCATTATTATTATTCTATCCATTTATTATTATTATGTTACTAAGTTTCCATTATTTATTTTGAACATTACCATTTCTTTCATGAGACTTTATAAACCTCTTGTTACCTATCACTAGGAAACAACTACTCTCATGGCTCCCAAGTCCCATTACACATCTTGTCACCTCTCACTAGGCAACAATTACTCTTCATGGCTCACAAGGTCCATTACACATCTTGTCACCTCTCACTAGGAAAAAATTACTCTTCATGGCTCACAAGGTCCATTGCACATCTTGTCACCTCTCACTAGGCAACAATTACTCTTCATGTCTCACAAGGCCCATTACACATCTTGTCACCTCTCACTAGGCAACAATTACTCTTCATGGCTCACAAGGTCCATTACACATCTTGTCACCTCTCACTAGGCAACAATTACTCATCATGGATCACAAGGTCCATTACACATCTTGTCACCTCTCACTAGGCAACAATTACTCTTCGTGGCTCACAAGGCCCATTACACACCTTGTCACCTCTCACTAGGCAACAATTACTCTTCATGGCTCACTTTTTTTTTGAGCAACTCTTCATGGCTCACTTTATGTGTTACTTATTCAAGTATATTGGATTTAGAGTACATCAAGGTGTATTGAGGTTCTAAATGTGATATCTATCATATCTTGATGTATCACTTCCCTCATCACTTGTAACTTATCTTGTATTAGGGAATTTCCCATCCTAATACTTTATGCACCCGTTTATCACATTTATCATTCAACCATTATCAATAATATGGTCTCATCTCAGGTTAAGGCATTGTTGATATAAGGTTATCCATTATCAACCACTTTAAGTGTTTCACCTACCAATATGTTATTCACTATTCCCTTATTAAGAATAGGGTTTCCCCTCTTTATTAATTAGGATTTTACATATCATCACCCTATATTAGGGTTTCACATAATCATTACCCTATATCAGGGTTTCACATAGCCTTACCTAAAATTAGGGTTTCTCAACTCATAGCCCAAAGTTAGGGTTATGGTTTATCATCATATTGCCCAAGATTAGGGTTTCATGTTCTATAACCCAAAATTAGGGCTTCACATACCTTTACCCTATATCAGGGTTAGGATTTCATATTAGGGTTTCATATAACATTTTATAGCATCACCCTGGAATTAGAGTTCACATCACATCTTTGTATTAGGGTTTCACTTAACATCCCCCTTGATTAGGGTTTCACATGAAATCACCCTTAATTAGGGTTAGGGTTTTCCAATTTGTATCAATCAGGGTTACTCATCCCCTTACACAAATTAGGGCTAGGTTTTCAAATTAGAGTTTCTTAATACATAGCATCACCCTGGATTAGGGTTTCATATCACATTACCCTGTATTAGGGTTTCTCATTACATCCTTACCTTGAATTAAGGTTTCTTATAACATTTCCCCTAAAATTAGGGTTTTTCATACCTTTACTCTGTATTAGGGTTTTACACATCATTACCCTAAATTAGGGTTTCTTACAACATTGCCCTAAATTAAGGTTAGGGCTCATCACCCTTCTCAATTAGGGTTTTATAATCTCATCTTCCTGGATCATACCCTAATTGCATATTTCATTTTGAAAATGTTGAAGATTAATCACTACATGATTATCACTCATGTGTGAGTTCCTCTCTCTCATCCTTTCTAGGATGTTAGTTATTTCAATCTTGACCAATTTGAATGAAGGGTTACATAGTGCATTAATTCATTGCTTCTATATGCATCAAAGGATTAATCACTCTAAAGGTACTAATCCTCTAAGTACCTTGAAGGTACAACCATTGCAATTACCTTTGATAAACATCATCAACGATCATGGGGTGAATTGTACTTTCATGGTTTGAGTCAATTAGACCTTCAAACGGTCTTGACCCATTGTAAATTGAATCAACCCATTCGGTCTTGAAACCAAATTAACTCATTCGGTCTTGAAACCGAATCACCCCTTTCGATCTTTAAACTGAATCCTTCATTCAGTCTTGACACCAAATCCTCCATTCGTTCTTGAAAACAAATCCCCATTTAGTCTTGAAACCAAATCAACATCCTTTGTATTGAAACCGAATGGACATCTCAACAATTGAAACTGATTGAGTGTTGAAACTGATTGAACTATTCACCCTTGAAACTGATTGGATTTCCAAACGGGTTGAGACCGTTTTATCCCAAATGGTTTCAAGACTGTTTGGACTCAAACAGACTTCAGACCGTTTGGCCCAAACTAGCTTGAAAACCGAATGGACCAATTAGGGTTTGTTTCAACCAAATCGATTAGGGTTTACCTTGTTGAAATGTGCATCAATTGCACCCTTGAACACTCATCAATTTATAACCCTTGGATCTCCAAACCTTCATCACACCCCTTGGCCTCCAAACGGTTTTGAGACTGTTTGATCCCAAATGGTTTGAAGACCGTTTGGCCTCCAAACAGTCTTGAGACCGTTTGGGCCAAAACAACCCAAAAATTAATTTATCAACTAGGGTCTCAACCAGTCTACCCGATTAGGGTTTGCAATTGGTGGAATCTCCATCATTAGGACTATTATAAATCATTTAATTAGAACCATTGGATCAACATCCAACTACCTCAGCCTTTAACCTTCAAAAGGTTTGGGACCACTTGATCCCAAATGGTCTTGAGACCGTTTGATCCCAAACGATCTTGAGACTGTTTGGTCTCAATTGGTCTTGAGACCGATTGGACTCAATTATGAAATAATTTGCACATGATATTATTAAGGCGTGTGATTAAGATGACATCATCATATTCAAGCTTCATACCTTCGAAAATTTCAGGGATTCTTGTGGTGATTTTAACAATCAATCAAAAGAAATTTCGAGAATGAAGAAAGATTCAACATATGTAATAAAAAGGAAATCAATAATAACATTTAAGGGTTCAAGTTATATAACCCACCTTCAAAATTGAATCCAATCTTCAATCTTCACGCCTTCAATGGTGAATGAATCTTTTTCAACCTCCCAAGGCTCGTCCTCAAGTCTTTGAGTGAAATGAATGGCTAAGGTTGAAGATTGAATGGAGAAAAGAAGAATTTAAGCATTGAATTTCGATTTCCACCATGGAATCAAGGTTGAATATGACTATGGAGCTTACCTACAGGTTGGGTCACGTTCTCTTGTTTCTCCTAAGCTCCCTTGAGCACGGACAAAGAAAGGAAAGAAAGAAGGGTCAAAAAAGCCTTTCATTTGGGTTGGAAAAGAGATGTTTATAAGGAAATTTCAATGAGGGAGAAAGTGATATAATAATCCTTCAACTCCCAAATTTTGTACCACATGCTCCCATAAATCCCTTGCATAGAGTCTATCTTCCCCACCTTATAATTCCTATTCATTATCCATGAATTAAAAGAAAACAAATTAAGCACCTTAACCATTATAATAATAATATCCAAAATTGAGTGGATATTACTTTTCCTTTTACTAATGTGAGTGAGCTCTCCACTCACTTTAGATATTTCATGGACTTTGCAAGGAAAAAGGAATTCCACACTTATACAAATTCAACCATCTCATTTTTGGTTGAAGGGCACTTCAATTAATATATTTATTTTTGCATTAAATTGAATTAGGGTTTCAATCATGCTTAAGTCTTGATTATTTTAATATCAAGATTCTCTCTCCTCCAAAGTAATTCAAATGCGACGCCACTCTCATTTTATTTTCTCTACATGATGAAAAGAAACATGAGGGACTCTCTAGAGGTGATATTTTGCATATTGAACCCTAGGTTTTGGGTAAATTGCACATTACACCAAAACTAGGTTTTAATGCACAAACATTGTTTAATAAGCTCTTTCTTGGTGCTCAGGCTACCACAAGCCATACCTATGCATTATTATCATTCTTATGATGCTTCAAAACTTGAGGAACATTTATCATGCAACATTTGCAAGTTAACCCCTCAACTTGGGTAATTTGTACTTTAGTCCAAAACAAGTAAAACATTGTTTCAACATTGTTAAAAAAGGACTAAAATTGAAACATAAGTTCCTCTTGAGCCTTAATTACTTTTCAAAAAATAAGAGAAAGCATATAATTATCTTTATTAATCAAAACATCTAGGGTTACAGCATAACCTAGGTCAGGGATGTTATAGTATCTCTATGCTACCGTGTCTAGTTACTTGAACTTTACAACACGACGTGAATATCATTTTAAATTTGACAGAGCAGTTTATTCAAACCAATGAAAAATACTAAATAATCCACATATTATACTTGCAGGCAGATTAAAATAAATAGAATACTTGTCAACTTGGCACTTATACACTAAAATCATGTAATTGGACCTCTTGATGCAATAATAAGAGTAAATTACTCGACATATGAGAAATCATCGATAGCATCTGTAAATTATCTGAAATTCCTCGAAAAAATGTGCACCTTAACCCTAGTCCTGGTTTGTGCATCACATAACTCAGTTAAGAGTTAAATTTCTTATTATGGCATGAGTTATTAATATTAATTGAGAATTTCAAATAATTTCTTTGGAAAATGTGTCAATTTGATTTCTTTGGAAAACGTGTCAATTTGTATAATTATTAAACTATTTGCATTAAGTATAGTATGGAGCGTGCAACTAGGTTTTGTTCAATGTTTTCATGTCATCATCATTTCTTTGTAATTGTGCATCAATTGAATTACTAAAATTGTGCAGTCTGGGTTTATACCCAAACTGTCTAGTTACTGGTCGTGTGCTACTATTTTCAACCATTAACTGAGTAATTTAGGTTTTAATCAATCATATGATTCCACTAACCATAATCGTACACATCAATTAATAAACCAAATCATGCAAAACGTGATGAATCGAATAGTGCAATAAAAGTCAGGTGATGTTGTCATTGCCTGACACCTGGGTACGCGCTATTACTCACGAATAACGCAGATCGAACCAAAATCGTCTATTTCATGGAGTTAAATCGTGCTTGGGAAGTGAGATTCTACTCACAGCGGTTCAGGATGTCCGAATTCATCTGGAAACACGTCCAGAGCCTATTTTCGGGCATTCGTTAGGTCGTCTTCGACCTCTGGATCGGCCTGGATTAGAACCTACTCCACATATAGGTGAAAGGGAGGCTCGGTTGGGTGCCTAATCGTGGCTAGATTGCTGTGGATTCCTGATCTGGACCTCAAGCCGAGCTCGATGGCGTCGCTTTGGAGTGCTGGCTGCGCCCTAGAGGCCCTAGTCACTGCTTCGTGCAACTACCATTGCTGCTTGGTAGGGGTGCCGCCCTAGGGCGTGATTGGGATGAGGAAGCTAGATGGGAGCTGTTGTTGCAAGCTTGGATCTTGAAAATAGAATCATGGGCGCCGTTTGGTGGTGTATCCCGGGCAAATCGGCCCTTGGCCGATGCCCTACAGCTGGTCATTGTTGCTGCTTGGTCGGCCGGCTACTACTACTTGGTAGAGCGCCGCTAGGGCAAGGATGGTGAGGAAGAAAGGAAGGAGAGGAGTGGGCAGAGGATGGGTGCTACTGGTCGGAGGTGAGGATGCTTGAATCGACTGTCGATTTCCCCCCTAGTTGTTGATCGATCGGATAGGTTGGGCGCCGCTTAGATGATGCCCTGGTTTGTTTGGGAAGAAGATTAGGGACAAAGGTGAAAAGGGAAAGAAATAGCTAATTTCTGTAAAAAAATTGCATTCAAGCCCAAATAAACATAAAAACGTCATAACTATTGACTCGAAGGTCCAAAGAACATAAAAATGGCATAACTTTTGCCTCGTAAGTCCAATTCGTATGATTTCTTTTGTAAAACTTCAAGAACAAAAATCTCTACCTTATCAAGGCATGAAAATATGCTAATTAGACTGTAACACTTGATCAAAGCACTAATTGCAATTGTAAGTACTTAACTTAACTTAATCAACTTAATGATGTACTAAGTGATGTGCTTACTTAACTTAATCATCTTAATGATGTTGTGATCATTGAACTTACTAGTTAGCTTTGGAGTGGGTCATAACAATCTCCCTCCCTTATAAGAATTTTGTCCTGAAATTCCTAAAAGAGAAAAGGAAACTTGTTACGCATCTCAGACTCAAGCTCCCATGTGGCTTCATCTAGGTTGTGGTTCCTCCATAAAACTTTCACTAATGGTATCTCGTGATTCTTGAGTTTCTTGATCTTGCGATAAACTATTTGTACTAGTCCTTCAACATAGGACTCATATGGTCTGAGTTGTGCAGGTTCTGGGTCCACTATCTTCTCTGTACCAGGGTAACACTTCTTCAGCATCGATACATGAAACACATCATGTAAATTAGCCAACTCAGATGGCAAATCCGACATGTAGGCTACAGATCCAATGCTCTCAATGACAGGATATGGGCCCATAAACCTAGGAGTCAGTTTGCCTCTCTTGCCAAACCTCAACACTCCTTTTCATGGTGAAACTTTAAGATACACTTCATCACCAACCTCAAACTCAAGAGGTCTACATCTCTTCTCAACGTAACTATTCTACCTATCCCGTGCAACCTTCAACTGTTCTCTGATCACTGTAATCTTTTCTGTAGTAAAATCCACTATCTATGGTCCAAGAATCTCTTTGTCACCCGCTTCGTACCAACATACATGTGATCTACACTTTCTGCCATACAGAGCTTTATATGGGGCCATACCAAGACTGGAATGGTGACTATTGTTGTATGCAAACTCTATAAGACTCAAGTGTTCTTCCCAACTTCTACTGAAATGCAAGACACATGCTCTCAGCATGTCCTCAAGAATCTGAATGGTCCTCTCTGATTGACCATCTGTCTGTGGGTGAAAAGTTGTACTGAACCTCAACTTTGTGCCTAAAACACGATGCAGCTGATTCCAAAACCTAGATGTGAACTTAGGATCTCTATATGATATAATTGAAACTGGGATACCATGAAACCTGACTATCTCATCCACATATATCTTAGCCAACTTCGGGACATCAAAGGTTGACTTAATAGGAAGAAAGTGAGAAGACTTAGTTAGTCTATCCACAATCACCCATATCGAGTCACAACCTCTAGGTGTCCTGGGCAACCCTACCATAAAATACATTGTGATATGTTCCCACTTGCACTGTGGTATAGGAAGAGATTGCAAAGTACCTGCATGTTTCTAATGCTTAGCCTTAACCTGCTGGCACACACTACATCTTGCCACATACTCAGCTACATCCTTTTTCATACCTGACCACCAGTACAACTCCTTGAGATTCATGTACATCTTAGTGTTGCCTGGATGCATAGCGTACATCGATTCATGCGCTTCCTCAAGAATCTGTTCTTTCACATCACTATCTCTAGGTACACACAACCTGTCATGCTGATATAGCAAACCATCACCTGAAAACATGAACTCTGGTCTTTTTCCCTTTGCCATGTCCTGCATGGTCTGCTATAACTCACTGTCACTCTGCTGTAGTTCCTTGATCTGATCATAAAAAGTAGGCTTGACTTGCATCTATGCAATCAAATCACTCTGCTATGTCTCCCCTAAGTCTAAGTTCAACTTCTGCATTTCTACTAGCAGGTCTCTCTTGAAGCATGCCATAGAGAATACATCTACTGTTGAACTTGATTTCCTACTGAGGGCATCTTCTACCACATTTGCCTTACCCGGATGATAATCTATCGTCACATCATAATCCTTGATCAATTCTAACCATCTCCGTTGTCTAAGATTCAGATATTTCTGGGTGAAAATATATTTCAAACTCTTATGATCCGTAAACACCTGGCATGCCTCACCATAAAGATAGTGATGCCATGCCTTAAGAGCATGAACTACATCAGCTAACTCTAAATCATGTGTCGAGTAATTCTCCTCATTCTTCTTAAGCTGTCTAGATGCATAAGCTACTACTTTTCCATCCTGCATCAACACACAGCCTAAGCCTCTCCTTGAAGCATCACAAAACATTGTGTAACCTTTACTTATCTCGGGCAGGATCAACACTGGTGCTGTGGTCAACCTCTTCTTCAAGATCTGAAAACTCTTCTCATAGTTGTCTAATCAGACAAATGGTGCATTCTTTCTCGTTAAGTGTGTCAGAGGTGATGCTACAACACTGAAGTTGTGGATGAACCTCCTGTAGTAACTTGCCAATCCTAAGAAGCTTCTGATCTCAGTAGGAGTCTAAGGCTGCTCCCACTGTAGAATAGATTCGACTTTCTTAGGGTCAACACTTACTCCATCTCCTGAGATGACATGTCTAAGAAAAGACACCTCAACTAACCAGAACTCACACTTACTGAACTTTGCATATAACTGGTGTTGTCTCAACAATTGTAATGCTATCCTCAGATGCTTCTCATGCTTCTCATCATCTCTGGAGTAGATCAAAATGTCATCTATGAAAACTTCTATGAACTAGTCCAAAAACGGCTTGAAAATCCAGTTCATCATATCCATGAAAGCTGCTGGGGCATTAGTCAGACCAGACGACATGACCAAAAACTCATAATTCCTATATCTTGTTCTGAAAGCTGACTTAGGACTATATGAAGCCTTTATCCTCAACTGATGATATCCAGATCTCAAGTCTATCTTAGAAAAGATCGTCGCTCCACGCAACTGATCAAACAAATCATCTATCCTTGGCAGTGGGTACTTGTTCTTGATGGTGATCTTATTCAACTGTCTGTAGTCTATACATAACCTCATAGTACCATCTTTCTTTTTCACAAACAAGACTAGAGCTCCCCATGGTGAAGAACTAGGTCGAATGAAACCCTTATCTAGTAATTCTTGTAGCAAGATTTTCAGTTCCTTCAACTCTGTAGGTGTCATTCTGTAAGCTGGAAGTGCTACACGTTGACTACATGGCAACACCTGGATCTCAAAGTCTATCTCTCTTTCAGGAGGTAGACATGGAAACTCATCTGCAAAAACATCTGGAAACTCATAGACCACTGGCACATCCCATAGAATGATTGTGCTCTTCTCATCTCTAGTATCTACTACATGTGCCAAAAATGCCTCACAACCTTTCTGCAACATCTTATCAACTACAACGGCTGATATGATACACGCAGGCAAAACTTTCTTGTCTCCATAAAAGACATAAGAAAATCCACCCTGTTGAAAGACAACCTCCTTCTTCCAATAGTCGAGCTCAACTCGATACGTCTCTAGGAAATCCATACCCAAGATAACTTGAAAAGAGTTAATATCTAGGGGTATAAGATTAATCACGATGATGTAACCACCAAAATTCAACAAGCATCTGGGATAAAACTATGTCAACACTGTCGGTTCACCTAATGGAACCCTCAACAACAACTCAACTAGTAACTCCTGGGTTAACAGGTTAAGCTCACAAGCTAAAGAACATTGTATAAACGAGTGAGTAATACCCCGATCTATCAAAACTATAATTGAAATGTTGTTAAAGAACAGCATTTCTCCTGTAATCACTCAAGAAGAAACAATACCTTCTTGTGGTGTCAAAGAGAAGAAGCATCATGAAGCTCTTCCTTTCCCACGATGTCCTCATTGTCCTTCCCTAGCACTGGTTGTTGCACCGCCTCGAGAACCTGAAGCTATAGAGGAACTGGGTCCTCCAGCTGGAGCTTGTCTCAGAACATTCTGGTACTATGACTGGGAACCCTGTGATGCTGACTGCTGTAACTGGGGGCAATTCCTCTTGATATGTCCCATCTGTCCGCACTGATGACATCATTGAAACTAAGTTCCCCAACACTGTCCTGAGTGTGGTCTTCCTCAGATATCACATGCTCGCATCTCTCACCTCGGTGGACCTGTCACTGACATTGAAGATCCTGAAGACCTAGTTGGAGGTGTCCATGTAGACTGTGTATTCCATCTACAGGAGTTAGGTCTTCCTCTACTTGATGAAAAACTAGATCCTTGTCTACCAAAACAACCAAGTCCTCATCCTATCTTTGAAAAGAAACCACCACCTCCTCTGTATCTACCACTGCTTTGTCCCCTTCTAATAAAGTCTCCAGATCTTTTCTTACTCTCAGATTGCTTATCAGCATTAACTGACTCTTCTACACGTCTCGTTGCTTCCACAAATTCCCCAAAGTTTTCTCTATCTCTTCGACCAATGGCTGATACAATATGTCTAATCTCTGACCTTAATACTTCTTGAAATCTTCTGCACTTTTCTACATTATCAGGAACAAGTTGCGGACAGAATTTTGCCAACCTTGTGAAATGTGCCTCGTATTCACCAATTATCATACTTCCTTGTCTGATATTCTACAGCTGTCTTATTTTCTCACTCAGAAAAGTAGGTGGGTAGTACTTAAGATGGAATTCATCAACGAAATCCTTCCAAGTCAGTACCGTGTCCCTTCTTTTATCTTCCACTCCACTCCACCAAAGCTCTGCATCACCTTTAAGCAAATAAACTGTGTGATTGATTTGTCTTTTCTCAAACATCTCCATCAGACGGAACACTTTCTGCAACTGTCTCAGCCATTCATCTTCCACTACAGGGTCTGTAGTTCCATTGAACTCAGTACCTCCAAGCTTCTTAACCAGCTCATAGGATCTCATTAGGTCCTTGCTACTCGAGGTAGAAGCTCGCCTCTCCATCTTATACTTTTTTCTTGTCTCAAAAAACATCCTATACATCCTTGATGCCTCATCCACATCATCTCCACCACCTGGACCCATCACCTGAGGATTAGGTCCAATGTGGCTCTCAGCTTGGTCCTCATGACCACGTCCTCTTCCTTCCATCTGCAATAGTATAACAGAACACTTCCTATTAGAAAATTACAGTTAGAAGGAAAACACCCTAATCCTAATCCTATTGGTCTCTTATCATCCCCTGACCTTGACTTAGAGTAACTACATACTCAACCTATGCTCTGATACCAAATTAGACTGTGACGCCCTGATCCCCGTGCCATCTCAAATGACCCCGGAGACCGGGGAGTCACCCTCGGTAAACCACCCTTAACTTTTTCTTTTCTAAATCACTTCAAATTATCGAAAGGAGAATCTCATAATTTGGACAATACTGAAATCTTACTTAAACTTGTGGAAACAAACTTACCGTTTCTAAATCTTGAAAGATACCTCAGAGTTTAAACAACATATTACATCTTACTTGCGGAATATAAAGTGCAACAGTTAATTGAAAACTAAACTACATATTACATTTCATTCTCTCTCTCTACCATACCACATGCCCAAGGACCGAGGGGAAAGGACTAAGAGACCTCTAACTAACTATGAACTACCTTCTAAAAACTTGGGTGATACGATCCTTCAGCTTCCTCATGCTGATGCTGACTTGAAAAATATTTTAGTAGGTTGGTGAGCTACTGGCTCAATGAATAGAATTTTACCCAACCATCGCAGATAACTCATTTTATGTTTATTTTATGGAATAATATATAAGAAATACTACAAAGAGCAGATCTAAAACAATATAGTTTAAATATCAGGATATATCAACATTTCATTAAAATAACAACTGCTGCAAGCTATAGTTACAATTAAATAATAGGGATTATCAACATTTCATTTAAAGAACAACTGATATGAATATAAACTCAAATCTTTCTTAACTCTTTAACTTATACGAAACTCTGTGAACCTATATGAACATATTTTATCTTATGCCCTGATCATATGCAGTGTACTCTACATATGAAGACTCGTAGAGAATTACGATCCCACCGTACAAGACTTAGCCGACACCCGGGATAGCTAAGTCTGACCACTATCCTGGTCTACAACAGGAAAACTAGATCGCTATCCTCGACACTCCTATGGTGCCATAAACTAGACTCCTCCTCTAGGCTGAGTATATAGGTAGAGGGTCTGAGACACTCTGTGGGCCTCAACTTGGTACGCTCTGTGGGTACCTTTGGGTTACCACCAGGACTTCCGGTTCATGTTGGGTAACCTATCTTTTCATAGGAGACTTTCTCAAGAGCTTCGTCTCCCCGCACACTCTGTGGGTGCGTTCCGACCCCCGTATATTGGACACACCGCCAGGGTAGGTCGTTTCATCCCTAAGGCGCAGACCTCTCACAAGAATTCTACGGTGTCAAGGCCCTTAATCTATTATTTTATTACCCTAGAAAAGCTCTTACTACATTGCATCTCTCTCTTACTTATTTTTGACTTTGGTATCTCTATGGTACCATGTCTATTTACTTGAACTTTACAACACAAAGTGAATATCATTCTAAATTTGACAGAGCAGTTTATTCAAACCAATGAAAAATACTAAATAATCCACATATTGTACTTGCAGGCAGATTAAAATAAATAGAATACTTGTCAACTTGGCACTTATACACTAAAATCATGCAATTGGACCTCTTAATGCACTAATAAGAGTAAATTACTCGACATATGAGAAATCATCAATAGCATCTGTAAATTATCTGAAATTCCTCGAAAAACATGCACCTTACCCCTAGTCCTAGTTTATGCATCACATAACTCAGTTAAGAGTTAAATTTCTTATTATGGCACAAGTTATTAATATTAATTAAGAATTTCAAATAATTTTTTTGGAAAACGTGTCAATTTGATTTCTTTGGAAAATGTGTCAATTTGTATAATTATTAAACTACTCGCATTAAATATACTAGGGAGCGTGCAACTAGATTTTCTTAAATGTTTTCATGTCATCGTCATTTCTTTGTAATCGTTCATCAATTGAATTACTAAAATCATGCAGCCTGAGTTTATACCCAAACTGTCCAGTTACTGGTTGTGTGCGAAAAATTTAGGTTTTAATCAACCATATGATTTCACTAACCATAACCATACACATCAATTAATAAACCAAATCATGCAAAACGTGATGAATCGAATAGTGCAATAAAAATTAGGCGCTATCATTGCCTGATACCTGGGTAGGCACTGTTACCCGCAAATAACGCAGATCGAACCAAAATCATGCGTTTCATGAGTTAAATCATGCTTTGGCAAGTGAGATTCTAATCACAGCTGTTCGAGATGTCCCAATTCGTCTGGAAACACGTCCAGAACCTATTTCTGGGCGTTTGTTGGGTCCTCTTCTACCTCTGGATCAGCCTGGATTAGAACCTACACTACGTACAAGTGAAAGGGAGGCTGGTTGGGTGCCTAATCGTGTCTAGATGGCTGTGGATTCCTAATCTGGACCTCAAGCCGAGCTCGATGGCGTTGCTTTGGAGTGTTGGCTACGCCCAAGAGGCCCTGGTCGCTGCTTCACGCAGATACTGCTGCTACTTGGTAGGGGCACCGCCCTAGGGTGTGATTGGGGTGAGGAAGCTAACTGGGAGATGCGGTTGCAAGTTTGGACCTCAAAAACGGAATCATGGGCGTCGTTTGATGGTGTATCCCGGGCAAATCGGCCCTTGTCCGACGCCCTACAGCTGGCCACTGCTGCTGCTTGGCCGGCCGGCTGCTGCTGCTTGGTAGAGCACTGCTAGGGCAAGGATGAGGAGGAAGAAAGGAAGGAGAGGAGTGGGCGGAGGCAGGGTGCTGCTGGTCGGAGGTGAGGATGCTTGAATCGGCCGCCGATTCCCCCCCAGCTGCTGATCGATCGGACAGGTTGGGCGCCGCTTAGACGGTGCCCTGGTTCGTTTGGGAAGAAGATAAGGGACGAAGGGGAAAAAGGAAAGAAATAGCTAATTTCTAGAAAAAATTGCATTCAAGCCCAAAGAAACATAAAAACGTCATAACTATTGACTCAAAGGTCCAAAGAACATAAAAATGGCATAACTTTTGCCTCGTAAGTCCAATTCGTACGATTCCTTTTACAAAACTTAAATCAAGAAAATCTCTACCTTCTCAAGGCATGAAAACATGCTAATTAGACTGTAACACTTGATCAAAGAACTAATTTCATCTATGAGTACTTAACTTAACTTAACTTAACTTAACTTAACTTAACTTAACTTAATCAACTTAATGATGTACGAAGCATTTTGCTTACTTAACTTAATCATATTAATGATGTTGTGATCATTGAACTTACTAGTTAGCTTTGGAGTGGGTCATAACAGAATAATTCTCAGTCAAACCTATAGTTCGATCAAGATGAGCTCGTTCGAGCTTATACTTTGACTGTTCTCCCTTAGGTGAACTCTAATTTGATTAAAGGGTTGTCAGAATAACCTAATTTTAATTATCTAGCCTTTGTATTGACCCTATACATTTTACTATACACTCTAATTGAACTATAGTTTGATCAAAGTATATATTAGTTGAAGTTTAATATGACCGAGAGTTAGTCAGAATACTTTGCCTCAAGAGATAATCATAACACTTTGGCTTTTTAATTTTGTTTTGACTCAACCTAACGACTCTATTGACCAAGGACACGTATAGACACTGACACAGTTTTTACTACACTAACAAACTCACTTAGGGATGAAATCCCTAAGTTCTTACCAAAACCTTGTGCAATAGTACCACCCACAAGCGGATAGATCTTATCGCAGTATAGTTAAGGATCAAATCCCAAGAGACAGTGTTTTTAAGAATCTTGCTAGTCGGATCTAGATCAACTAAGACTAATATTTACAATAAGAGTTGATTTGGGTTTAGTTAAACTAATTGCAAGGAAAGTAAAAGATCAAGATTAAAACGAAGTTTAGATAAATGATGGGAATCACTAGGGTGGAACTAAGTTTCACCACTACTACTCATGAAAACATATTGAAAACACATCCAGGCAAGATACAACTATCCAAATGGAGTAGCAAAACATTCGTTAGGAAATAGATTGTGTAAGTATCTCCACGGGCTCGATGTCTCGTTACCCACAGGTCACACACTTACTACTCCAGAGATATCCCTTTGAAAGTTCTTGTTCAAGCATCAACCATATTAATCGATATTCAAATCCTAAGTATTGAAGTTCTAAAAAAAAAGGAATATAACAAATCATGCAAGGCAAGTGATCAATCCACAAAGCATGCATTAAATGATTAACAATGAAATGGAAAGTTATATACAAGCCATGGAATGTTATAAAATTGACATGTAAGCACAAACAGTGGGGCTAGTCCCCGCACCCCAACGAAAAGGACTACTCGCTCCTCATGATAGAAATAAGAAGAACAAGGGAGAGGGAAGATTTTGCCATGGCCATAGTGAAGAAGATGGTCATGGCTAGGTGTAGAAGCAGTCTTCTACACGATGTCGGGGCATATCTGGACGAGGAGGGGAAGAACACCAGGGCAGACGAGGCTGATATTATCTCTCCTTCTTCCTTCTCTTCTCATTCTCTTGCTTGTAAGAGAAGGAGTATTGGATGGATGATGGCGGAGGGTGCTATAGATCTGAAATCCCACCACTTTTGTGGCTAGGAAGTAGATCTTGATGGAGAGGATATGGCAGAGTAGCAAGGACACCACGGAGGTAGTATTTGGCGGCAGGGATCGTCTTCCTTGGTTGGGCACAGAGCGGTAGCCTATCGACATCGTCGAGAGGAAGTGATGCCTCAAATGAAGGAGGGGGTTGTCTATTTATAGGTGCATATCATTGACTTAGTGCCGCGGTCGAGGTGTGCACTGACTTAACTCTGTGGTCGAGGTACTGGCCACAGTCGAGGCACTGACCCGGTCGTAGTCGCAGTCGAGGTGTGTTTCACAGTCGAGCAGCCGGCATGCCTCGGTCGAGCTTACATGCCGCGGTCACAATGTCTTGCCTCGGTCGAGGTGGCTTGCATCAGTCGTTTCTTCTTAGCTGTAGTTTTGGCTTTATCTTTTAGGCTGTGGTCACGACTTTATCTTTTAGGCCGCGGTTGCGGCGGGGTGTGGTGTTGCGCTGCTATTGAGTTGGTATGTCGTGGTTACAGTTGGGTGTGGTGTCGCGGTCATCTTCTTGGTCACAGTCGCGGCCTTCTTAGAACAAACCCACCCCCATGGGGGGGGAGGGGTATTGCTATGGGTCGATGGGCCTGCGTCAATGAATCCTCAGACTGATGAGGATGTTTTCTGATGTAGGAACTGGCCATTGAAAAAAGGTACAAATTATCAAAAGTTTCTTGGGCCCGCTAGTTAGTTAACGGGACCACCACCTCCTATACTTGTGCACATAGTGCCATGCTTAATCCTACAATGGAGACAAATGGATTTGATCAAAACTCTAAGTAATCATATGAAGCTAAGGAAAATTGTATATGAGCATATAAGAGCTTTCAGTGCAAAACTAGGCCAAAATGGCGACTAAAACTAAGACGAATATGCATTCATTAAAACACCCCGTTCTTAAATGTTGCTCATCCTTAAGTAACACATAATCTGAAACAGTCGCCAATTGAATACTTTAAACTCTTGTGATTACCTCATCATCACATCACTTTTGTTTCTTTGTTGCTATGTATGACTGAGCATCTCAACTTCCTGAGATCATTGAGCATATCTTACAATATCTTCCTTCCCGGGTTCATTTCCCAAAAGCACTTCCTCCCCACTTTCTCCAACATCAAGCATGTCTAAGAGCTTCGTAAGAGTCCAAAGATGCCCACAAAAAAACAAGTGTACATCTGATCTGACACTGGTGTTTCCCAAAAGAGGGGCAAAAATGAGGCATTCATTGTGCCTATAGGTGGAAAAGGGAGTGAAGGGGGTATGGAAGGAAGTATTAAATCTCTCCTCTTTTTGACTCGAGATTTTTCTTATATGGTTGCAATTTCATTGATTGCAACTTTTTTTCTTTTTGTATGTGAATCTCTCCTCTATTCGACTCAAGATTGCATTTTCTTTTTTTTCTTGTGTGCACATTGGCATCTTTTATTTTTCATTTTGTTGATACACCCCTATTACAAAGAGAGGGGTATGGAAGAAGTGAATGAATAGAGGAATGGTGTGCCACCCCAAACTTAGGGTTTGGCACTATTTTTATGGCTTTTGGTTTCTTTTTTATGGATGGAGGGGTATGAAGATGGGAGAAGAAGTGTAGAAGAGAGTTCAGATCATAATGCAACTTGATTTACAATTCAGTGCATCGAGTTGTTCTCCTTATCTTACTATGCTTAAATAATGACTTGATGGGGATCTGGTGGAGATTCCATGTTATTGTTCCACTAGTCATTTAGGAAGCATGATGTGTTTGATCCCTCTTAGTTCGATAGATACTTGCCATTTTTACTGAAGGATCATGTTGTTAAGATTCATAAGCTTCACATGGTGATTTCTAACCATTGGCAAGTTTCAGAAATTGTCCCTCTTGAGGCTTTGCTTTGAATAAGGAGGGTATAATGATTCAAAATTGCATGGAAAAAGAAATAGCTGGCGAGGTAAAGGCTTTGATTGAAATAAAAGCATCAAAACTTCATCAAGTTTCTATACAAAACTATGAAAACTTAAAATTTTGAAAATTTTGCTCAAGATTGTTTCAAAATTACAATCATGGAATCTTAAGTCTGAAATAGATAAGTGTGAGTGGAAAATAGAGTACATACCACCCACCCTCCACACTGAATGTAGAAATTTGCTTGTCCCGAGCAAACTCTAAATCTGAGATGGAGGGGAAAAACTATGCTGGTTGGCCCACCAAATGTGGTTACGTTCCTCTCAGCAACCTGTCCTCCATCTAAAATCTTAAAAATGAAAATTATCAGAACTTAAGATTGCATCTTGCGATGCGATATCTAGTGGGTGCAAAATTTTCTAATTCAAAACTGGAAGTAAAAGCTAAGTTAAGGATCGGGTTTCCTCTTGATAAACGCCTTTGTTTTATGTTGTTGGCTCGACATGCTTCTTTCAATTTTCTGGTAGATATGCTGGTTTGGAAAGATTCATCGATGCTTCAATGCTCATGTCATCTGCAGTGAAATATCTCTTCAAGCATTGACCATTAGCCACAAACTCTCCCTCCTTTTCACTCCATAAAACAAAGGCACCATGTGGGTAGATGATCTTTATAGTGTATGGTCCAGACCAACAAGAATGGAGTTTCCCTGGGAACAATCGCAGTCTTGAGTTAAATAATAGAACTTGGTCTCCCACTTGTATGTCTTTCCTTTTCAGATGACCATCATGCCATAGTTTTGTAAGTTCTTTGTATATTCTTGCATTCTCATAGGTTGTCATCCGAAGTTCTTCCAGCTCCTGAAGTTGTAGAATCCTAGCTCGACCAGCTTTCTTCATGTCGAAATTCAATTGTTTGATTGCCCACCAAGCTTTGTGTTCAAGTTCTACGGGCAAGTGACATGATATTCCATAGATTAATCTAAAGGGTATTATTCCAAGAGGAGTCTTGAAAGCGGTTTTGTAGGCCCACAAGGTGTCGTTGATTTTTACTGACCAATCCTTCAAGTTGCGGCCCACTGTCTTTTCCAGGATACCTTTGAGTTGACGGTTTGACACCTCTACCTATCCACTCATTTGTGGATGGTAGGAGGAAGCTAGCTTATGAGTCACATCATAGTTTCTCAATAGAGCCTCAAAACTTCTTTCCAGAAAATGAGAACCTCTATCGGATACCACAATGTGTGGAACTCCAAAATGGGGAAAAATGATATCTCTAAACATTTTGATGACTAGTTTTGAATCTCTAGTGACAGTTGGTATGGCCTCTACCCATTTAGAGACATAATCCACCATGACTAGAATGTATCAAAATCCATATGAGGATGGGAATGGAGTAGTTGTATAGTTCCTTTGAGCTTCATTAAGGGTCTTAGATGCATAGTAGATGACATGATGTTTCTTTTCTATATATTGGCCCAAAACAACACCGACTGTGTAATCACTAGCATCACACATTATTTCAAATGGGTGCTCTCAATCTAGAGCTCTGATGATGGGGGTTGATGTAAGGGCATGCTTAAGATTGTTGAAACTCTTGATACATTCTTCATCAAAGTGGAAATCAACATCCTTTAGTAATAAGTTCATCATGGGCTTGGTTATCTTGGAGAAATCCTTCATAAACCTTCTATAAAAGCATACATGACTGAGAAATGTAGAAACCTCTATTACATTGGTTGGGAGACCGAGTTTAGAAATCACTTCGATCTTTGCCTTGTATACTTCGATTCCTAGATTGCTGACCCTATGGCCAAGGATAATGTCTTCTTTTACCATAAAATGACATTTCTCCCAATTTAGCACTAGATGAGTTTCTTCACATCATTTGAGGACCAGAGAGGGGTGCTTCAGGCATGAGTCGTATGAATCCCCATATACAGTGAAATCATCCATGAAAACTTCCATAATAGTTTCAGTGAGTCCAACGAATATGGCTTCCATGCAACGTTGGAAAGTGGCAGGAACATTATAGAGCCTGAAAGGCATCCTTATAAAGGTGTATGTTCTAAAGGGGCAAGTGAATGTTGTCTTCTCTTGGTCATCTGGATGTATAGGAATTTGATAGAATCTAGATTAACCATCGAGATAGCAAAAATATTCCTGGTGACCCAATCTCTCTAAGACTTGGTCTAGGAAAGGAATCGGGAAATGATGCTTACGTGTGGCCTTGATCAATTTCCTATAATCAATACACATCTTCCAACCAGTGGTTGTTTGAGTGGGAAGGAGTTCGTTATTTTCATTCTGCATCATAGTAGTTCCACCCTTCTTCGGGACAACATGTACAAGACTTACCCAAGGCGAGTTAGATTTAGGATAGATTATTCCGATAGTGAGCAATTTGATGACTTCAAGGTGAACTACTTCTTTCATATTTGGATTTAGCTTCCGTTGATTTTTGACAGTCAATTTGTGGTCTTCCACCATGGGGATTCTTTGCATACAAAGTTCTTGATTGACCCCGGTGAGGTCACTCATTTTGTAGCCGAGGGCCTTTCTTCTTTCTCTTAATTCTGTCAGGAGTTTATCTTCTTGTTTAGATGTCAGGTCAGAATTTATGATAACTGGGCAGACTTCAGATCATCCAGAAACATGTACTTCAGTCTCTTAGGTAGGGGCTTCATTTTAGGGTCCTCTAGTTTCTCGTATAGATCTTCAGTTACATTCACAACCTTGAGTTCCTCAAATTTAGCTTCAGGATCTTCTTCTACAGTGTTGAGGTGCAGAACATAATTCTTTACTTGTTCATCAATGGATTCATCAGCAGATGGGTTTGTTAGAGCCACTTCTAAAGGATCATCTGATTCATGATTCTCTTGTGTGAGAAGTGACATTTTCTCTATGCAATCAATCAAATAGACTTCTTCTTGCATGCTCAGTTTTCACATACTTTCAAAAACTCTAAACTTGAGTATTTCTTTTCCCAGTCTGAGGAGCAAAGTTCCTACTTCAACATCAATCAAAGCTCTCACGGTGGCAAGGAATAGTTGGCCAAAGATAAGAGGGTATCTGGAGTCATCTTTTATGTCCATGATTACAATGTCACATGGGACATAAAAGTCTTTGCCTACCTTGACTGGAACATCCTCAATGATTCCCAAAGGGAGAGTCATAGAATTGTCTATAAGTTGTATCGTCATGTCAGTTGGGAGAATTTATACAAACCCTAGCCTCTTACAAAGGCTAAGTGTCATGATAGAGATGCTAGAACTGAGGTCATCTAGTCCCTTATTGCATGAAGAGTCACCGATATGGCACAAAATCCCAAAATATCCTGGGTATTTTTACTTCTTGGGCATTTTGCTCTGAATAATATCAGAAGTAGTTGTTTCTAATATGACTGTCTCATATTCCTCAATTATATACTTACTTGTGAGGAGTGATTTTAAGTACTTCGACCAGGCTGGTTTCTCGGCCAACACATCTAGAAAGGGTATATCAATATGAAGCTTCTTCATTACTTCTTTGAACTTTGTGAAAAAAGTGTTGAGCTTTGTCTTCTTTAGTTGAGTTTGAAATGGAGGACGAGGCTTGTATACTGGTATAATTGGCTTTGGCATGTGTTCTGCTTATGCAATTACATGCTTCTCAGAACTTGCTTTGTCTACCTTATCAGTGGTTAGTTGTTCTTTTGGATGAGATTCAGGTACTTCAGCATCTTGGACATTCACCAGGTCATTCTCATCTATAAATGCCACATGCATTTTGATAAGAGGGTCAAAATAGTATTTTCTAGACCAAGTGGAAACAACTTTCAGTTGCTCAGGATGTTTAGGATTGTTCTCTGGTTGGCCAGTGAAAGCCCCAGTAGGTGGATTGAGGCTAGCTAAAAGTTGAGCTAGTTGGGATTCAATAGCCTTCCGGTGGGCTTATTGATTTTCTATCATAGTTTGTTGTGACTGCAACATCTTCTCAATGGCTAATAGTTTGTCATTAAAAGAGATGGGACCGGCTTGTTGTCCCTATTGTTGATGTTGATAAGGTATTTGGTTGGGATTCTAGAACTGAGATGTGTTTTGATACTGGTTGTAATTTCTATTCTGAAAGTTACCCCTAAAGTTCTCTAGATTCTTGAAATTTTGTTGTTGATTATATTAAAATCTCAGTGGGCCTCATTGTCGATTATCTAAACTGAGTTGTTGTGAGTTTTCCTCTCCCAAAGGATTTTCATACTAAAAACCTAGATGGTTCCTATTCTGATTTGGAATATAATACCCTTGACCAGGGATAGTGTGGATGGCATTCAGATTTTCCATCTGACCATTACCTCCTTGGGTACAAGCATTGCCTAAAACGACATTGTAGAGAATATTACAGGCTAGAGTAGAATGATCAGTGCCTTTACATGCTTCACAAAACACATAAGATAATTGGGCTTGTTATTATTGTTGAGGGGGCGAGCTCCTCCTTTCATAGGTGTTGAAAGATGATACAAGGTTGTCTTGCTTGGCAACTAGTAGCTTTAGAGACTCAGTGATAGACTTGTACTCAGGGCTACTTTCTGCCATAGCTACCTTCAACACTCCTTTGCCTACGGATCTACCCCAATTGGCTTGATTTTCATCTCCAAGGGTGACAATCTTCCATGCGCTATCATAGCTTTGACACATGAAGTTTCCTCCAGATGAGGAGTCTAAAAACTTCTTGATATCATCATCCACACCCCTATAAAAGATTTTGATGAGATGATTTTTAGGTATTCCATGGTGTGGAAACTTGTGTAGTAACACATTATATCTTTCCCATGCTTCTGCTAGGGTTTCGCTAGGGACTTTAACAAATTATGTTATTCGGCCCCTAATATCATAGGTGAGGGAAGTAGGGTAGAATTTGTCCAAGAAAGCATTTTGAAGTTGTTCCCAGGTGATGATGGGGTCGCATTGCAAGGAATTATACCAGCTCATGGCTCTATCTGCAAGGGAATATTTGAAGAGATGGAGTCTGATGGAATCATCTATAACTCCATTCTGCTTTGTCATAGCACATAAATCTATGAACCTCAAAAGATGTTCTTGACTATCTTCACCTTGCTTGCCATAGAAAGGGTTATTTTGAAGCAGTGTAATCCAATGTGACTTGATCCCAAAGTTTGGAGCAGTGATGGGAGGTGGTTGCACTGGGTGTTAAATGTTAGCATCCTTAGGGATTGAGAACTCTCAAAGGTCCTTTTGTAACTCGGCTTGTTGAGTTGCTGCTTGAGCTGCTTGGATTTTGGCTTGAACCGTAGCTCGGGCTTCTTGCATAAGACTTTCCCTTTATGCATTAAGGGCTTGAGTTACCCTTCGGGCAATTTCCTCCTCTTGTGCCATACTAACTTGGTTCTCTCTACTCTGACGACAAAAGGTTCGTTCTATCTCAGGGTCAAAGCTAGCTGCAAGGCCAGTGCTATTGGAACGTGGCATGCACTAGTGTTTGGGGGTACCTGGGATGGAAAGATCTTTTGGGAGTCATATGGGTGGAGTAGAACCAAATTCAAGTAGATTCTCAATAGTATCAATAGTAAAAGTAAAATCCTAGATTAGTCTCAATAGAACTAGATTTAACTAGAAGAGGTCGTTGTCCCAGGAAATGGCGCCAGAATTTGACGTGGTTTTTACTGTACTAACAAACTCACTTAGGGCTAAATCCCTATGTTTTTACTAAAACCTTGTGCAATAGTACCACTGACAAGAAGATGGATCTTATCGCAGTATATTTAAGGATCGAATCCCAAGGGACACCATTTTTAAGAATCTTGCTAGATGAATCTGGATCAACTAAGACTAATATTTATAACAAGAGTTGATTTGGGTTTATTTAAACTAATTGCAAGGAAAGTAAAAGAGCAGGATTAAAAATAAGTTTAGATTAATGGTGGGTATCACCGGGGTGGAACTGGGTTTCACCACCACTACTCACACAAACATATCCAAAACACATTCTGGAAAGATACAACTATCCAAATGGAGTAGCAAAACATCCGTTAGGAAATAGAGTTTGCCTAAGCATCTCCACAAGCTCGATGTCTCGTTACCCACGGGTCACACACTTACTACTCCGAAGATATCCCTTCAAAAGATCTCATCTGGGCATCAACTATGTTAATCGATATTCAAATCCTAAGTATTGAAGTTCTCGCAACAAAGGAATATAATTGATCATGCAAGGCAGGTGATCAATCCACAAAGCATGTATTAAACGATTAACAATGAAATGGAAAGTTATATACAAACCATGGAATGTTATAAAATGGACATGTAAGCTTGACCAGCGGGGCTAGTCCCTACACCCCAATGAAAAGGACTACTTGCTCCTCATGATAGAAATAAGAAGAACCAGGGAGAGGGAAGATTATGCCATGGCCATAGTGAAGAAGATGGTTGTGGCTCAATGGAGAAGCGGTTTTCTATACAATGTCGGGGCAGATTTGGACAAGGAGGGGAATAACACCAGGACAGATAAGGGTGATCTTCTCTCTCCTTCTCTTCTCATGCTCTTGCTCATAGGAGAAGGACCAATGGATGGCTGATGGAGGAGGGTGCTACAGATCTAAAATCCCACCACTTTCGTGGCTAGGAAGTAGATCTTGATGGAGCAGAGATGGCGGAGTAGCAAGGACACCACAGAGGTAGTCTTTGATGGTGGGCATCGTCTTCCTTGGCTGGGCATAGAGCGACATCCTGTCAGCATCGTGGAGAGGAAGAGATGCCTCAAATGAAGGAGGGGGTCATCTATTTATAGGTGCAGATCACCGACTTAGTGCTGCAATCACAACTTTATCTTTTAGGCCGCGGTCACAACTTTATCCTTTAGGTTGCGGACGCGGTTGGGTGTGGTGCCGCACTATTGTTGTGTTGGTATGCCACGATCGTAGCTGGGTGTGGTGTCATGGTTGTGGCCGTCTTGGAACAAACCCACTCCCGTGGGTGGGGGTGTATTGCTATGAGTCGATGGGCATGCATCGATGAATCCTCTGACTGATGAGGATGTTTTCTGATGTAGGAACTGGCCATCAAAAAAGGGTCCAAATTATTGAAAGTTTCTTGGGACCACCGCCTCCTACACTTGTGCATACAGTGCCATGCTTAATCCTACAATGGAGATGAATGGATTTGATCAAAATTCTAAGTAATCATTTGAAGCTGAGGAAAATTGTATATGAGCATATTCAGGGGGCATATAAGAGCTTTCAGTGCAAAACTGGGCCAAAAATGGTGACTAAAACTAAGATGAATATCCATTCATCAGACACTCAAATTTCCCCTAGGCTAACCCTACCCGATTTTATATTAGGGACCACATGTTTACTTGAACACACACTTGAGCCATGTAATTGATTTGAGAAAAGATCCTAGTGATATTGCATGTTACAAATTTATTTTATTCTCTAGTAAAGCTTATAAGGTACCATATTTCCTATTCTTTAGAACTTCATTTGGATCCCTACTATGGTTTAATTGTAATTTCATTTTCCAATATCTTGTACTTGTGGTAATGCCTTGTAAGGTTATTGAAGGTGAGTGAATCGACAACCAGTCTTGAAGTAACTATGGTCCTCCTTCATCTTAGAAAAGAGAAAGAGAAGTGGTGACTTTCATTCAGTCACGAGTAAAGACGGTGTTACAATTTTTTGATAGAGGCCCTATAAGGGAATAGTGTTGATCTCCCACGACTAAGATCTAAAGGAGAATGGTTGGATCTTTATATTTGATGTTACAAATATGATTGTAAATTGTATTCCCTATCAAATATTTTGATAAGGATTGTTTTCCCAAATCTAGTAGTTGCCAACTATGTGCATATTAGAAAATCTTTTTGGTTTTTGAACCGCATGAAATAACCCTTTTCATCTTTCTTACTCTTCCTTCTTTACTTTTGTTATTTTCATCATGAAATTGTTGCTAATGAATGTTTGTTTGTTGAAAATGTCTAAATTTATCTATATAGTTGATTCACCCCCCTATAGACTATATTTCAATTGGTATCAGTGTAGTGCTTCTAGTACCTTTAAATGAAGCTAGAAGTATAGGAGATAACACAACAAGAGTGCTTGACTTGGAAATAGTTCACAACCACCACACTAAAACTCCAATTTTTTAGGGAACAAACTATCTACATTGGAAGAGGGTGATTGAATTTCTAATACAAGGGATAAACCATGATATGTGGAAGATGATTGCTAAAGAATACAAGTCATCTATAACTCTACTCAAATAACAGGATGCATAAATAACAAATAATGATATGCTTAAAGCTAAACAAATAAGTATTACTTATTCCAAATTTACTTATCCTGAGTATAAAAAATTATCATGTGATTCCATTATTTGAGATATACGGAAAGCCATTGATTACCTATGAGAGAATAACTAAGTCAAAGAATCCAAAATCAATAGCTAGCCACAAGTTAGAATTATTTTGGATGGAAAAGAAAGAATCATTGCATATATGTATTCTATATTATTTTTCCTTATTTATGGTCTAACATCTCTTGGAAAAGAAGTTATAGAAAAAATAATAGGTTACCAAGTTCTTGATATGTCTCACTCCAAGGTACGAAAGAAAGTCACCCCAGTGGAAGAATCTAGTGATCTCAATACCTTGAAGATTAACGAGTTAATTGGCAACCTTGAACCATTCAAAGTCAAGTTTAAAGACCAACCTAATAGAGACTAAAAATATATCAAGTTTACTTGTTATATGTAAAAACCAAGTGAAAAATCCACCAATGAGGTAAATTTACTTGATCTCTCAAAATAATATCTTACTGATATGCTCTCCTTCATTACAAATAAAATGCTAGATTATGGAAGTAGTCACAAGAAATTATCTAAGATAGTGGATCATATATAAGACAAAATCGACGACCCCACTTGTGAACTTGATGATCTCAAATCAGCTCCCTCCACTAGTAGTGATTTGTTTTCTCTCAAATATATTATAGATGTTATAGATATTGATAATTCTTCCTTAGCTAGATACCAAACTGCTCTCATTGATAAATTGCATGCTTACCAAACTCAATATATCATATGCAATCGTGAGGATTACGATCACATATGTGAAGAAAGAACAATATTTCTTCAAGAATTGTAACCCTTGAAATGACAAATTGTGATCTACTAAGAGACGAAAAATCCTAAAAATATACAATCTCCAAGTTCCAAAATGGCATGCATGGTTTAGAAAACCTACTTCATCATTCCTATGAATAAGTAGGTATAATTGTTCATTGCTACAAAACAAAGCATCATCACAAAAGGAAAGATACATCAAGCCAACTAGGAGGCCAACAAACCATCCAAAATCCCATGTTTTTGTTCATCTACAGTCATTTTGGTCATGTTGTATACCAATTCCATTAAAGGAAGGGTAACCCAAGGAAGTTTTTACAGATCCCAAAAGCTTCCCCACTTATTTGAATCATCTATTATTGACATGAAAGATGTAATATAGTCCTAGTGATGGACATGTATGTATTTTTGTAACTTGTATTTTTCTTGCTTTATCATTGAATATTTATTAATTACATGACACAATTGGATGGTTCTATAAAATTATTAGCTTATACATATTTGACCCATCTTCCTATCAAGAGGCAGGAGTCAACTGAACATCTTAATGGCGGGATTGGATACCCAGATTTAATTAGAGTTCAAGCCGCCAACCCTAAACAAATAGGAGGTTGGGTCACAAGTCGCACATAAGCCACCAACTGGTCGAATAGAGACAAAATTTGACCATAGTGATCGAAGAGTCCCATGTGGAAGGGATCTCACTCAATAAATCAAAGGTACACCGGGGATAATAGGCTGATGACTCACAAAAGATAACATATAGAACCATCTACACTTTGGTGTTTGGTTTTATGGCCTCAGAGTAGGCAACCGAAATAAAAAAAATTACTAGCCATTAACCCATAACAGGAGATTGCATCAACGACTATGTAATGGGAAGGATGGTTTTAGCGAGATATACTTGGTCCTGGGGCTTGCCCAGTTAAAATACCTCACAGCCATGTGCGATCTTCAACACCATGTCATGGACGGTTTCTGTACAGCTCCTAGTCTTCTCCATGAACTCTGGACTCCACCACGGACTGTTGCTAACATGTCCTCCTGAGTGGAAGACATCTCCTACCTCTGTAGATAGTCCACATGGACCACCTGGAACTCCTTCCATTCTAGAAGAACTGGTAGGAAGGAGATGACCCTCTTATTGGTGTACTATCACCAACCTACTCTCCCGAACTCAGACTTCTTTTCTATAGTTGTCTTTCTCTCATTGTGCCTCCCTAGTCGAGTAGCACTTGCTCAGGCTCTCTTGGTTACCAGAACCAGAGAGGACAACAACTATGCAGAATAACTGATGTTCTGAGTTGTGTGTTCGGAGAAGCCCCCAGTACCCCTCTATTTATAGTAGAGGGCAGGGTGAGGGTTCCCAGACAGTTTGGGAGTAGAAGGATCCAAAAATTCTATGAATAACTTGCACTGCGACAGATGAACTGATCGTTTTATAAGTGAACTGGTTGATTGGGAGTGTGAGCGAATCGGTTCATAACTGAACCAGTCGTTTGGGTAGGTGAGCTTGTCAGTTCACCCAGTGAACCGATTGTTTCACTTCCTAGACTTGCCCGCAATTGACTTTTCTCAATAGTTTCCAATTAATGCAAAGATTAATCTGTATTCCAATTGGATTGAACAAGTGAAATGTGAAAGTTTTCTTCCAATCAAGCAAATCCTTATTTCCTCAGTTGACAGAACTATAAGCCACCTGGTTAACCAAGTGAACCAATCGGTTGGCTCACACCAACCGATTTGCTATTAAGGGTGAACTGATCGGTTGGCAGTCCTGACATTGCCAATGAAGTCTCCAATCAACCTGGCACTCTAACCAGCCAGTTCAACACTTGAACTTGATAGTTCTGAGTCCAGTTAGTCAATTGTATGTTTAATTGAGTACCTAAACACCTTTAGTATCAATCTAAACATCATTCATGGATAATATCCTCTTCCAAGGGTATCCTATGTGTGTGACCCTACAGGTTCCAATTTACGTTGGCAGTGAATGTTCATAACAACTTATGGCATCACAAGCAATGAGCAGAATCTAATAACTCATCATTGATACCCCAGTAACTCAGAAAGTTGGAGAACAACTTCAACCTACAATCTGTGATTAGTGTTACTGTGATCATATAATTCCTTTATCACTGACGTCTGGATGAACTCGAGGCATGGAACGTCATCGTCTTCAACATTCAATCCATGTTGCTTGACCTAGAGAAGATTGTCTGAGATGGTACGAATTCACGTCATATATTGAATCACATGAGTATGACCATACAATTGTAAAGAGTGGGATAAACCACCCTCTACTAAAATATGGTAAACATAACACCATTGGAAATCAGCGGAAACTTTTTTCCTGACTATATTCAATTTCATAAAAGATTGTACAAGATACATAAAAATCTCCCTTTTAGGGTTACATCATCATACACAACTAGGATCTAGATAGAGGGAAGTCTAGACAATTCCACTTTTGTCTCCAAGCAACATATCCATCAGCTAGTCCATGTCAACGCTTAGATCTTCATGCCATATCCATCACCTTGCTCCACATCTGGGTGGTTGGGAAAGCACCCAGCAAGAGGGAAGGAAAATAAAAGTATGTGTCAAAAAACTATTCTAATGTAACAAGATGAACAAAACATGTAAAACATGCTAGGGTTCATCATAAGATGAAGACAATCAAGAGAATGAGGCCCTATATATATAAAAGAAGCTTTCAATAGATGCTTGTCATAAACAACATATAACAAAAAGGATTGCATGTATGATTAATATTGAGTACTATCTTAACTAAGTAGGGTTGAGGCACCTACCGGACCTTCAACCAAAGGGTGAGGGGAGAATAAGACATTCCCAGTCACCTACACACATTTTGTGTGTGGGGGAGAGTAACACGTTCCCCAGGGGAGAAATAACACATTCCCCAACTATGGGTGGTTGTACATACAAGTACCACTACACTAGTTAATTAGTCTAATAAAATCAACATGCTAGAAACAATGGCAAGTAATAGCATCATCCAAATAGAACATGACAAAGGGGTACCAAGACCCAAGAACAATATTCCAAAATGATTATGAGGCAAGTATAGCAATAGATTCAAAAGAAAAGAATACAAGGTGCAAATAAGCCTCATTATGGAAAGCATAGGTTAAGGAACAAATAATTCCCAACTGAAGTATATTAAGGACATACAAATCACATACCTTTAATCTTTAGAATCCTAGAATCACTTTTCATAACTTTTACACGAGATCCGATCCACTTTCCCTAATATGATCATCATATTTATGTATTAGATATGTGTATATTCATTAAAGGTTTAAAACCTCAAAACCATCGAACTTTTCCACAAATGATTAAATTTGATTATGAAAACCTCACTAATGTCCTAGTTAGATTCTCCTGATCAAAATAGCATATAGGTCTATATTTTCGAGATACTAACTTTTTAGGCTATTTTCTATATTTTTAAGTAATTTAAATCATCCTTAAAAACACCTATTTGAAAATATCAGAATCAAACCACGAAAGTATTTTTTTAGATAGATCTCATTCTCCTGATTTCAAAACATATTTTATTTTCAAATTTGGACAACTGAGTAAAAAGATACGATTTTTCAAAGATCAGCCAATTGGGAAGTGCCACGTAGGCAAAGCCACTTCGAAACATCGAGTGAGGGGGAAAAATGGTAAAATACCGGGGGTTGTCTTCCCCATCGCATGCAAGGCCATTACCGATGGAGAAGCCAGGCCAAAAATTGGGCGAAACCAACATACTCCACCAAAATCGACGCTCAGATACTCGAAACGAAGAGCACGATAAACCAAACAAGATGGTACATTGTATTTATCCGGAGATGAAGAGAGCAGAAAGAGATATCCGCCACAAAACCAGCTGTTACGGCCACCCGTCGGAGGGCCAAACGACAGTGAAATAAGAAATTTGAATGTGGGATGAGTTGCAACGACGATGGGGGTGGTTAGGGTGTAGGTATTTATAGGCAAGGGAGCATGGAATAGGGTTTTGGTACCCGAGATGAGAGAAGAGCTTCGACCAACTTGGGAAACCTCAAATATTCGTCAAAACATGATAATCTTGGGATGAGTAGATGCGAAATCTTAAATATAACTCGTAGGCGAAAGAATCGTGCGAAACGATCAACCAAGGAGTGAGAAATTTGGATTTTAATATCAAGGCTCCGTAGCGGTACTGTTCACCCACGCTGGTCTCCTACTCAAGGTAGGAGATGATCCACGAGCCGTGGGATTAAGATCTAACGGTCCATATGCGTGACATTTATTAGGTTGCAAAATATGAATATGAGTAAAGTTCTTATTTAATCATTTAACTTTTTCTCTTTTCCTATTTGAGGGTGCAAACGACCTCCAAAATTAACCAAAATTGACATCCTTACTGATTTTGATGTGTAGAATCCAAATATGAAATTAGTTTTTCCTTTTGGGGACTTTTAAAAGGTTAAATAATTCAAATCATATTTTCTCTTTCCTCATGCATTAATGACTCTAGGATTATCCAAAAACAATATAACTTCACCCATAAGTCATATAAAGTATGTTGCATACGAATTTGGTATTATTTCTATTTGTTGAAGTTGTTTATTATTTTAAATAATGAGTTGAAAGTTTTGTACATTTTTTCTCTCCTAAATTTATCTTCTCCACAAATATTTTTCAAATTGATTCAAAATTCATACAAAGGTCTATTTTAACATGTAGAACACGAATTTGGCATCATTTTATTTTTTTAAAGACTTTTATTATTTTATTTAATTTGTTTATATTTTACCACTTATTTATCCTTTTAATTTATTAGAGGTATCTAGAAACTTTCTAAAAATGTAAAACTTGGCCTATAAGCAATACTAAACGTGTGGAACATGATTTTGTCATTAATTAATTTTTTTCAACATATATTTAATATTTTTGGTCTTTAAGTCATTTTCTCTTTCCTGAATAAAATAAAATATTAAACATTATCCAAATTAAATACAAATTCACAGATAGACTCATTTTGATATGTATATTATGAATTTGGAGTTATTTTTATAATTTCAAAACATTAGATATTTTATTTCACCTTATTGGCTTATTTCCCATTATCTTGTAATAAAAGCTTTTATATATTTTTTTATTATCCAAATTATATGATACTTGGCCACTAAGTTTCTTTTAGATCAATAAAAAGAATTTTGTTATCAAATTATCTCATGCCTTCCTATTTATGATTGTTTTGAAACAACATATTCCTCATTATCTTCTTTTATCCAAAATATCTCATATTATATCCATTTATTACATTTATCATCTCCTTTATGTATATTTCGGGATTTTCTTTCTTTTTCATATTCTAAAAAGCACTAGAAATTTCTAAGATGAATATATTTATTCTATTTATCACTTAAGTGGACATTTTATATATTAAGCCCATTACTAAGCTTTCACTGAGGTATTTGTGCATAAACCCGAATATTGAGAGAAAAGGTGAACAAATGTTCATTAAACCATCATATTCTCCACAAATTAAATAAAAAGGCCAAAGAGGATAGAAATAGAAGGAAAAGATGGAAAAGATGACCAAAAGGCAAGATGCCCATAATTCAATATGTTACAACCCTCCACCCCTTAAAGAGGATTTCGTCCCCGAAATCACAAGCAATTAGGGAAGGGTGAGTGTGCAACCTCTCATCACTAAACATCAGGTTGTTCCTCCAACCATAAAACTTCCACCAAAACTTATACTTCAACTACACCTAAGGGTTCAGAAACTTCACATACAGCTCAACATAGGTTGGGTTCTCAAGGATCACCTAGGGTTCCACTATTAAGATATTCTTTTTAGGAGATTTAACATCATTTACATTTTTGGCTCATTAACATTATACTCTTTATGATATCACACTATCAACATTATATTAATTATGTCATATTATATTCACTTTATTGCCAAAAGGGTTATGTTTCATTATTATACACAATTAGAGGTTACTCAATTATCTCAATACATTTGATCATTAATAAATTCGATTTATACTTCATTATCCTCATATTATCACTTTATTGAGTTATAACAAATTATTTTACAAGAAATAAGACACTCTATCCAATTTGTGGTTACTCGTACAATTTTTCCAATTAATGACACATTAGTTACTTTTATCCATATTAAACATTATCTCTTTGCTACATTATCTTTATTGCTCATATTGATGTCATCATTAATCATTTCTCATATTAATTCATTTATAGTATTGATTTTGCACATTTATGTGAATCCCATCACTTCATATTCACATTGAAGCCATTACATGTATTTTAATGATCATGGTGAGACATATTACTTATCAACAAATTGATTCACATTAAGTGACTAATCACATGTGTATTAGATAACAAGGTAACTTGCATTTTATATTGATGACTTGATTAATATGTGATATATCATTTATGTGTATCAAAGTATGTTAACTGATTATGGCTCTTAACATCATTAATGTATCATGAAAGGTATTAAGGATGTATTGTTTAGGGTTAGATTATTACGACTTAGGGTTTAGGTCAACATGACCATTTTATTTCACTTATTCATCCTTAGCATGTATAAATTACGAATTATAACCTTACTCATCATATCATTAGGGCTTATTGGTTCATGACATTATTAACATCTTACTTATTGATAATTAGCATTGATATTCATATTATGTGCATTGGATGTACATTAGGGTTCAAGCACATGCATTATTCCTTAGATGATAATTATATGTTCATTAATATGTAAACAAACATGTTAGGGTTACCATTATTACTTGTTTGGAGAACACTAAGAACAACAACCTCCTAAGCATGGAGTTAGGGTTTCTAAAGATATATTAGATAGACTTCAAGATGTTATAGGGTTCCATCTCCCTAAAGAGGATTTAGTCCATGAAATCTAACCACTCAAACATCATCAATTAACCATACTCCACCCCTTAAAGGGTTCGACCCATCAAGCCAAACTACATTAGGGTTAAAGGATAAATCTAACTAAACCATTCTCAAGATCCATCATGCTTCCATTGTGCACTCTGATATCTTTCCAAACACCCAAAATCTAAGGTCTAGGTTCTAGGGACATAAGGAAAATATCTTGGTATCCATCCTCAAACAAATCAAATTAGGGTTCCCAAAGATGTACAACATCGAAGTCTAAGGTTACTATTGCCTAAAAGCAAACTATTTTGGGCAATTCGCATTAGCTCAGGCCAGGCCGGTATCATATGGGCACAGGAGTCCTTGTAGACCTAGCTAGTAGAGCAGAGGAAAATATTGCCATCCCCCAAAACCCTGATCCTTTCTAGACACCTTTGCTTCAACTTCATGCCCTAATAGTTGCCTAAAGGCAAAACTAAACAACATCAAGTTATGCATGTTTTAGTTATGAGCATATTAGAGTTTTATTCATCATGACTCTAAGGTGAACTATAGGGTCCTAAATCAACCTATAATCAACATAGATCAAATCTACGATAACCATGTCACTTAAAGGAAACTATGCCAGTCTAGGGTTCTAATTAGGGAGAAACTAAAATAGCCAGATTCCGACTACCATGGGCTCTGATACCATGTTGTAAAGAGGCGAGATCACCTCTCTACTAAAATATGGTAAACATAACACCATTGGAAAGTAGCAGAATTTTTTTTTCTGACTATATTCAATTTCATAAAAAATTGTACAAGATACATAAAAAATCTCCCTTTTAGGGTTACATCATGATACACAACTACGATCTAGATAGAGGGAAGTCTAGACTATTCCACTTTTGTCTCCAAGCAACATATCCATCAGCTAGTCCATGTCAACGCTAAGATCTTCATGCCATATCCATCACCTTGCTCCACATCTGGGTGGTTGGGAAAGCACCCAGCAAGAGGGAAGGAAAATAAAAGTATGTGTCAAAAAGCTATTCTAATGTAACAAGATGAACAAAACATGTAAAACAGGCTAGGGTTCATCATAAGATGAAGACAATCAAGGGAATGAGGCCGTATATATATAAAAGAAGCTTTCAATAGATGCTTGCCATAAACAACATATCACAAAAAGGATTGCATATATGACTAATATTGACTATCTTAACTAAGTAGGGTTGAGGCACCTACCGGACCTTCAACCAAAGGGTGAGGGTAAAATAAGACATTCCTAGTCACCTACACACATTTTGTGTGGGGGGGAGAGTAACACGTTCCCCAGGGGAGAAATAACACATTCCCCAACTATGGGCGGTTGTACATACAAGTATCACTACACTAGTTAATTAGTCTAATAAAATCAACATGCTAGAAATGATGAAAAGTAATAGCATCATCCAAATAGAACATGGGAAAGGGGTACCAAGACCCAAGAATAATATTCCAAAATGATTATGAGGCAAGTATAATAATAGATTCAAAAGAAAAGAATACAAGGTGCAAATATGCCTCATTATGGAAAGCATAGGTTAAGGAACAAATAATTCCCAACTGAAGTGTATTAAGCACATACATAGCACATACCTTTAATCTTTAGAATCCTAGAATCACTTTTCATAACTTTTACACGAGATCAGATCCACTTTTCCTAATATGATCATCATATTTATGTATTAGATATATGTATATTCATTAAAGGCTTAAAAACTCAAAACCATTGACTTTTCCACAAACGATCGAATTTGATTATGAAAACCTCACTAATGTCCTAGTTAGATTCTCCTGATCAAAATAACATATAGGTTTGTATATTTTTGAGATACTTACTTTTTAGGCTATTTTCCATATTTTTAAGTAATTTGAATCATCCTTAAAAACACATATTCGAAAATATCAGAATCAAACCACGAAAGTATTTTTCTTATATATATCCCGTTCTCCTGATTTCAAAACATATTTCATTTTCAAATTTGGACAACCGAGTAAAAAGATACGATTTTTCAAAGATCAGCCAATGGGGAAGTTCCACGTAGGCAAAGCCACTTTGAAACAACGGGTGAGAGGGAAAAATGGTAAAATACCGGGGGTTGTCTTCCCCATAGCATGCAAGGCCATTACCGATGGAGAAGCTAGGCCAAAAATTGGGCAAAACCAACATACTCCACCAAAATCGACGCTCAGATACTCGAAACGAAGAGCACGATAAACTGAACAAGATGGTACCTTGTATTTGTGCGGAGATGAAGAGAACAGAGAGAGATATCCGCCGCAAAACCAGCTGTTACGGCTGCCCGTCGGAGGGCCAAACGATTATGAAACAAGAAATTTGAATGTGGGATGAGTTGCAACAACAATGGGGGTTCTTAGGGTGTAGGTATTTATAGGCAAGGGAGCATGGAATAGGGTTTTGGTACCCGAGATGAGAGAAGAGCTTCGGCCAACTTGGGAAACCATGAATATTCGTCAAAACATGATAATCTTGGGATGAGTAGATGCAAAATCTTAAATACAACTCGTAGGCGATCAACCGAGAGTGAGAAATTCAGATTTGAATATCAAGGCTCCATAGTGGTACTGTTCACCCGCGCTGGTCTCCTACTCAAGGTAGGAGATGATCCATGAGCCGTTGGATTAAGATCCAACGGTCCCAGGACCAAATACAATTATGAGTAAAGTTCTTATTTAATCATTTAACTTTTTTTTCTTTTCCTATTTGAGGGTGCAAACGACCTCCAAAATTAATCAAAATTGACATCCTGACTGATTTTGACGTGTAGAATCCAAATATGAAATTAGTTTTCCCTTTTGGGGACTTTTAATAGGTTAAATAATTCAAATCATATTTTCTCTTTCCTCATGCATTAATGACTCTAGGATTATCCAAAAATAATATCACTTCACCCATAAGTCATATAAAGTATGTTGGATACGAATTTGGTATTATTTCTATTTGATAAAGTTGTTTATTATTTTAAATAATGAGTTAAAAGTTTTGCACACTTTCTCTCTCCTAAATTTATCTTCTCCACAAATATTTTTCAAATTGATTCAAAATTCATCCAAAGGTCTATTTTAACATGTAGAACACGAATTTGGCATCATGTTATTTTTTTTGAAGACTTTTATTATTTTATTTAATTTGTTTACATTTTACCACTTATTTATCCTTTTAATTTATTAGAGGTATCTAGAAATTTTCTAAAAATGTAAAACTTGTCCTATAAGCAATAATAAACGTGTGGAACATTATTTTGTCATTAATTAATTTTTTTCAACATATATTTAATATTTTTGGTCTTTAAGTCAGTTTCTCTTTCCTGAATAAAATAAAATATTCAACATTATCAAAATTAAATACAAATTCACACATAGACTCATTTTGATATGTATATTACGAATTTGGAGTTATTTTTCTAATTTAAGAACATTAGATATTTTATTTCACCTTATTGGATTATATCCCATTATCTTGTAATAAAGGCTTTTATATATTTATTTATTATCCAAATTAGTTGATACTTGGCCATTAAGTTTCATTTAGATAAATAAAATGAATTTTGTTATCAAATTATCTCGTGGCTTCCTATTTACGATTTTTTTGAAACAACATATTCCTCATTATCTTCTTTTATCCAAAATATCTCATATTTCCATTTATTACATTTATCATCTCCTTTATGTATATTTCAGGATTTTCTTTCTTTTTCATATTCTAAAAAGCAATAGAAAGTTCTAATATGAATTTATTTATTCTATTTATCACTTAAGTGGACATTTTATATATTAAGCCCATTACTAAGCTTTCACTGAGTTATTTGTGTATAAACCCAAATATTGAGAGAAAAGGTGAACAAATGTTCATTAAACCATCATATTCTCCACAAATTAAATAAAAAGGTCAAATAGGATAGAAATAGAAGGAAAAGATGGAAAAGAGGATCAAAAGGAAAGTTGCCCATAATTCAGTATGTTAGAACAATTCTTAGTCTTGTTTATCAAGTGGCCCTGGATATCATACTCCTCGTAGGAGGGATAAATCCCATCTCTATCACTCCCAGTCTATCCCCATGTGTCAAAGTCATCCAACCATCACCTTTATAATACCCATGTTTCAGGAATGCATTTGATGATGTCAAAATGTACCCAACGACATGTGATGAGTGCAGTGATTTTAGATTTAAGAACCACTATCACCACTATCACTATGAGAGATGATTGTGACTACCATTCCATGGTATCTATGTATCACTCTCATGGTGGGTCTATATGATATACTATTCTCTAACATATATCTGTGTGCTTGACTTGATATTATATATCAAGACTAATGAGACTCTTTCATCAGTAAACACACACTCTAGTCTTATGTATTATTGTTGTCTATTTTTCTTCCATAGTAATATCCGACTAGGGACATAACAAGAATGTATGTACTCTTATCATACATATGGTCTCATTGTTCAGGTCCTCAACCTGAAGACATATGTCATTAAATCACATAATTATTTACACATCTATCATGTATGTGTCATCATCTCATGATTGAGACAAACATAATAGACGTAATTTCCTTTATCATTATCAAATCAAATATCATATGCCTCATTGCAATCATCATATCATTGTCTCTCTGGGCATACTATACCAACAGACTCCCACTTGCACTTAGAGCCAATCACCCATGAATCATATTCCAAGTGATCTTAACATGTCCCTCATATTTCTGTTGTACAAGTGCTTTTATATCGGGTAAGAAACATTTGTTTCAAGTCAATATATTGCATGTTTCACATCCCCTCAACGTACAACAACTCCTAGGAGATGGAAGTGTCGTAGTATGCTATTTGAAATTCCTTTTCCTAATCAGTAGATCCATTGTTGTCACAATATTACTACTGAGTTACAAATGGTCGAAGCCTCCCATAAGTTCATCCATATGAACTTTTAGATGCATACAATATCCTTTACAATGTTCTTAACACTAAGGTACTCGACTTCTTATTGTAGAATTAATCAGTTGTCTTATGTTGGAACATTTCCAACTAATAATTCTTATTCCAAGGTCAAACACAATTTTGTCATTTCAGAATCTTGCATCAGTGTAACTCTTTACACACAACTCTTCCTTATTACCATAACTAAAGAACTAATCCTTTTAGTACATCACAAGTACATAAAGATGTCCTTCATGGTATTCTAGTAACTCTTATTGGAGTTCGACAGATATCCATTCGTCATGTCTAATACATACAAGATAACTGGATATTTATATCATATTGTCATACAAGATGATGATTTCATATCATCTTGTCATGTCTAATACATATAACATGATGAGTTCGTATATTCTTATCATGTCTAATACATACAAGATAATTAGTTCATATTTTCTTATCATGTCCAATACATACAAGATAACGAGATGAATTCATATGTGACAGATCCAATTGTGAATGCATATGGCATCTATCCATGTGTTCCTTATTCTTCATAAGAATTGGGACACTTGGCTCTTGAGAGACTAATTCCATAAAACATGGACTAGTTCTCTCCCACCATGCTGAACTCATTTAGAATCTAGATAAAGTATGTTCTCTTTCCTAGGACAAGAAGCCCTCTTGGTCTATCTCTATAGATCTTGATTCCTATCACATAGGATGCTTCTCTAAAAACCTTTTAGAATGCACTTCGTTGCTAAATTTTGTAGTATAAGGACGATACTCCCCATCAATATGTGGAATATATATATATATATATATATATATATATATATATATATATATATATATATATATGTGTGTGTGTGTGTGCTCCCACTAAATTCATGTAATCAGACATTACATCTTCATTCTGACTCAAGTCATATTATTTGACTATCTTGTCAAATTGAAGATCCAGATTTGAGGTTCTTGCTTCAATCCAAAGATTGATCTATGCATCTTTATAGACTTTATTTGCATTATTGGATTTATAAAACCTTTAGGTTGTTTACATACACATCCTGCACAATATTCCATTTAAGGAATGTGGTTTTAACATACATATGCCAAATATCATAGTCATATTAAGCTATAATGGCAAGCATTATCCAGATGGATTTATCCATGGTAATTGTGGAAAGGATTTCATCATGTTCAACACCTTGAACTTATTAGAAACTCTTTTCAACCAACTTACCCTCCATGTCAGTCTTCTTTTGGAAGACCCAAAAGTACCCTATGGGTTTTACCCCTTCAGGTGGATCAACCAAGGTCATACTTTGTTGATGTACATGGAGTCCATCTTGGATTTCATGGCTTCAAGCTATATTCTCAGTTTCTAGCTATCATTAGCTTCTAGGTAGATCGTTGACTCATCATATGATCAACTCACTGCCTTCTTGTCCATAAGATATCATATATCATTCAAGCTCTAGGCATGTTCTACCAAGCCATGAGTTCTGTGTGTTACTTCAAGAACTTTGAGATTCCATAACATTTTGTGATTCTCTTTATTCCCAATGTAAAGCATGTGCCCAAAAGGGAATTTGAAGTTTTAGCTAGTAATCACACTCTGACTTATCAAGGTGTGATTCCTTCTTTCTAAAACACTTCTCTTGATACACTATCATTGTGTTTCAGATGGAGTCCATCATGATACATTATCGTGATCTTCCAGAAGGTTCTCAAACTCTTGGTTCATAGTATTTCCATATCAATCATATCAAAATTTATTAATTATGCCAAGTTTATTAGGTACTTCATTTATGATCTCCTTGAACACTTCAAGAGATTCATGTTTGTATTTTATTAAAAACAAACTACCATATCAACTGAGGTCATCAGTAATACATTGAAGTACTAGTGATTACCTTTAGCATTTATTTTAAAAGGTCTATATACATCAATATGTATAATCCTTAATAGAATAATCGTTCCCACAACATCTAGTGAAGAAACTATCATATTTCTCAATGAAAGAGATTAGCATGTCTCTATTAGTTAAGCAACCAAAAGTGTCTAGATATCCATCATATGGATTCTAGAAATGCAATTCCTATTTATGCTCTCTAGATGACATCGCCATAGACATTCAAGTTTGAGTTATTTATGCCATTCATTATATGGTGCATAGACATTTTTCTCTTCAACTCTCAAGTATAGTTAGTGAGACATAGGCATTTCCATCAAAGATCATATCTTTAAAATGAAATATCAGTCCATTACATTCTTGTCCATACAAGATGCATGATGATTTCATTGATGGCAGATGTATAATATCAATCCACTAATTCTATTATATGCCCATGTATGTCATATTATAACATCTTCATTTTGACTCAAGTCATATTCTTTGACTATCTTATCAAATTGAAGATCCAGATTTGAGATTCTTGCTTCAATCCAAAGATTGATCTATGCATCTTTATAGACTTTATTTGCATTATTAGATTTATAAAACCTTTAGGTTGTGTTACATACACATCCTGCACAATATTCCATTTAAGGAATGTGGTTTTAACATCCATATTCCAAATCTCATAGTCATATTAAGCTATAATGGTAAGCATTATCTGGATGGATTTATCCATGGTAATTGCTGAAAGGATTACATCATGTTCAACACCTTGAACTTGTTAGAAACTCTTTTCAACCAACTTACCCTCCATGTCAGTCTTCTTTTGGAAGACCCAAAAGTACCCTATGGGTTTTACCCCTTCAGGTGGATCAACCAAGGCCATACTTTGTTGATGTACATGGAGTCCATCTTGGATTTCATGGCTTCAAGCCATATTCTTAGTTTCTGGCTCTCATTAGCTTCTAGGTAGACCGTTGACTCATCATATGATCAACTCACTGCCTTCTTGTCCATAAGATATCATATATCATTCAAGCTCTTGGCATGTTCTACCAAACCATGAGTTCTGTGAGTTACTTAAGGAACTTTGAGATTCCATAACATTTTGTGATTCTCTTTATTCCCAATGTAAACCATGTGCCCAAAAGGAAATTTGAAGTTTTAGCTAGTAATCACACTCTGACTTATCAAGGTGTGATTCCTTCTTTCTGAAACACTTCTCTTGATACACTATCATTGTGTTTCAGATGGAGTCCATCATGATACATTATCATGATCTTCCAGAAGGTTCTCAAACTCTTGGTTCATAGTATTTCCATATCGATCATATCATGATTTATTACTTATGCCAAGTTTATTATGTACTTTATTTATGATCTCCTTGAACACTTCAAGAGATTCATGTTTGTATTTTATTAAATACAAACTACCATATCAATTGAGGTCATCAGTAAATACATTGAAGTACTAGTGATTACCTTTAGCATTTATTCTAAAAGGTATATATACATCAATATGTATAATCCTAAATAGAATAATCGTTCTCCCACTACATCTAGTGAAGAAACTGTCATATTGCTCAGTGAAAGATATTAGCATGTCTCTATTGGTTAAACAACCAAAAGAGTCTAGATATCCATCATATGGATTCCATAAATGCAATTCCCATTTATGCGCTCTAGATGACATCACCATAGACATTCAAGTTTGAGTTATATATGCCATTTATTATATGTGTCATAGACATTTGTCTCTTCAACTCTCAAGTATAGTTAGTGAGACATAAGCATTGCCATCAAAGATCATATCTTTAAAATGAAATATCAATCCATTACATTCTTGTCCATACAAGATGCATGATGATTTCATTGATGGAAGATGTATAATAGCAATTCACTAATTCTATTATATTCCCATGAATGTCATATTATAACATCTTCATTCTGACTCAAGTCACATTCTTTGACTATCTTGTCAAATTGAAGATCCAGATTTGAGGTTCTTGCTTCAATCCAAAGATTGATCTATGCAACTTTATATACTTTATTTGCATTATTTGATTTATAAAACCTTTAGGTTGTGTTACATACACATCCTGCACAATATTCCACTTAAGGAATGTGGTTTTAACATCCATATGCCAAATCTCATAGTCATATTAAGCTATAATGGTAAGCATTATCTGGATGGATTTATCCATGGTAATTGCTGAAAGGATTACATCATGTTCAACACCTTGAACTTGTTAGAAACTCTTTTCAACCAACTTACCCTCCATGTCAGTCTTCTTTTGGAAGACCCAAAAGTACCATATGGGTTTTACCCCTTCAGGTGGATCAACCAAGGCCATACTTTGTTGATGTACATGGAGTCCATCTTGGATTTCATGGCTTCAAGCCATATTCTCAGTTTCTGGCTCTCATTAGCTTCTAGGTAGACCGTTGACTCATCATATGATCAACTCACTGCCTTCTTGTCCATAAGATATCATATATCATTCAAGCTCTAGGCATGTTCAACCAAAACATGAGTTATGTGTGTTACTTAAGGAACTTTGAGATTCCATAACATTTTGTGATTCTCTTTATTCCCAATGTAAAGCATGTGCCCAAAAGGAAATTTGAAGTTTTAGCTAGTAATCACACTATGACTTATCAAGGTGTGATTCCTTCTTTCTGAAACACTTCTCTTGATACACTATCATTGTGTTTCAGATGGAGTCCATCATGATACATTATCATGATCTTCCAGAAGGTTCTCAAACTCTTGGTTCATATTATTTCCATATCAATCATATCAAAATTTATTACTTATGCCAAGTTTATTATGTACTTCATTTATGATCTCCTTGAACACTTCAAGAGATTCATGTTTGTATTTTATTAAATACAAACTACCATATCAACTGAGGTCATCAGTAAATACATTGAAGTACTAGTGATTACCTTTAGCATTTATTATAAAAGGTATATATACATCAATATGTATAATCCTTAATAGAATAATCGTTTTGCCACTACATCTAGTGAAGAAACTGTCATATTTCTCAATGAAAGATATTAGCATGTCTCTATTGGTTAAGCAACCAAAAGAGTCTAGATATCCATCATATGGATTCGAGAAATGCAATTCCCATTTATGCGCTCTAGATGACATCGCCATAGACATTCAAGTTTGAGTTATTTATGCCATTCATTATATGTGTCATAGACATTTGTCTCTTCAACTCTCAAGTATGGTTAGTGAGACATAGGCATTTCCATGAAAGATCATATCTTTTAAATGAAATATCAGTCTATTACATTCTTGTCCATACAAGATGCATGATGATTTCATTGATGGCAGATGTATAATAGCAATTCACTAATTCTATTATATGCCCATGAATTTCATTTTATAACTGTAATGGTAGCAACACTTGCTCTGCATAGTTTCAAACTTACTTCCTCTCAGGTCCTGAAGTAGATATCTCTATCTCTTTCTTCTACCTGAGATCCTCTATAAAGATTTTAAGTGAAATAGGACATATTCCCTTTTACACTTACCCCTTCTTCATATCTAGAGTGATGAAGATTTGGATCTTAGCTTGGCTTCATAATACTTCTTGACCTTGCTTTAGTCAATGGACTTTACTCTGCTGATCATTATCACATGTTTTGTCCTTTCTTCACTCATTCTTTGGCATCAACATGCCAAGCACTTCAGAGAGTGGTTTGGCCAAGTTTCTTAACATTTGATAAACTTCCTATATGATTCACACAACGATTTGTAGAATCATATGTTTGGTCAACTCTTAACCTATAAGAAATCACAGTTAATATATATGCACAATCATATTGAGCATATGAGTTATACTTGACCTCCATCTATCTCATTATACTCAAACATCACTTTGAAGACATTATACCTTTCACACTTTACATGATTCTTAAGATGTATAACCATCTCAAGAATGTACATGCTTCAAGCTGTTTATGCAAGTCATAAGTCATATAGCTCAGCATAAGGTTCTTGATGTCTTAGGCATCATTGGTATACTTCAAGTAAGCATCCAATTTTAGCCTTGGGCTCATTTGGAGTGGTTCAACTGGCTCTGGTCTTTCAAGGACTTTAGAGTTTACACTCACTATTGAGAACACTTCTCAAAGGCCCCAAACTAGATTTTAAGTCTATCCTATTTATGAACATATCGCGACAATAATGTATTTTTGTTTGTCATTTGGATTCTACAAAATAATTTTGCAACTTTTTAAAACATTTTTAATTTGTTTGATTTGATAAATTTGATGATATTAATTAGGCCTTTAATTATTTTCACTCCCATTATTTTGTTTAAATTGATGACCCTCATGTATCAATTTGGAAGATTGCAGCGTACAATCTTCTAGTGGTCAAGATCCATATTTCATCAAATTATGAGTCAGCTTTCACTGATTTCCCATGACTTGACTATTTAGGTAGGCCATCATGCCAATTACATCATATGCAACTCTTGGATAGATGATATGTGCAAATCTTTGCCATAATCATCTTCATGCCTCTGGGCTTGGGCTCTCCAAGTCACCAGTTAAGTCTGACCCAAAAGCCAACACGATAGATATGCACCATGCTTTGTGAAAATTTACATATCTACCAACACACTTCCACGAGATGGACGGTGTACCATGCTTTGTGCAAATATATACTTGATCGATCAAGCTTTTCATGTGTGACACTTATGGAAGGCATCTAAGACTTTAGTATTGTTTTTAAGGAATTTTATATAAGTACATATACATATCCAATCACCACATTATTTTAGTACGTATCATATACATGTTATAACCACAAGAAGAAACATGCAATTTTGATAAAGGTGATGATTACTGCCATCCTATTGTAATTCCTTGGAGCCACAAGGAATTATGGTCATCTAAGGTCTACATCATATGCAACCTATTATTGATGAAGATCTTTGTGCTTGAGCCATTCTGGGTTGATTGACTCATTCTCTGACATGGTCGACTCACCTCCTCGTCGGTTAGTTGGTTGGTCTAGCCTCTGATGTCTGGACACCTCCAACACATGGTTGGGCCATCAATCGGTCAATTCGGCTCCTTCACAATCCTCCTTAGTCCTCCAAGCAGTCAGCTCATCTGATACCGAGTATCTTCTTCTTTGATGTAACAAAAAATAAACTATCCTACGTTTACATAATCTTTGGGAAACCTCAAGTTATATTCGAGGGGAGCAAACGTAGAAGAGAAAGGATCTCTAGTTATCTTGAGTTACATGTGGAATAGAAGGTAGAGGCTCAGTATGCAAACCGAGATGCGAACAACCATAACCAACCAAGCACGCATAGGGTTTATAGGCCATAACCATGCTGCACATCTACCATCAAAATCATTTTAGGGCGACATATATCAATTACATATATATCATATCATATATGTATATTAGTTTGTGGTCGCATGTGGTTATTAGTCGGATATGCACATTAGTCATTTTAAATATTCACGTCGTATGCAATAAATAAATGACAATAAAAGCAAAATCTGATCATATCGATTTATCCCAAAACACAGTACGTTGATGTGTCTCTGATACCACCGTTTGGTTTTATGGCCTCAAAGTAGGCAGTGGAAACAAACAATTTACTAGCCATTAACCCATAACAGGATATAGCATCAACGACTATGTAATGGGAAGGATGGTTTTAGTGAGATTTACCTGATCATTGGGCTTGCCCAATGGCAATACCTCACAGCCATGTGCGATATTCAATGCCATGTCTTGGACAATGTCTATGCAGCTCTTGGTCTTCCCCATTGACTTTGGCCTCCACCACAGATAGCGGATGATGTGTCCTCTTGAGTGGCAGAGATCTTCTACCTCTGTAGATAGTCCACACAGACCACCTGGAACTCCTTCCATTCTAGAAGAACTTGTAGGAAGGCGATGACCCTCTTGTTGGTGTACTAGCGCCAACCTACTCTCCCGAACTCAGATTGCTTTTTTACAGTTGTCTTTCCCTCGATGTGCCTCCCTAGTCGGGTAGCACTTGCTCGGGCTCTCTTGGTTACCAGAACCAGAGAGGACAACAACTTTGTAGAGAAATTGATGTTTTGAGAAGCCCCCAGTACCCCTCTATTTATATTAGAGGGCAGGGTCAGGGTTCCCAGTCTGTTCGGGAGTACAAGGATCCAAATATTCCATGAATAACTTGTACTGTGGTAGGAAAACCGATCGTTTCATAAGTAAATCGGTCGGTTGGGAGTGAGAGTCGATCATTTCATAACTGAACCGATCATTTGGGTAGGTGAGCCGATCGGTTCACCTTGTGAACCGGTGATTTCACTTTCCATACTTGCCGGCAATTGGCTTTCCTCAATCATTTCCAATTAATGCAAAGATTAATCCTTATTCCAATTGAATTGAATAAGCAAAATGTGAAAGTTTTCTTCCAACTGGGCAAATCCTTATTTCCTTAGTTGGTAGGACTGTGAGCTGACCGGTTCACCAAGTGAACTGGTCGGTTGTCTCACACTAGCCGATCGGCTCACAAGGGTGAATCGGTCGGTCGGTAGTCCTAACATTGCCAATGTAGTCTCTAATCGACTTGACACTCTAACCAGCTAGTTCAACACTTGAACTTGATAGTTTTGAGTCCATTCAGTCAATTGTATGTTTAATTGAGTACCTAAACACATTTAGTATCAATCTAAACATCATTCATGGACAATCTCCTCTTCCAGGGGTATCCTATGTGTGTGACCCTGCAGGTTCCAAAAAATGTTCATAACAACTTATGACATCACAAGCAATGAGTGGAATCTAGTAACTCATCATTGCTACCCAAGTAACTCAGAAAGTTGGAGAACAACTTCAACCTACAATTGGTGATTAGTGTTACTGTGATCGTATAGTTCCTTTTTCACTGACATCCAGATTGAACTCAAGGCATGGAACATCATCCTCTTCAACATTCAATCCATGTACCTTGACCTCGAGGCATGGGTCTGTTCGATATATTATTCTCTAACATATATGTGTGCTTGACTTGATACAATATATCATGACTAATGAGACTTTGTCATCAGTCAACACACAATCTAGTCTTATGTATTATTATTGTCTATTTTGCTTCCATAGTAATATCCGACTAGGGACATAACAATAATGTATGTACTCTTATCATACATATGGTCTCATTGTTTAGGTCATCATTGATCTTCGTGGTTACAATAATAATAGGCCAGATATAAAATTTGAGCCCATTTGGAAGAGTGCAAGTCACTCATCCAAGGACAACAAAATTGACACACAAAATTAATTTGAAATACATGATTTTGGCCTCCTTTATATGCATGCCCTATAAGTGTCCAAATGAGCTTAAATTTATTATATAGTATGTTCTTAAGATATTTAAGAAGATCAACGGTTTAGATTTCCAAAATAATTCCTTAATGGTGGAAAACAATTGAGGTGTATAGAATCTCCGATACACTCGAATGTATTCTAGCTTCTCTCTCTCTCTCTCTCTCTCTCTATATATATATATATATATATATATATATATATATTATATATGGGCTCATCTTTAATACCCGCGTGGGTAGTTACCCGTGCACACTTCCTGATATTTTTTTAATTTATTTTTTTTCACAATTGTAGAGGAGAATTTTATCTAGCTCCCCAAAAAATTTGATCCAAAAATAATATCATTTGCACCTACTAAATAAATAAAAACCCGTCCATATATTTACTGTCTGTATATTTTCTGCGCAGTTACTCTTTTGCTCTTAGAGTTACTCTTTTGATTCAGAAGAGTTACTCTAGTGTACCATATAGTTACTCGTTTAACCCCGAGTTACTCCAGCGGGTAGCGAAAATATGGCTATTCATGCGGGTAACGAATGAACAACCTATATATATATTAAGATATAATAATTTCAATAAAAAATGATTAACATATTATATTAAATAAAAAATTATGTTAACCATAAGGACTCTCACATGGGGTACCAAAATGTAAATTTGTAGGATTGGGTGATTGATAGTGGTTGTTCCAAACACATGAGTAGAAATAAGAAAAAAATGAAAATTTTGGAAAAGAAGAAAAGAGGGACAATGAACTTTGATGACAATGGCTAAGGTAAAGCTATTGGCATTGGAAGTGTAGGTAATAATATACCCATCAGTAATGTTTTATTAGTAGATTTCTTGCATCATAACCTTATTAGTGTGAGTCACTTATATGATAATGGTTTTGGCATTTTTAATAAAATGATGCATGTAGGCTTCTTTATAAAAAAATTGTGATATTACCCATGAGGGTATAATAAATGGCAACTTATACATCCTTATCCCCAAATCTAACTTCTCCCATCAAAGGTCAATGTTTCATAGACATTGAAGAAAATTAACTCCTCTGATATAGAAGACTTTTACATATAAACACAATCCTTGTCGACATAGTAACCATACTTGACCTAGTTATAGGTCTTCATAAACATGAATTTGAAAAACAAGAAGAATGAAAACCTTGTAAAAAGGGGAAACCTTCCAAAATCCCATCACCAGTATCTATCTAGTACTAGAAATTTAGAACTCATACATGAAACAAATAACACCACAATCTCTCACATGATAAAGATATTTATTTTTTATTATTGATGATGTTGTAGATTTACTTGGGTCCACTTCTTATTTCCAAGACATAATACACATATATTCAAAATTATTTGAAATAGATTGTAACATTAGTTTCATCTTAGTGTGAGTACCATTAGGAGTGACCAATGTGGTAAGTTCAAAACCAATGAATTTAAAATAATTTGTGACCAAGAAGGATATGGGCAAAACTTCTCTTCAACAAGAACTCCCCAATAGAATGGACTTGCTGAAAGGAGTATTAGACCACTTCAAGAAATTCCTAGAAAAATTCTTATTGAATATAACACTCCAAAAGCCTTTTATATAGAAATAGTGAGCACATATTGATACATATAAAATCAAATTTTCTTCTATCCCCACCTTAAGAAGACATCCTATGAGATTATCTATAGAAAAAAGACCTAAAGTTTGACTACTTGCTTATATTTCACTCCACATGTTACTGTTATAAAAAAAATAATGATAGAGATAAATTTTATGAGATACATATTTATCTTTAGTCTTTTTTTTACTTTAATTCTATTTTTTCTTTTCACTTAGTCTTATGTAATATGGACTTAAGTATAATAGGCCCATCAAGGTTTGTTATGTGCTTCCTTGTTGTTTCCCCTCTTATTTATAGGAGAGGGTTGTACTCCTATTTTTGATATAGAAAGATGACTATTCTCCACGCGATATTAGAGCGGGACAGATAGCCGCCTCACGACTTCTCCTTTCTAAGCAACATTAACATCGTCTATTCTCCCATACCCTCTCATCATATTTATCCTTATCCACCACTTTTGATCACACCAAGGGAGATCTAGTCTCTTCTCTAGCCATATCCTCTTCACAACAAGAGGATCTAATAAGATTGCCTATGGACTTCCTATCGGTCTTACATCCTAAAGATCAGTTGTTTGAAAAGTTGTACAAAATCCTTTGGTGATCATCTGAGACCACTTTCTATAGAGATTTGTCCACTTATTACTAAATATGATTTTATCTCTCCAACATATCTCTATTTCCCTTGGTGATCCATAAGGTTCACCATCTATTCTGGATCTTATTCTGGGAAAAATCTACTATTTTGCCAACCTTACCTACACGATGTGTCTCCGCGAGCTGCTACAAAACATTTGTTGCTGTTAAGATCTACCAAAAGTGACATGACTTGGCAATTTTTGACATGACATGTCTAAAAATTCCAGTTCTATTCTGCTGCAAGTGGCATGGCATGTCCACTCCCTAACACGGTGTGCTATTGACTACCTACACATGTTTCTATACTTCCTTTACTGCTCCATTATATCTTGTATTGGTATATTTTGGGGTCATCTTCTTCCCCTATTGAGATGTCTGAAACTCACCCCAAGTATGTAACTTCTATAAATTTTAATGACTCCAACTATGTGACGCCCATCACCACACAAAATGAGATTACTCAAAACAAAGTGTGAAACTAACACTAATCAACTAGGCTACCAGAAAACACAGGAAAATAAAATTGATTTTACATAAGAACAAAAGTAGGACATATTATGTTTGAGCCCACAAACTATGTCATCTGTATTACATATCTCATGCCAAAAGGTATACACAGATCATTGTTTAGTGGCTAACATGCCACCAACCTGTCACCTATAATAACCTATTCATATATACAAGCCATATCTATACAACCATGAATACTACCAAAAACTCATGACGGTATACGGCATCTACTAAAACCCCCCAAGGACCTGAGAGTATAGGGACGACACATAGGACTCTACTACAAAACACTAGCAGCATGTACAACCTTCAACAGCTACTACTCCTCTTGTTGCTCATCCTCAACGACACTAACTCTATCATCATTCATGACCACCTAAAAGATGTGGAAACCCACAGGTTGAGACCAAAGATCCCAGTGAGAGATATAACTCTCCACCACAACTATTATAAGAACAAATAATCAAAGTAGAAAGATAACATTATTACTAGGTTGAGAAGATTCAGCTAAATGATGAATAAAGCAGTTACCATTTCTAAGCAATTCAGGCATCTACAACTGAGTAGTAGAACATTTTATATTTTAAGAAGGAATATGAAGAATATGTATATCAGTTGGTTTCTCTTACCACATTATAATTCAAGAAATCAGTACAAAGACAAGGCAAATGATCATCTAATGTGAGGCATATTTAACCCTAAGCAATTATACTACATGATTGTATTACATCTTTTATTTGCCCCGAGAATTTGAGTTGTACCACCTCAAATCCAACTGATCACTATAGAGTCAAAATCAATGCCATACAAGATCAATGGAAGAGCCAGAATCTGTGATCTCACTATACAACTCCCGTCAGTACGAGAGACAACCCAGAGGCATATTAGTTAACTTCCAACAATGACATATAGTCAAGCTAAAAATAAACAACTAGTATGACCATGGTACATGTCATGACACTAGAGAATAGGCTCACACATGGCCGTTCAAAAAGAGTCAATCATGTAGTTATACTACTGCATTTCACAAATCACATCACCAAGAGGCATGACCACAATCATCCTCCAAACCTATAATTGTGGATGCAATGATGTATCATCGACATGCACTCCTACATATTCAAAAATATGTGCTCTGAGTTTCCCCCCTACATATTCAAAAATATGTGCTCTGAGTTTCCCGTAGGAATGACTCATTTAACCACCCAACAAGTTATTACATTGGAATGGATCTATGGCATAGGACATTGACACAATTAGGGTTTCACTTGATTAATTATGCGAATTAAGCATCTTTTAGTGCATAAATCAAGTTACAAATGCACAAACCCTAAACAAGTTCTATAAAAACAACAGGGGTAAAGGTACAACTCCATAAGTTAAAAAACGTATAAAATGAAACTTCTCACTTCATCACATCATACTTGTCTCACTGCCATTCACAAGGCCATCACCAACATCACATGTTACAACTACCATACAAGCCTAACATCAATATCACATCACCATGGGATATCAATGCCTCAATCACATATCTAGAGGATTTCACCTCAAATCTAGGCACAAGGCACTTGTCAGGTCATCAGACCCAATCACATAATTTTTGCACATTCAATATCGCAGTATGCCTTAACAATACTCATAATCACCACCCTATATTATAAAGGATTCACCATAGCATTCACATAGCTATGACCTTCATTCCACCTGCAAGGTTACGGTTACACAAGTAGGAGAGAGAAAACACCATGATCATGCTAACCACTTTAAGCAATATAAGCAAGTACATCATATGTTTCAAAATTAGGGTTGGGGTTTCATGTATAACAGATTAGGGTTTACAATTCAACAATTACTACAATATATTTATCAATTTCCACTTTCTTGGAACACATTAAGGTTAAGTTACATAATCATTCAAATGAAACATCACCATGTTGCGACCAAAGCACATCATAACACATGCATCGACCAACATATCACGTGTGTAGCGACCATGGGTGGCTAACACCTTGTTGTGACCGCAACATCAGGTGTAGCGACCAACACTCATGGGTATGTGTCAACCATTCACCCAAGATGTGTTGCGACCAAAGCACATCTTCACCCAAGGCCCAAAGCTCTTCAACCACAACATTGAACAATGGAGTAGTGACCAAGCAAAACGTTGCAACCAAAATAGTGGTAGCGACCATCACCATCTAGGGTTAAGGTTGTTATGGTTGCAACAATCTCACACATTCCATGTCAATCGAAGCACTCACATAAGAAACAACCCAAGGAATGAACACAAGGGTGCAACGAACAAGGAAAGCAAGTAAAATGGCAAAATCAGACCAACTAGAGGGTCTTCGACTGAAACAAGCTAACCCAAGAGCAAAAGGGCACGTCGACCGCAACAACAACTTAGGTAGAAACCAAAAACATGAGTCACGTACGCGTGTCATCCAAAAACACCAAGGGAAACATGCATCCACCAAAACAGGTGTAGAACACCAAGAAGACCTAGCATCACAATGTTCAATCTTTAAGGGAGCATGAATGCCAAACCCTAGAAGCAAAATACATCATGAACAAACAAGAAACAGAACTTGGAGAGAGAGGCCCAAGCTTCAACCTCATGAAAACCTATTAAAAGCTCAAGTAAAACATGATGGATGAACCATAGAAAGATGATAAAACTAAGGATCATGATGAATGCAATCACTACACCTACACATCACTTAGATAAATCAGATACATAAAATTAGGGTTTAGGTGGGAGAGCAACATACTTGAGAATACCACAAAATATTAAACCCTAAATCATAATCACTTCATCTTTCATATTAGGAGCACATTTTAGAGATTATAATAGAAATATGCATGCAAGAAAAAGGTGCAATAATACTAGGGAGAAGAGTTATATATTCCTCCTTATGTAGAGAATCAAGCTCCAAGATCATGATCTCTAAGAAAGAGAAGGAAGCTCAAGATAAGAGCAACTCCATGGCCAAAAGATCACCTCAAAAGAGAACGAAACCATGGTCAAAGAAGAGATCAAGAAAGAGGGTGAAAACCCTAGGCCAAACAAGAAGAAGAAAGAATAGAGATTCTTCTCACTTGGGTACCACCATGGTCAAACCATAGTATCTGACTGTTGTGGAGAGAATATCTTCAAGATAGCCACCATGGTTGCACCATAGTCTCACGGAAAAGGAGGAAGAGGTAGGGTGCAACAGAAAATGAGATCAAGGGTTTAAAACCACTTACCAAGAAAGAATATCACCAAAGATCACCACAAGGAAGATGATCAAGCTCAATATTACCACATGCAAGGTTGGTCAGCCACAAAATCTCCAAGATCAATCTTCTTTGCTCCATAAAGCTTCCAAGGATGAACACAACAGAGTGGAGAAGGAAGACAACTGAACAAGATACTTGCATGTCAAGGAGAGGGGTTATATACTAAAGGTAGGAGGGAAGCAAGGGGGTTATGAGGTGTCAACATAAGAGAGCACCAAAAGGACACTTATCCACCAAGGAAACAATCATGTAACCACTTAAAACATTCATGCATCGAAGGTTGATACAACCAAGGTGGTGTAGTGACCACTTAGGTTCACTAACACACCGTATCGCGATCGAAACACAACTAGGAACACATAGAACTGGTGCGTCTCCACCAATGGTGTTACACACTACTCAATTGGAGTTTGAATAGATGTAACCCGCCAAATAGAAACACATAGTGGATTAAACTTTAAAATTTATAAAGGACCTAAGCTTAACACACTCGCACAAACCAAAACACTACACCCATAAGCGCACAGGGTCATGTCATAGTATATGATGATGACAAGTATAGGGTCGATCCACAGGGAGAAAAGGGGGCACTAGAGCTAGGTTAATTTTTTGTCTGGGTTCCTATGGCGGAGTCTAGGGTTGAAGGGTTTGAAGGTGATTTGTTGATTACACTACGGGTTGGAAAAGCAAGAAATTAAAGGAAAGAAAACAAGATTAAAACCTAAGTTAACCTTAGATAGTTAATTCTACTAAGCAAGAAAAGACAAAGCAAGGAAACGAAAGAACAGTCTACACTAAGGCAAGCAAGAAGACGTCTACACTACACTAAGCTATAAAACAGGGCAAAAGAGCAATTAAAGACCGTAAAATTGCAAGAACAAAGTAAGAACATGGCAAGAATCTAACTAAGCAAATAAAGAACTAACTAAGCTAACACTAGCTAAGCAAGATGGCAATTAGGATTTTAAAGAAATTAAGGGAAATGTGGGTTGTTTAGGGGATGCACTTATCAATTAGGTTGGGGGGTGACATATGAACATAATGATTTCATTTAGATTATCAAACCAAACAACAAGCTAGAGTCTAATGAATTATCCTAAACTACTAACTGGCCATAGATATGCTAGGTTGTGTATAGGGGAACTAGTCCCTAACACTCCCTACTACACTTGTGAGTCTTGATTGGGTTAGTGTTTAGGTGTAATTCAATTAGAGTCTAAACAAGCCTAGGTTTCTAGGTTAGATGATCTTAGGATGATTAGGGGTTGAGGTCAGTAATGGGAGTGGAAGTGAGGTTTTAGGCCTCCCATCACCCACATTCTAGCCTTGAGAAAGCTCCATGCTAAGCACACCAAATTCATATAAACTAGCTACTTAGGTATCTCAACTAGGGCTAGGAGAATTGATTAGAATGTAGGAGGATGGGTAGCTAGTTAGGGATCCAAGAATTGGACCTAGGAGCAAATCCCAAAATTCATGCATACAAGCAATTTCTCTAAATTCCTAGGTGATTTTAGGCACAAACCAATAAGCAATTCATGAAGAGTGAGATATAAATAGAACATAATAATTAGAAAATGAAATTATAATGTTTACATATCATTTTCCCCAAACATGGTATCAAAGTAGCATTTTTCACCCCGAACAATCCACCCAAGGAGCCTAGCTACTCATAGCAATGCAAACTACAAAAAGAAAGGAGAAAGAGGTAGAAGAAGCCATGGAGCTCAGTGTAGATGAAGAAATCCTCCATTTAATCTGTTGTAGGACGTCCTCCTCTCTCTCCTCCAAGGTGCAATGGCATGGGATGATGGTGGAATAGGGTCAAAACACTAGGAAACTAGGGTTTTAGTGGTGGAAACGGTAAAATGGGGTGGAATGGAGGTGGAAATGGAGTGAAATGGGTGGAATGCGAAAATGGGGATCTCATAGAGGTAGAAGGTAGCTAACCTCATGCTAGATCCACCACCTAGGTTTATATAGGTGTGGGGGAAGCAATAGGTCAAGTAGGGGTAAAGTGGGAAATGCAATGCAAAAGTAGCTAGGTTTTTGTGAGTAGCACGACTGTGGTGGGGAAGGGTGGGAATGGTCATGGTGGTGTGGAACGACTGAGGAGATAAATGAGGAAAAATCATAGGAACTTGGTCAAAATTGTACATGAAGTAACACGGCCATGGTGGTCACCACGACCGTGGTGGGGCTAGGGTAGCACGGTCGTAGAGGTCACCACGGTCGAGGTGGCTTGAAAAACACTACTCGTTCTTAGCTCCACGTCCATTCTGCATCAGCTGTCACATAGCCATGCATGGTGCACAACCATTCTGGGTTAATCCACCATGGCCATTCTATGTGGTACGACCATGGTGATCTCTGCACTTTCTTGAGCTGACTCTGTTGTCTTTGGATGAGCCAGCACGACCGTTTTGAGATACCACGGCCGTGCTAGTCTCTATTGCAACACTTTGAGTTGATTATTTGGATTCACTTGGACATATTTGCTTCAATGGAGCTTTGGACACTAGGGTTAGATCAAGGGAGCATTATACTTCACTTTAGGCCTCTCCCAGCATAGAGAAACCCTAGGATCACTCATTCTCTCCCTTTCTTCCATCAAGCGTTGTCCAAATGCCTAAATAATATGCAAATAATGTCCATAAGTGCATTTTATACAAATATGCATATTAAGGGATGTAACATGTAATCTAAAAGGTATAGATGTGATTGAAATGCAATATGACACAAGATGAAGCCCTAAAATAGGGCTGAATCAGTGATTGTTATACAAGATCACCTACTCAACATGGTCAAAACACTCCACTAAAAGACAAACCCCTTCGACCAAACCACACCTAGGTCACCATGGCCGAAGAAAACAACAACTAGGGTAGGTGTTACAGTTGCAACACACATCCAAGAGTGGTGTTGCGGTCACAACACACACAAACCCTAGTATGGTCGATACACATCAAGAAGGCAAACCCTAGAAACCCTAATCTCCCCATGTGATGTCACATCATCAACCATGGTCTAAGCAAGGCACCCCTATGCATATTTCGCTCTCTCAAGATGATAAGATATAGAGGGCACACTCTACATGTGACAATTGTAGGATAACCCCAACCCATGGGTAAATTGCAATTTGGTCCAAAATAAGCATATCAAGCTCAAGAATCACCCAAACATGACCAAACTGAAAACATAAGCTTGTCACATGTTATAAAAGCATCTCAAAAGATTAGATGTAAGTTGTAAGCATCTTATTAAGCAAAAAAATCAAGTTTTATCCCAAAAGCCAGGTCAGGGGTCTTACAACCATAAACCCCTAACAAGGATTTTTCCCCTGAAATCCTACATGAAAAGAGATGGGTAATTCCTACACATCTCTTGTTATAGCTCCCATGTAGCTTCCTCAACACCATAGTGATGCCACAATGCATTAACCAAAACAATATCCTTCATCTTGAACGTCTTGATCAATCGATCAAGGATCAAAACGGGCCCCTCAACATACGATACATCCTCAACCAGCTCAACTTCCACAGGATGCAAAACTAACTCAATGTCGGGGTGGCACGTCCTCAACATAAAAACATGGAACATTGGATGCAAACTATGCAACTTAGGTGGAAACTCCTACTTATAAGTCACCTTCCCAACACGTGCCACTATAGGGTAAGGTCCCATAAACCTGGGAGCCAACTTACCCTTCTTCCCAAACCTCAAAACACCCTTCCAAGGATAGACCTTGAGATACACCCTATCTACTACTTGGAACTCTAAGGGCATGTGATGGTTATTAGCATATGATTTCTGCCCATCCTGGATGGTCTTAAATTATTGTTGTATCATTTTGATCTTTTTTGTTGTCTGTTGCACATGCTCAAGACCTAGAAGTTGGTACTCACTAGTCTCATACCAACATAATGAAGGTCTATAATGTCTCCCATACAAAGCCTTATAAGGTGCCATATCAATGATCCTCTCATAACTGTTATTATAGGCAAACTCTATCAAACTGAGGTGGACATCCCAACTCCAAAAACTGCAAGACACAAGCTCTCAACAGATCATCCAAAGTCTATACAGTCCTCTCAGACTGTCTATCTGTATGTGGGTGAAATGTTGTGTTGAACCTCAACTAAGTACCCATGGCTAAGTGCAGGCATTCCCAAAAATGACTAGTAAACTAAGGGCCTCTATCTGACATGATAGTATTTGGGATACGATGCAAACAAACAATCTCATCAACATATATCTGACCAAGCTTATCTGCTATGTATGTTATCTTCATGAAAAGGAAATGCATTTACTTAGTCAACCTATCAACGATCACCCAAATGGAATCATGACCTTTGGCTATCCTAGAGAGACCAACCACAAAATCTATCGTAACGTGACCCCATTTCCACTGTGGTATATGCAATGGTTGCAAAGTTACTATAGGATTCGGATGCTCTGCCTTAACTTGCTCGCACACATCACACCTTACAACAAACTCAGCCACATCACGCTTCAAGCCAGGTATCTAATACAAATATTTAAGATTGTAGTACATCTTAGTGCTACCTGGATGCATAACATACATCAAAGAGCGATCCTCTTCCAGAACTAACTTCCTCAGATCATCAACATCAGGTACCACTAGTTTGTCTTGGTAACATACTATCTCATCCTCTAACTTGTGAAAGCCATCACACTTCTCGCTGCCAAGCTCTGCTTAGATTTTCTGTATCATAGTATCACCATACTTTGAATCTATAATCTACTGCATCAACATGGGCTTCACCTATAACTGAGCCAATAAGCCTGCCAACAAGGAGACTCCCAACTTTATGTTCATCTCATGCAAAGACACTAACATGTCTCTCTAGTGGCACACCAAGGAACATAATTGTGCCCTATCCATAGATGATGAAGAGGACTTCCTACTCTAAGCATCTGCCACCACATTTGCCTTCCCCGGATGGTAGTCTATGGTGCAATCACAGTCTTTAATCAACTCCATCCAGTGTCTCTGTAGCATGTTCAACTCTTTCTACAAGAAGATGTACTTAAGATTCCTGTGGTCGGTGAAGATCTAACACTTCTCACCATAAATGTAGTATCTCCATATATTCAAATCATGGACCACTATTACAAGCTCCATATCATGTGTTGGATAGATCTCCTCGTGTTTCATAAGTTGTCACAAAGAAAAAGAAATCATGTTCTTATCCTACATCGACATGCAACCCAAACTGTTCTTTGAAGCATCACTGAAGATGATATTTCCTTTTCCTTTCTCAGGCATAACCAACACTGGCACACTAGTCAGGTTCTCCTTTAATGATTGGAAGGCAAGCTAACACTTGTCATCCCAGAAAAAAGGTACATCTTTGCTGAAGCTTCTCCTTTAACGATTGGAAGGCAAGCTAACACTTATCATCCCAGACGAAAGGTACATCTTTCCTTATCAGCTTCATTAGGGGTAACACCACTACATTGAAGTTCTTGATGAACCTCCTATAGTCACCTACCAGACCTATAAAATGTGAACTTCTATCGATGCCTTTGGCTGTTCCCACTCTATCATAGATTCAACCTTCTTAGGGTTCACACGAACACCCTTAGCCGATATCATGTGCCCTAGGAAAGACACCTCCTTCAACCAAAAACCACACGTGCCAAACTTAGCATACAATAGATGTTGTCTCAACATGGTCAATGCCTGACACAAATGTTGCTCATGTTTTTGGCTTTCTCTGGAGTATATAGATATATCATCTATGAACATAACCACAAACTGATCAAGTTACAACCAAAACACTCTATTCATCAAGTCCATGAACACTTCTGGTGCGTTGGTTAGCTTAAACGGCATAACCACAAACTCATAGTGACCATACCGAGTCCTAAAAGCTATCTTGGGTATGCCATCTACCTTGATCTACAATTGATGATATCCTAGCCTCAGATCTATCTTTGAAAAGACTACAACACCCCTTAATTGATCAACAAACCATCTATCTACGGTAAATGATACTTATTCTTGATAGTCACCTTGTTCAACTATCAGTTATCTATGCACAACCTCATAGATCTGTCCTTCTTCTGCACAAATAGCACAGGAGCACTCTAAGAATATGTGCTCGGTCTAATGAAACCCTTCTCAAGCAATTCTTACAATTATTTCTTCAACTCTAACATCTCAGTTGGTGCCATCCTATATGGTGTTTGTGCTATCGGTTGTGTGTTGACATATATGTCTTCTCATCTTTACCTTCTCCCCTTTACATAGAAATGCTTCTCCTCTTCATGTAAGACATGCCTTCTCCCTATTTTGTCAAAAGAAGACATACCTTCCCCCCTATCATTTTAAAAAGTGGGGGTATGAAGAAATAAGAAACACCACCTGTTAAGAGAAAGGAGATAATAAAAAGTTATATAAAGAGAGTAGAAGAGCACAAATAGGGGCTTGTCCAAGCATAGAAAGAAAAGCAAGTTAAAGCATGCACTTGAACAACCCAAAATGCAAGATAAAGTGTTGTAGAAAAATAATAAATCACAGTTTTGGCCCTCAAGATGACTAAATTTGCCCAAAAAGTGCCTGGGCTCATGGAAAAGTGATGAGCCTTGCTCAGAAGGCCATTTCTGCATAAAAAATACTAGTCTTGCACGAAAAATTGAAACTGGAGCAAAATCTACATAAACTCCAAAAATGCTCCAATTTCTACATACAATGTAGCTCTATGTACCCTGCATCACAAAGTTATGCAAGCAACTCAAGATAGTGGATATGCAATTCAAGGAACAAGCTTGAGAATGTATGAGACAAGATACAAGCATAGCATATAGTGAAATACCACTATATGAGCAAAGATACCAATTATAAACAAGGTTAGAACTAAATGTATGTGAATTACTAGTAGATGTTATCACAAGTTAGGACTACTAGTAGGATCTAGATCATAGCAAGAGATACCGAAAGATACACAAGATAATGCAAGCTATGAGTAGATGTAGAGATATATCTAAACAAAGAGATAATCAATTTTAGAAGCAAGTAAGGATACAACTCACTAACAAGTATGCATCATTACCAAAGGATGATTACCAATAAGAACCTCAAGGTTATATCAAAACAAGATATACACCTAGATAGATGTAGCAAGTTAGAGCACAACGGAAGCAATTTAAGACACAACTAAAAGATCCAAAGAGATCATCATCAAAACCTGCAAAACAACTCAGAGCAAGTAATTTCAAGATATAGATATACCAATTTAGATCAATTAGAGAGATAGAGTTGTATGCAAGAGGAAATTTAAAAACATGGCAATATGTATATATAAAGGTACCAAATGGGAGTGCCAAAGAATAAGGTTATTGGTTGAGAAAATCTATTTGAGAGGGAAATTCTCATTCAATAAGCCAAATGTATATTCTGTGCACAGTTTTGTCGGTCAAGTTATGTGTATTGACAACTCGACCGATGATAGTTGTTGGCAACACTCATTGGTGCTGTTCGGTCGAGTTTCTAACAGGACAAACTCGACCGAAAAGGCTGCTGTCAAAAAGCACATATATTTCATAAAAACATATTTAAAGACATGCTAAATATACAAACCATATCCAAACATGTGTAAGAAAGTTAGTAATGCACTATAAAAGTATTAGAAATAGTTTTTGAGCAAGAGTGTGAAGAGAAACACAATATACCACTTTTGACTAAAAAACCACATGCATAGTGCACACTATCTTGACAGAAACAAGTTAGGATTGGTTATAAGCAAGAAAACATTTACCTTTGCTCTTACCATTCCTTTTATACTTGTTGCCACCTCATACACATCTCACCTTTCTTCTTTCATGTGGATTGAGAAGTCAATTTGCAATTTAATAGCTCATGTCAATCCATTTGCAAGTACCTACAAGAAAAAAGATGAAATGGTCCCCAATCATGTTTTTGGGTCCGGAGGGGTTATTTTAGTAGCCCAAGTCCTAATTCTCTTGGGGGATTTCCTAAAAGGACAACAAATAGAATAATGACCAAAATCATTGCAATATTTACATGTGTCCATAGCCTTGGAACTAAAGGAATCTCCATGGAATATTGGAGGTACTTTGCCTTTGTTCTTCCTTTGGCTACTATCATATCCTAAACCATGTCTACCAATTTGTTTAGTAGTATGGTGTAGGATGTCATTAAGATTCTTTTTACCAACTAAGAATCTTTGCAAAGAAGATTTCAAACTATCATTATCATGCATAAAAGAGACAACAATAGAAGACAAATGATTGATATTATCTCTAGCATGCAAAAGATCATTTTCTAAGCAAAGAGCTTTAGTTAAATAAGAATCTCTATCAATATGAAGAGAAGCAACATTATTCTCTCTACTAGAATAAGATTCAAGCACATTGATTTTAGCAAGTATGGAGGCATTTTCTGTTTCAAGCGAAACAATCTTACAAGGATAAACACCATTTTCAGATTCTAATCCTTGCAAAGCAAAATCTTTGTCCTTATTTTCAAATTTAAGAACATCAATATCATGCATGAGAGAATCAACAAGTAAGGTATGCTCTTCATTAGAACTAGGCATAAGAGGTTGAGCTTCTAGAAATCTAATCTTATTAAGCAAACTAGCATTTTCAAGTTTAAGAGAATCTACTTGGCTAAGACAAGCATTTTTGTCATCAAGCAAGCAAGAATTTGTATTCTCAAGATCATCTAATTCTATATGCATATTATCAACAATTCTAGCAAGCCTTTTCCTTTTATTTTTAGAAGACTTAAGAGAGGCACGAGTAGCATTAATGATAGTAATTAAAGGTTTTCTATCTAAAGAATTTAGATTTACCTCATTTGAGTCTTTTCTTGTAGAAGCCATAAGAGCAAAATGGCATTCTCCTTCATCACTAGAGTTTGAGCTTGATCCTCCACTTGAATCTTCACTTGAGCTTGAGTTAGAAGAGTCACTTGAGCTTGAGTGTCATTTCTCCTTCTTCATGTACTTATCTTCTCTTTCCTTGTGATGATGGGTCTTCTTGCCTTATAGACAATCTATCTTGAAGTGACCCTTCTTTCCACACTTGAGGCACCGAATGGAGGAGGAATTCTTGCCTTTGTAGAATCTACCCTTGGAGTACATGGCATCTTCTTCAACATGAGAGGATGGAGAGACTTGTCCCATAATAGCTTCAATTTGAGCCTTCATTTCAGTCTTATTCATTCTCTTTAGCTCTTTATCCTCTTGTCTTTCAACTTTTTCTCTTTTGTCAAGTGTGACTTCATGGGCTTGTAGATTTCTAATGAGCTCTTCAATGGGGATATCACTAAGAGACCTTACTTCTTCAATAGAATCACCTTGGGTTCTCATCTCTTAGGGAGAGTTCTAAGGATCTTTGACTTGATCTCTCCTCTACTCATAGGATGTCCTAGAACAACAAGACCATTCACAATGGTGTTGAGCCTTGAGTACATGTTGACTATCTTCTCATCCTTTCCCATCTTGAAGTTCTCAAGCAGCCCTTTGAGCATGTAGACTTTGCTTTCTTTTACTTGAGTTGTTCCCTCATAGGTGATGCATAGATTTCTCCATACCTCATAGGCCATCTCAAAAGAAAAATTCCGGTTGAACTCGGTGGAGGTCATGGTGGCATGGAGGATGTTGATTGCTTTTGCATTCAAGGTGGCTTTCTTCATGATAGCTTCATCCCATTCTTCTATCTTTATCACCGATAGCTTGTATGGATGGTTCACCATTTGCCATAGCTCAAGACTTAATCCTTGGATGTAGAATTGTAGCCTTCTTTTCCAATAGAGGAAGTTACTCCCATCAAAGATTGGAAGGTTGATGAAGTATCTCCCACTTTGGTAGTCACCCATCTTCTCCTACTTATTGAAGTATGCTTGGAGAAACCCACTCTGATACCAATTGTTGGATCCTAGATGGGTGATTAGATGCTCTATAGGGAGGGTGAATAGAGCTGAATGCACTTAAATAAAATTCATTAGACCTTCAAGATATATCACAAGATAAGGTTGCTAAATAGGAAATTTGAGTGCAACTAAAACATGCATAGAAAGGGAGAGAGAGATTGAACATACACCAAGTGATAAGCTATTTAGAATGGTTCCATACTTCAAATTAGATGTATGTCAGTCCACTTACCTAGAGAGGTCAACCTCTAGGATTTCTTAACCATTGCACTATTATATTCATTCATAAGATTTACAATACATGACCAACCAAAGGACTTCCCTATCCAATACAAAGAGTCTTCAACCTTACCAAGGACTTACCCACTTTGTAAGAGTCTTATGCCTTCTTCCAAGGACTTACCTACTCTTGCACAAGTCTTCAATCTTCAAGGGATTACCCACTCTTCTTGGATCTTCAGCCTTCAAGGGATTACCCACTCTTCTTGGATCTTCAGCCTTTGACTTCACCTTCACTCAGAGAAGCTTCCACTAAGGATTTACCCACTTGAGCAAGGAGTCTTCTGCCTTCACCAAGGGCTTACCCACTCTTGCTCTAAGTCTTCAGCCTTGATCTTCACCAAGGGACACCTTCCTTTGTTCTTCTTCACCTCTCTTAGCCAAGAGAGAGAACCTTCATCTTCATGAATGAAATAAGAGAAAGGGAGGTGGTAGAAGTGAGAGGCTCACAAGATATACATGTAGGACTAGCTCTCTTATAGATTTCCTACTCACTCTAACGAATGTAGCAAGTGATTAAGCTTAGAGAGAGAGAGGAGGTAGTAGAAAGAACTCAGCTATAGAATAGGAACCTCACGTAGAGTTTTGCATTGAATGCTCAACCTTAGAATGAAGCCTAAGGGGTCCTATTTATAGCGGGGATGCCTCTTAGCCTTTGGGAACACTTGAGAATGTAAACTAGTAGTTTTTTTTTCTTACAACAGATATATTTTCACTTGTTGCAACTCCACAACGGCTAGAAACACTTTTTTGCACTTTTCCGTACAGTGCAATCGGTCGAGTTTCTATAAAGGTAACTCGATCAATCCCACTAAAAGACAAGACCAATTTAGGCCATCGGTCGAGTTTGTCCTTGGGTAACTCGATCGATTCACTTAAATCAATTTTGGTCAATAGAGGGATCGGTCGAGTTCTGTGAAGTGTAATCTCGACCAATCAAAAGTCATTTTCAAGATCCAATCAAGATTGGTCGAGTTTGCAACTCGACCGATGAACAACCTGATGTGAATTTTGGAAAATGGCTTTTGAGTGCTTAAACATTCGATCGAAGTGCTCCTGATTTTTTCTAAGCTTAATTACATGTAATACAATCATTACAAGTGATTTACAACATGATTCTAATGGATTTACATCATATTCCAAAAACCCGCACTTGTATTGACGTTGACTTGTCTTTTCTCCAAGTTGAGATGTGCAAGTTAGGGCATTTGGAGTGTGTCTATGCATAATATGAAATCACTCAAGTAGAGACATTAGACACAATTAATTGGAATGGTTTAGTCATCATCAAAATAAGGGTTTAGTCAATTTAGACCTTGAGTCAACAACTTTTACATATACATGTACTACCACTAAACAAAAGGATCGTAAGACAACAGGTCCAGATGTGCATTAGCTCGCCACACAACTCTCAACTATCTAACTCTTCAAGATCATGTGTCCATAACCTAAGCAAAAGATTACATGTGGTACACATCAACACAATATTCAAGAATATTGTACTGAATATGCCTATGTGTCTTTTTATATACCTCTCATTACTAAGCTTGGCAAAAGTTACAAATAGTACTTGGAAGTAATATAAGAAATATAAAAAAATCATACTCAAACAAAGAATGTCTATTAACAAAAGATAACACATAATTTAAGCATATTTTCCATTATATCATCCATGTATTTTGCCACCTGAGGGAATCATGCAACATATCAGCTATCAAAGTACTCGAGATGCAAGGCCTTATGATCTACTACCAAAAGTTAGATCATTGTATAATGTAAGATGCTACCAAAGAGAATGATTGCTTTCTAGCACTAGGCTACTAAAGAGAATTAGTGCTTTCATATAATGGAATAGATATATTATGTTTCATGTGTTCATAACCTTAAGCATGGAAAATCAATCAAGATATCATACAAGAACAATCATGCATCCAATATCATATGCCAAGTATTTGTACACACATAATACAACCATACGGAATAGTAGGCCAAGTAAGAGGTAAGGGCGTACCTTGAAGAAGGACAAACCTAGTCATCACATATTCCTGATATCAACTATATCCTTGTTAAACCTGATTAAGATAAGATCATGTATTGCCATTAGATTCTCATCATCTCAACCCTAGTTATGATTCATTAGGGTTTGCTTAGTTCATTAGGTTATGTGCATCATTACTTGTCTTATCTTCTTGTTATCAGTGATTGATGTTACTAATGTTGTATTCTAGATTATAATCAGTTGCATGAACATTAGTTTTCATATCATCGTTTGCCTGTATTAACCCAAGATTATATACATTAATCCAATTAGGGTTTTCTCATCATTATAGGATCCTTAAACATGTAACCTTATTTCTATATATAATTATGACCTCATAATTAAAGATTAGCTTCCAATCACTAATATGAACTTACTCTGTAATTTCCATGGTCTCTTGAGCATATTTGTAATTATTGCACATTTATTAGGGTTACTAGCCTTAATTATCCACATTAAGAAAATTACATGATTTCATGCATCTATATCACAATCACTGACCTTAAATGGATTAAAAACATGAATATGAATTTACTGACATTTTATCATAATTTTAGGGCATCGTTTGATATTTATTATCAATGAAATAAGAATTTCACAATTTACATGATATCACTGAGATTAGTGCATAAAAAGCCTAATATTATACTCTTATAATGTTTTACATAATTTTCTAATAATTTTTTATCTCATTTGTATTTTTTTGATAAGCGGGCTATTTTCTACGAGTTATTAAAGATTTGAGTATTTATAAATCTTTTACCTTTAGTGGCCAATCTGGATCTGCCAGTGGCCACTAGGGCTGCGGTTTTCTGGTCCTAGCTTGCGTGAGTCAGTCTGGTTCAACATGGATTTTAGCCAGTTCAGGGTAATTGGACCCAGTTTAGTTCTGGACCGCACCGGTCTCCCTTTCTCATGCGGTCGCACGTCTGATCCTCAAGTGGGACTCTATTCCATGACACCACTGACGTGGGAAGGATCTTCGACGAGGGATAGGTGTTTCTATCCTCCTCCTTAGCCCCTTGTGACACCACCTTGCACTTTGACTATGCCTTCCATCCTCCCACAGGAACTCACCCTTCTGCCTAAAGATTCTCCTCGTGAGCTCGAGGAGGTCACCGCCGCTGGATGCTGCCATGGTGGAATAAAAAGGGGAAAGTTAGTTATCTGCCATCATTCTTGCCTTTATGGCTTCTAAAAGCTTTAGAATTCGTCCATAACTCTCATTCTCGATGAAGAGATTTGTGCCCAAGCCCCCAACACCGCCTTCTCCTCTACCTAAAAGGGGTTGATTGGCCATGGAAACAACCACTGGAGGGGAGGATTATAGCTCAATGTCTTCATCCACCTAATGGGAAGATCCCTCATTCCTTTATTTCCTCCTTAACTCCTCCATCTCCCTCTATTTCTTCTATTTCCCATATACAGGTCATGGTGGAGAGACAACAGGAAGGGGTGTACTCAAACTCCCTTGATTCTTAGCCACTTTCCTTATGTCAGGGGTCCAATTGATCGTTTCAACGTGCTGAAGGTAACTGTTTGGTTCCCACAAACTATCGATCCACGACCAGTGAGCACTGTTAAAGGTGTGGTTTCCATTGTAGACTGGTAGTAACTGCAAGGAGGGTGACAACCTCCTCGCCCTTTGATCTCCAATCTAATGGCATGGATCGGTTTTGCTCTTGAGCCTATCTGTGGCTTACTCAAGTTAACCGTCTTAGCCACAAAATTAGATATTAATGGCCAACAACTGACCTTGCGTGTGACACGCCTTTCGAACAAAATGTCATTAACTAAGCGAAAGCGATCATTAACAACGGATTACTAAAAATCACTAAAAATTAAAACCATTTACAAAGAAATCCAAACACAGGAAAACTGTTTTATCAAGAACCAATGTATTTTATTTACATCTTGGTTCATAAGTACATATCATGTACCATATTTTCTCGAGGATTACAAGCATCAACTGCTCTGTTAAAACTATACACAGGCAAAATAAGAACCTCGAGGCATCAAGCCAAAATCTCAGATTGATTAATTAAAAGTACTAACTACTAACTCGAGGACCTGAGAGTACAAAGATGACACATAAGACTCTCTACACAAAATATGACAGCCAGTGCCTCCACCTGGAATATCACTTCTCTCCCTGTTGTTGTTGTTACTGCTTCTCTTCCCCTGCTATAGGGTTTCTGCCTCTTCTTCTGCGTCTACCTAAAAAGTGTTGGTGACCAACGGAGTGAGACCCAGTCCTAGCGAGAGATATAACTCTCTGCCAAAAACATTATTATTGAAGTTTAATAGAATAAAACTGAGTAGAGGAATCATATATATTCAACAAAAGATAAATCAATGTCTAAACAAATTAGAGCAATATTCTTATTCAAATCATTTCAGCTATAACTTGATAAATCAACATGTCACTTATCCAATAAGGAATTGAAGAACATGTATAACATTTATCCATTTAGGATATGTTAAGCAAGGTCACATCAACCAATGATTCTCGTATTTCAACCTTAAGCAAATACGCTACACAGCTGATTACATTTTACAATCATACTTAAGCCCTGAGGAGATGAGGTATACCGCTCATACTCCAACCAACCACGATGGTGTAAAGCATCAGTTCCATACATAGGTCAAGGAAGAGCCAGATTTCCATGACCTCATCCTCCTCGGTTAGTGTGAGTACAAAATGTAGGACATCTTGTGTCTCTGCTAAATATCTTTCCAGGGTATACTGGAAACTTCACTATAGAGTTACAGTGGCGGTTGTACTCTCTTTCCAATTGAGAGATTTCATGTTTATCTCACATCGATCTGACATTAACATTATCAGGAGATTCATGATACATCCATCCCGACACATATAATGAATAATTGAGAGATTTAATGTTTATCTCACATCAATCCCACATTAGGGTGTAAGGATATTCGCGCCCATAACCCCCACATACTCAATAGTATGCCCTCTAAGAGATCCCATGGGAAAACCTATTTCACCATCACCAACTACGGACGATGATGGATCTATGGCCAGGGCTCTACATGATAAGATTTCACTTGATTAATTAAGCAAATTACCATATTCATTTAGCATCAGTCATGTTTTCAAACATAAATTATTATAACAAATGTTACAAAGAATGTGTAATACTTCTATCAAGTACTTTTTGAAGCTTTATAAAACATTAGGATCTCAATCCCTTGTCACATCATGGGTGTTACGACCCCACCTCCCGATAACCCCCAATTAAGGGAGACCAAGTGGTTGAGCCGCATCCATTAATCCCGGATCAAAGGTTCGACATATAACCATAAACAATTATCAAATTCTAACAGACTATACTGAAAATGGTAATAAAATTTTTCTTTACATACCTTTTGAAAACTTGGATCTCTAAACTTTTATCCACACCGATACTAACCTAGCTAATCCTCCTTTGTACTTTAATTCCCTTTTAGTATCACATGTGCCACTTTACTGTTTGTTCTTTTCATTGTACCTAAAATGCCGACAAACAAAACGTCGGTCAGCCGAAGCTGGTATGTGGGGGAAACAGATAATCGTGCAACTATGATAACCGTGTAATCATTCAATTAATCATTTAACAACCGAGATTACGTTTTAAGCCAAACTACTCAATCCATCTGTTCACAACTCTGTGTTGTCCCTTTAGGACTTACATGGTACCTCTATAAGGTGACTTGATGGACCTGCCCTCTAGGCAGCCAAAGTCATTCATGACCCTACCCTCTAGGCAGTTAAAGTCATTCATGACCCTACCCTCTAGGTAGTCAAAGTCATTCATGACCCTACCCTCTAGGCAGTTAAAGTCATTCATGACCCTACCCTCTAGGTAGTCAAAGTCATTCATGACCTGATGTACCTACCCTCTAGGTAGTCTTTTATCAGGTCAACCATTACGACACAGAGGGAATCAAGGTTTGATCTAGAAGGCATATACATTATGTGATAGTCATAGTCGCTTTATACTTTGCATGAAAGTAATAAACATTCAACAGTTTAGTTGCATTCAACGCGATTAAACATCCGGGAATCCATCGGAAAACCTAAAGCGGTTATTCATAATCGTAACCACATACCTGATTTGATGAGTCATGAAGATTATTCAACATATACTTCATGTACATTCAATCAAGCCAATCAACATATCCAAGCAAGTAATTCAATCATCAGATAATTCCTGTAAAGAATACGTACTCTATTTATTACACACTTCATCAAGAATCTACTTTACTGACTTGGATTCTCTTTCTAGGATTTCTAATCCACATTAAGGCTTCATTAATTTCCATTAGAGTTTCTTAGATCAATTTCTCTTTTTGGTTATCAAACCCTAAAAATATTCTTTGCCATTTATATAAGTCCTAATTGCTCAAACTATTCAATTAATAGTCTTTTATGTCCAAATTGATCTCGGATCATCATATCCCTACTTATTCATAGATTTGAACAATTAAACCAATTAAAAGACATATTCTCTTAAATTAGGGTTTTCAAGCTCATTAATGCATATTCATGCACAAAACCCTAAATTAAGCCAATTTTATTAAAAGATTATATTTTTAGATTCCATCTTCACATTTATCAACAATAGGTTATTATAATCCATTGAACATCAAATCTAAGGGTCTTTCCTTAATTAAATCATTAAAAAGGATAACTTTATGTAATTTTCCAATTTCAAGCATATAAATTCTAAATTAAACTAATCATGTGCAAAGTTCTTCTTTTTTTAACTCAATATTCCTTTTTACATTTATCAGGTTAATATCAACCCTAATGATCTATTAAACCCTATTAATCACTTTAATCATATCCAAGTAGGGTTTCTTTAATCATCATTATGTTAAAGTTGATAAATTACACTACTTTTCAAATTGCAAGAGGAATTAGCTTCTAACGGTATTTTTATTGGATTCCTCTCATTTTTCTGAGCAAAAATCATATATTATTTGCTACTATCGGAGTTACGATTAGCAAGATATCATTTTTGCATTAAAACACTTACTGGAGCCAATCCAAAGCTGCCACGTCGCCTGGGTGCCATGCAAAGCGCTCGTTTGATTTTGGAAACATGACGAAAAGACGCATTTGCCCTTACTTGAGTTTCCGATTCTATGTACCCCGGAGGAGTAGATCCGTCCAAAGCGTCTCCCGTCTTCAACCTCCCGATCGGACCTCTGCTTCCGCCGCAGCAGTGGCCGGTAGCGAGTTGCTTACCTACCCTGGACCCGAAGGACTCCGGCGAGGGTTCTCTTCCCTTCCGCCATCCCTGGCCTCTCCTGCAGGGCCCCAAACTAGCGTCGATATGGGCCGGGGTCAGGCTGCGGCTGCTCCTCCATCGCCGACCTTGCAGTCACGCTACAGGTGGCTGGAGTGATAGAGGAAACCACGGAGGATGGTCAAGCCTCTCCGGATTGTTCGTGGAAAAAGCGTGCCGCCCTCATGGATGTCCTCAGAACTCGAACAGCACGGCCAGTTCAGGTTGGTCGGGTCTTCCACTCATGGCCGTCATTACAACTGTGCTGCGGCCGCTAAGCAAGCACTGGTGCTTAAGGGTGATGGCAGGGATCCTCGCAGGTTGTTTTTGTAGGTTACGTGATGGCCTCCTGGCTTCTTGCTGCCCTAGGGGAAACGTGATCCATGTGGCTAGGGTTTAACGAAGAAGATGAAGAGCGAAGAGAGAAGAGTGCTTGGAAATCTCCTCCTCTCGGCCAAGGGCTCTACCCCTAATATAGGGGAGAGTAACCACGCCCTAATATGCTTGCCCACAAAGCAAACATGTCCTTTTTCCAATAGGAAGTTGATTTCTTCTCTAAGAAGCAACTTTCTCTCTCTACTAATTATCTCTTTGATATTCCTTATCCCTTGGATAATTATAAATACGAAAATCACTTCTTTTATTTTCTTTATACTTTCCTTCTAAATCTATTAGCACGAAATCATCTTTTCTTAAAGCAAGTAATCTCTCTTTTCGATAATAACAAAAGTCATTTAATGATTTATCACATTATTCTCTTATTTTGTTTTATTTGCTTTTTAAAATATCTCTTTTTGAGGATTTCACTTCATTTCCCTTTTTATTTTCCTCATTGGTATTCCTTTTATCATTAGAAATCCTTGGAATACGAAATCCCACTAAGGATAACTCAAATATACCTCTTTTCACATATTTTCCCTATTTCATCAATGTTTTCAATTTCTTTATTAACAAGGAAAAACTTAATTGATATTTTCCTTTCTTATTGCTTTCTTTTTGCAACCTTGGTCTCCTTGGTATCCCAGGAACCCAAGAGGCACGAAATCCTCTTTGGATTTGCCTTCTAGGGGTTTCCACATATTTCTTTTCTTAAAATTCAATTATCCATTTACTAATTGAATTTCCTTTATTATTTCCTTGTTATTGGGCCCAATAGCCAGTAAAGCCCACAACACAAATATCAAGGCTATTGTAAATGAAATCCATTCATTGGAAGCAAATTATATTATTATTTGTTCAAATATCTTTAATATGAGAAATTATATTTCTCACCAATTGAACCCAAAAAATCGGGGTTATAACATCCTTCCCCTCTTATAGGAATTTTGTCCTCAAAATTTCAGGCAAGCAAACAAACAAACAATTCCGGATAAGACATTTCCATGTCCATCATTGGCCCCTATGTGGCTTTTCCGTACCCATGGCATTTTCAAAGAACCTTTATTATCACATATTCTTTTCTCTGAGTCCTTTCATCCTGGCGTCTATAAACTACACAGGTGACTCAGGCCATTTCAGCCTCCTTTGGGGCTCACTAGGTTCATTGCTCAGCACATGGTCGGGTACCTCACATAGTGCTCTAAATTGGACACATGGAAAACATCTCTCATATTACTCTATCCTGAGGGGTAGCGTCAAACCTAACCTTCTCCACCCATCCATCTCTAATGGACCCATGTATCGGGGACTCAGCTCTCTTAGATATAACTTTAGAGGGGTCGGATTTTCATGTCACATAATCTCCCACAGTGAACTGTATGCCAGTCTACTTTGCATCTGCTCACGACTCTCATCGTCTCTAGGCTCCTTTCAGCCCTTGCACAATCAAAGTGACTTCATCTACACGCACTGGGGTACTTTTCTAACCATCATGTGGTCCTTTTCTAACCAACATGTGGCCCTTTTCACCAACATCACCTTACTGAAGTGGTGACCGACACAACCTCCTTTACAGAGCTTCATATAAAACCTGATACTGGCTATGGTGGTCATTGTCACTTCTTTCATAGGACAAGAACTCCCTCTAGATATCACCCTGAACGAGCACACATGCCCTCATCAGACCCTTTAGTCTGAACCATACCAACCATAGTTAGGGGTGATAAACTATACTAACATTGAGTTCTTCATGTACCTACTTCCACTTTATGGAAGTGAACCTTTAGGTCAAACTCAAGAACCTTTGAACTCGCTTCATGGTGTAGTCGAACCATCTCTCTCAAAGGGAGACCAAGTGGTTGAGCCGCATCCATTAATCCCGGATCAAAGGTTCGACATATAACCATAAACAATTATCAAATTCTAACAGACTATACTGAAAATGGTAATAAAATTTTTCTTTACATACCTTTTGAAAACTTGGATCTCTAAACTTTTATCCACACCGATACTAACCTAGCTAATCCTCCTTTGTACTTTAATTCCCTTTTAGTATCACATGTGCCACTTTACTGTTTGTTCTTTTCATTGTACATAAAACGCCGACAAACAAAACGTCGGTCAGCCGAAGCTGGTATGTGGGGGAAACAGATAATCGTGCAACTATGATAACCATGTAATCATTCAATTAATCATTTAACAACCGAGATTACGTTTTAAGCCAAACTACTCAATCCATCTTTTCACAACTCTGTGTTGTCCCTTTAGGACTTACATGGTACCTCTATAAGGTGACTTGATGGACCTGCCCTCTAGGCAGCCAAAGTCATTCATGACCCTACCCTCTAGGCAGTTAAAGTCATTCATGACCCTACCCTCTAGGTAGTCAAAGTCATTCATGACCCTACCCTCTAGGCAGTTAAAGTCATTCATGACCCTACCCTCTAGGTAGTCAAAGTCATTCATGACCTGATGTACCTACCCTCTAGGTAGTCTTTTATCAGGTCAACCATTACGACACAGAGGGAATCAAGGTTTGATCTAGAAGGCATATACATTATGTGATAGTCATAGTCGCTTTATACTTTGCATGAAAGAAATAAACATTCAACAGTTTAGTTGCATTCAACGCGATTAAACATCCGGGAATCCATCGGAAAACCTAAAGCGGTTATTCATAATCGTAACCACATACCTGATTTGATGAGTCATGAAGATTATTCAACATATACTTCATGTACATTCAATCAAGCCAATCAACATATCCAAGCAAGTAATTCAATCATCAGATAATTCCTGTAAAGAATACGTACTCTATTTATTACACACTTCATCAAGAATCTACTTTACTGACTTGGATTCTCTTTCTAGGATTTCTAATCCACATTAAGGCTTCATTAATTTCCATTAGAGTTTCTTAGATCAATTTCTCTTTTTGGTTATCAAACCCTAAAAATATTCTTTGCCATTTATATAAGTCCTAATTGCTCAAACTATTCAATTAATAGTCTTTTATGTCCAAATTGATCTCGGATCATCATATCCCTACTTATTCATAGATTTGAACAATTAAACCAATTAAAAGACATATTCTCTTAAATTAGGGTTTTCAAGCTCATTAATGCATATTCATGCACAAAACCCTAAATTAAGCCAATTTTATTAAAAGATTATATTTTTAGATTCCATCTTCACATTTATCAACAATAGGTTATTATAATCCATTGAACATCAAATCTAAGGGTCTTTCCTTAATTAAATCATTAAAAAGGATAACTTTATGTAATTTTCCAATTTCAAGCATATAAATTCTAAATTAAACTAATCATGTGCAAAGTTCTTCTTTTTTTAACTCAATATTCCTTTTTACATTTATCAGGTTAATATCAACCCTAATGATCTATTAAACCCTATTAATCACTTTAATCATATCCAAGTAGGGTTTCTTTAATCATCATTATGTTAAAGTTGATAAATTACACTACTTTTCAAATTGCAAGAGGAATTAGCTTCTAACGGTATTTTTATTGGATTCCTCTCATTTTTCTGAGCAAAAATCATATATTATTTGCTACTATCGGAGTTACGATTAGCAAGATATCATTTTTGCATTAAAACACTTACTGGAGCCAATCCAAAGCTGCCACGTCGCCTGGGTGCCATGCAAAGCGCTCGTTTGATTTTGGAAACATGACGAAAAGACGCATTTGCCCTTACTTGAGTTTCCGATTCTATGTACCCCGGAGGGGTAGATCCGTCCAAAGCGTCTCCCGTCTTCAACCTCCCGATCGGACCTCTGCTTCCGCCGCAGCAGTGGCCGGTAGCGAGTTGCTTACCTACCCTGGACCCGAAGGACTCCGGCGAGGGTTCTCTTCCCTTCCGCCATCCCTGGCCTCTCCTGCAGGGCCCCAAACTAGCGTCGATATGGGCCGGGGTCAGGATGCGGCTGCTCCTCCATCGCCGACCTTGCAGTCACGCTGCAGGTGGCTGGAGTGATAGAGGAAACCACGGAGGATGGTCAAGCCTCTCCGGATTGTTCGTGGAAAAAGCGTGCCGCCCTCATGGATGTCCTCAGAACTCGAACAGCACGGCCAGTTCAGGTTGGTCGGGTCTTCCACTCATGGCCGTCATTACAACTGTGCTGCGGCCGCTAAGCAAGCACTGATGCTTAAGGGTGATGGCAGGGATCCTCGCAGGTTGTTTTTGTAGGTTACGTGATGGCCTCCTGGCTTCTTGCTGCCCTAGGGGAAACGTGATCCATGTGGCTAGGGTTTAACGAAGAAGATGAAGAGCGAAGAGAGAAGAGTGCTTGGAAATCTCCTCCTCTCGGCCAAGGGCTCTACCCCTAATATAGGGGAGAGTAACCACGCCCTAATATGCTTGCCCACAAAGCAAACATGTCCTTTTTCCAATAGGAAGTTGATTTCTTCTCTAAGAAGCAACTTTCTCTCTCTACTAATTATCTCTTTGATATTCCTTATCCCTTGGATAATTATAAATACGAAAATCACTTCTTTTATTTTCTTTATACTTTCCTTCTAAATCTATTAGCACGAAATCATCTTTTCTTAAAGCAAGTAATCTCTCTTTTCGATAATAACAAAAGTCATTTAATGATTTATCACATTATTCTCTTATTTTGTTTTATTTGCTTTTTAAAATATCTCTTTTTGAGGATTTCACTTCATTTCCCTTTTTATTTTCCTCATTGGTATTCCTTTTATCATTAGAAATCCTTGGGATACGAAATCCCACTAAGGATAACTCAAATATACCTCTTTTCACATATTTTCCCTATTTCATCAATGTTTTCAATTTCTTTATTAACAAGGAAAAACTTAATTGATATTTTCCTTTCTTATTGCTTTCTTTTTGCAACCTTGGTCTCCTTGGTATCCCAGGAACCCAAGAGGCACGAAATCCTCTTTGGATTTGCCTTCTAGGGGTTTCCACATATTTCTTTTCTTAAAATTCAATTATCCATTTACTAATTGAATTTCCTTTATTATTTCCTTGTTATTGGGCCCAATAGCCAGTAAAGCCCACAACACAAATATCAAGGCTATTGTAAATGAAATCCATTCATTGGAAGCAAATTATATTATTATTTGTTCAAATATCTTTAATATGAGAAATTATATTTCTCACCAATTGAACCCAAAAAATCGGGGTTATAACAATGGGCATTCTCATCCCTTCACATCTCGTCATCATGATTATGGAATATGGGTATTCAAACCCTCAGTTCATCAAAGAACACTTGTTACCACTTATCAGATAACTAATACCTTCAGGTCATCTGACCAAGGTAAACATGATACTTGCTACACAAGCATCTCACATGGCTCTTAAGGCCCATTTAATCTCTTGTTACCTCTAACTAGGCAACAAGCATATTATGGCTCACAAGGCCCATAAAACAATTTCAATAATAAAACATCATAGCTCATACCTGGCTATGCCCAACATCCCATGATACATGCATGGTTAGTACACACGATAATAGTTATATCAATTACATATCAACACTATGCAATGTAAGGGTAGCATCACTGTTCCCTCATTAGGGTTAGGGTTTCCCAATTCATGTCAATTAGGGATACTCATCCCATTACCCAAAATTAGGGTTATGGTTTATCATCATATTGCCTAAGATTAGGGTTTCATGCACTATAACCCAAAATTAGGGTTTCACGTACCTTCACCCTATATTAGGGTTAGGGTTTCATATATCATTACATAACATCACCCTAGATTACAGTTTCACATCACATCACTACATTAGGGTTTCACATGGCATCGCCCTAGATTAGGGTTTCACCTAGCATTGCCCTAAATTAGAGTTAGGGCTCATCAACCTTCTCGATTAGGGTTTTATGATCTCTTTATCAAGGATCATACCCTAATTACATATTTTATTCATGTTGAAAGTGTTGAGGCTTAACCACTACATGATTATTATACATGTATGAATTCCTCTATCTCTCATCCTCTCTAGGATGTTTATTACTTCAAGCTTTGTTAGATTAGGTCAACCCTTCATTCAAGTACATACATTTAGGGTTAGCATAGTTTATTGAGATATTACTTCCATAAGCATCAAAGGTTAACCCCTCTAAGGGTACTAGTCACCCTAGTACCTTAAAGGTACAACCATTGTAATTATCTTTGATATACATCATTAACAATCATGGGGTTAATTGATCTTTCATCACATTAGGTCTTCAAACGGTTTTGGTTGCATTGAACCTCCAAACGGTTTTGACCCCACAACCTCCAAACAATTTTGAAACCGTTTGCCCTCCAAACGGTTTTGAAACCGTTTGGGCATCTAGGGTTGAGACCGTTTGCCCTCCAAATGGTTTTGAAACCATTTGGGCACTCAACCCTTGAAATTGTTTGATCACATGTACATTGAAACCGATTGGACCCATCAAAATTTGAAACCGATTGGATAAATCAACCTTGAAACTAATTGGACCTTCAAACAGTTTGAGACCATTTGATCTCAAACGGTTTGAAGACCGTTTCATCCAAACTACCTTGAAACTGAAAGGATCGTCTAGGGTTTCCTTCAACCAATCAATTAGGGTTTGCTTCATTGAATCATTCATCAATTGGACCATTGAGAGTACATCAAATTATAACCCTTGGATCTCCAACCATCCATCACAACCCTTGACCTCCAAATGGTCTTGAGACAATTTGGACTCAAACGGTCTTGAGACCGCTTGAACCATCAACCATGAAATTGATTCAATTCAATTAGGGTTTCAACACTTCAACCTGATTAGAGTTTGTAATTAGTGGATTATCCATCACTGAACCTATTATGAGTCAATCAATTAGAACCATTGGATCAACATCCAACTACATCAGCAAGTATCTCCAAATGTTCTTGAGACTGTTTGATCCCAAATGGTCTTGAGACCATTTGGTTTCAATCGGTCTTGAGACCGATTGGTCTCAAGTTGAAACCATTTGGACCTAATATTTCTTGAGGTGTGTGCTAAGATGACATCATAATCTTCAAGCTTCAAACCTTCAAAATTTGCTGTGCTCTTTGTGGTGATTTCAAAAATTAATCAAAAGGAAATTCGGGAAAGAAAAAGGAATCAAAATATGATGAAGAAATGAAATTAATAATGATATTTAAGGGTTCAAGTTTTATAACCCGCCTTAACTTCCCAAGGTCTGTCCTCAAGTCTTTGACTGAAAAGAATGGCTAAAGTTGAAGATTGAATGGAGAAAAGAAGAAAATAAGCATTGAATTTCGATTTCCACCATGAAATCAAGGTTGAAGATGATTAAGGAGATCACCTACAGGTTGGGGTACGTTCTCCTGTTGCTCCTAAGCTCCCTTGTGTTCGTCCAAAGCAAGGAAAGAAAGAAGAGTTAAAATAAAACCTTTCATGTGGGTGAAAGAATGGAGTGTATATAAGGGAAATTCAAGAGAGAGAAAGTGTTATAAAAATCCTTCAATTACCTAAATTGGTGCCACTTATCCCCCTCACTTACTTGCATACGAAGCCATCATCCTCCCCTTTGAAATCCTCTTCTTTATCCATGAATTAAAAGAAAACAATTAAGCACCTTAATCAATATAATAATAATATCAAAAAATTAGTGGATATTACTTTTTTTTAACTAATGTGAGTGGGCTCTCCACTCACTTTAGATATTTGGATGTCATTTCAATGAAAAAGGACTTCCATACTTATATAAATTCAACCATCACACTTTTGGTTGAAGGGTACTTCCATTAATATATTTATTTTTGCATTAAATTGAATTAGTTATGCTTAAATCTTGATTATTTTAATATCAAGATTCTCTCTCCCAAAGAGATTCAAATGAGACGCCCCTCTAATTTTCTTGTCTCTAATTTATACCAAGAAACATTAGGGACTCTCTAGAAGTGATTTTTTGCATACTGAACCCTAGGTTTTGGGTAAATTGCACATTACACCAAAACTAGGTTTTAATGCACAAACATTACTGATAGGCTCTTTCTTGGTGCTCAGGCTTGTGGAAGCCATACCTCAACATCATTTTCATTCTTATGATGATTCAACACTTGAGGAACATTTTATCATGTAACATTTGCAAGTTAACCCCTCAACTTGGGTAATTTGCACTTTAGTCCAAAACGGGCAAAACATTGTTTTCAACATTATTAAAAAAGGACTAAAATTGAAACATAAGTTCCTCTTGAGCCTTAATTACTTTTCAAAAGATAAGAGAAAGCATATAATTATCTTTCTTAAACAAAACATCTAGGGTTAAAGCATAACCTAGGTTAGGGATGTTACATTGCGACCTACCCAAACTGAAGGGGCTTGTAACACCAGATAAAAGTCCTAACTTAGGTCTCTAAATCATCAATTATGCACATTATTTCACCAATTTCCAACCTAAATTTATCCTTCTAGGAACATCAAAATATTACTAAACTTTAACCATAACTTTATATTTACTCAAGATACATTGTACTCAAATTTGGTGACAAAACTCACCTATTTGTCTTGTCTGCTAAATTCCTCAAAGGACACTAAATATAGGGATCTTAATCATGATATAAATAGCATTGACATCCAAACTTTAGCAAAATAGTTGGAACTATTGATATGACCCAATTATAAAAATACACTTATGTCATTAGTTATTCAAGGATTCCAAAAGTTCACTCCATCACAGGTAATGACAATATTAGTCTTTAATATGCCATATAAAGCACAATGAACATTGCTAATTTTCTATTAGGTTAACATATATCTATCGATTCCTTTATTTTATCTACTTACCCATTGGAGTAGAGAAGTTGACATGTTAGTTGAAACTTGAATCCAGAGACAAAGAAAGATAGCCATCATCAATATAATTACCTATATACTTACTATTATCATGACATAGCATGTCATGTTGACAACTAAAATGCAAGATGGTACCAAAAAAGTATCCTCAACCATGAAGAAACAATAAAATCTCAATCCCACTTATGACTAAGATTTACGAAAAAGGTTATATGAATTTTTTTTCTTAATAGTATAAATAGTTACTTTTTTTGTTAGCACTTATGATAGGGTAGTTTTATAAAATACATTTTGTTTCTTTAGTTTAAAACATACCATTTTGTTTGAAAGTTACAAAATAATACATGTTTTTACCAACAATGTTAACAAATATATGGTGAACCATGCACGATTAACAACATATCATCATCTTTTGACTTTTTACCCCTCTAACATGCATTGCACTTGCTATAGAGAAATAAACCTTACAACATTATTAACAAAATTACAATATACATGTAGAAACTATGTGTCATCTACACTTTCCTATGCATACAACTATTTCTATAGATATACAAATATTGTATATATTAATACTATAAATCATAAATTATCTTTTTTTAGATGTTTTCATAATTTTATAAATATTGATAAAAATGATCATGCAAATTCAATAGTCGGTCTACTTACGAAGATGTAGTAAATTTATTAACATATTTTATAAACCATGTACACATTTATTAATTCTGAAAGGTTAAGATATATTTGTGAAAATAAGGAAACATCTTGTATTTTTATGAAATTTACCCTTTATGAAATTATTGTCACCATTATATGATTTGTTATCACAAGTGAATTGTAGCATTTAAGGATTTAATAGTAGAAGCAAGTCTATTAGGTAACATGACATTTTATATGGTTCAAATGATATCATGAAAAGAATAACACAAGCACCTGAAGTTGATAAGTCTAGCATATAAATGTTATCTACATTGGCTCTTTTGTAGTACCAAATATATTATATCCATGGTGAAAAACAAACAAGTCTGCTAAATTACAAGAAATACAAATTTAGTACCATATATTGATACCACATACTCATAACTTTTATACGTATATGTTGCATGATTATGTACGAATCATTATTACTAGCTTATATGAGATTTTGAATGTTGTAAGATAATATTACAGTGGTGATTATGTATCCTTGGTGTATTGAGCTTATAATAGATTTTTCATGTTGAAACCTAACTTGGAGTTAGAGACAATGAAATCAAGTTCACATATTTTAGTTAGATTTCATCTAAAATGATAACATATGCATAATATTTTCTATGTATATGCATTCTAAACTATCTATATACACAAATATAAATTCACCATCAAATATTGTAAGAAGTTTTAAACCTAAATACCTAATCTATATACAAAAATTAAATAAAGAAATTTGAGTTGTTCTTATTCATAACACCACTTTGAATTTTAGAATGTACCTATCATTGATTTTTTTGCCTCTATAAATTCTTTGGTTCTTATCTATATCCTCTTAAATATATGTATATACTTACTTGACTCATGGTAAATGAATGTAGAAGGATGCTATAGGCTACTTTCTTTGAGAAAGTTGAATAAAGGTAAATGTTATTATGATATAATCTACATTAATAGGTAGTACATGTTAGTAATTCGTATATATAATATATTTGATCATTGTTCCTTATTCATTGAGGATGATTGCTAATATCTATATAAAAAAACCTAGGCAATATTGTTCCATGTTTTAAGGAAAAAATCTTGGAAACATCATGAGTCCATATTAGTTTTGTACAAACACAAATCAAGAACCAAACTAGAGGACATTGTTCAAGGGTATAACAAAATGAAATATACTATGAAAAAAGAAAACATTGAGTTCTTAATATATAAAGGAATGTAACTGACACAAAAATCAAGGTTCAAAACAACATGTTTCTTTGCTTAGTTGTTTGATTCACATGAAACATCAATCTCAACAATGAAACAATTATTTTGTTTATTTTAATTTAGTCATTGTATTTATGATATTAAAGCATACACGCATAGCACACACATTTACTAATATATGTGTGTGTATATATGTGTGTGTGTGTGTATATATATGTGTATATATATATATATATATATATATATATATATATATATCTGTGTGTGTGTATAATGATTCTAGAATATATTTAAGTGTATTCATTCTCAAATACAATCAACTTTAAAGTCGTTGGATGAGATGTTGATTAGATAAGTAGGACAAAATCTATTTTCCACTCACAACCATGCTTGTGAATTGACCCCACGTCACTCACCCCTCCCACTCCTAGTCTTACTTCCCGTGCACACTCTCTCTCTCTCCCTCTTTATGCACACACACAATTCCCTTCTTCTCTAACCCTTTTCTTGTTGCCTTTTTCACATTATATTCAATGACATCCTGACTTGAACTTTGCCATACAACCCCTATATCAGATCAGAACCCAGACCCGTTTTGTGCACTACCATTCCAATCATTTGCTGCGTGACGTGACATGCTACATATCTGACGAGGGACAGACTGGCTGGAGAGAGAGAGCATGATAGAGGGGTTTGTTGGCTGATGTGATAGGCTAGTGGCCGGAAAAAGAGGGTGTGAGAGAGAGGACCAGAGAGAGACTAGTTGTACATAGAAAGAAAAATAAGAGAGAGAGATTTATTTTGCTAATATCTTTCAAACTGTTATGTATTTTCTAATGAAATAAAAACCATTATGTTTTTTATGAAAAATTCAAGCCAATAAGACTAATGTCGACACATTTCTGATGCTTTGAATATATCACTCCTCATAGTTGTACCTATTCTGAAGAGAGAGAAAATATAATGGAGGAGGGAAGTAGTGCTAATTGTAATGTTTTTTTAATCGAGTTGTTATGTCTCATCTAGCATGTTGTTACCTTGTTATCTCACATCTAGAATGTTGTTATTATTGTCAAACTTTTCATTATTTCTAGTCAAACTTTTTTATTTTTTGTTATCCCTAGTAAATATTTTGTTATCCCTAACAAATGTTCTTGTTATCCATGGTTAATGTTTTGTTATCTTTAGACTTTTTTTTTGAAAATAGTTGTTATCTATAGGGATTCTTTTTGTTATCTCTAGCAAATTTTCTTGTTATCCCTAATAAATATTTTTTAATCTGTAGTCAAACTTTTGTTATCTAAGTAGTATTTTCTTTTGAAAATTGGTTGATATCTTTAGAGATTTATTTTGTTATCCGTAACAAATTTTGTTGTTATAACTAGTAAAATTGTTTTGTCCAGATTTGTGAGGGAGAGGTCAGAATGGTTTTGTTATCCCTAGCAATGTTTCTTATAATCCATAGTAAATGTTTTGTTATCTCTATACAAACTTTTTGTTATCCAAGTAGTATATATATTTTAAAATTATTTGTTATCTATAGATTTTTTTATTATCCCTAGCAAATTTTCTTGTTATCCCTAGTAAATGTTATGTTATATGAAGTCAAACTTGTTGTTATCCAAATAGTATTTTTTTAAAATTAGTTACTATCTGTAGATAATGTTTTGTGTTATCCTTAGTAAATTTTCTTGGTATCTCTATTAATTTTTTTGTTATCTCTAGTCAATTTTTATTTTGTCCAAGTAGTATTTTTTTTAAATTACTTATTTTGTCTAGAGAATAGAAGAGAAGTAGTGGAATTAATTTTTTAAAATTAGTTGTTATCATTGGTCCAATGGTTGTTATTTTTATTTGGTTTGTTATTACCTCTAATCAAATTGATTATTATCTTTTGGTCGAACTTGTTATCATAGGAGAGAAGTGATGTACAAGAATCTATATATTTTTTAAAATATCGACATTAGTCTTATCAGAATGCATTTTTTATTAGGAATCTACTATTTTTTATTTTGTTTAAAAGTACATAACGGTTTGAAAATTATTAACAAAATAAATATCTCTCTCTTAATTTTTCTCTCTCCGTACAATCATTGTCTCTCTCTCTCCAGTCATCTCTCTCACACTTTCTCATTTTCTTTTATCGAAATTAGTCTTATTAGAATGTATTTTTAATCAGAAATGTAACGGTTTTTATTTCATTTAAAAATATATAATGGTTTAAAAGTTATTAACAAAATAATTCTCTCTCTTAATTTTTCTCTCTCCGTACAACTACCCCCTCTCTCCAGTCCTCTCTCTCACACTTTCTCATTTTCTTTTATCGACATTAGTTTTGTTAAAATGTATTTTAATCAAGAATGTAACCATTTTTATTTCGTTTAAAAATACATAACGGTTTAAAAATTATTAGCAAAATAAATATTCTCTTTTGATTTCTCTCTTTTTGCAACACGTTACATTTTTAAAAAATATGTCAACATTAGTCTTATTAAAATATATTTTTATCAGGAATCTAACAGAATTTATTTCGTTAAAAAATATATAACGATTTGAAAGTTATTAGCAAAACAAATATATATTTCTTGATTTTTCTCTCCTTACACCCACTCTCTCCCTCTCCCGTCCTCTCTCTCCCTCTCTCATAGCAAGTGGTCCCATCGTCAGCCACTCTCTCTCCAGTCCTCTCTCTCCCTCTTACCCAGCCAGCAAGTAGTCATGTCGTCCGTAGGCAACAACGCATATCAACTTATCGCAGCAGCTGGGCCCTACGCTAGCAACCAAATGGGGTCCCGATTCTGACCTTTGTCTGGAAACTGCATAACCCCACTACGGGCATGCTCCTTGGAGTTGCCTCATGACTAGGTAACAAGGATCTGCTGCTCCCGATTTAAGAGGGAGTACGCTAGCCCTCAACTGATCATTGTACATGTGTATACATAGATGCATATGGTCGGCTGCAATCAAATCCCGATGACACGTGACACCCGTTTATATATGTAGGGAGCAGCGAACTCCTTGTAAAAGGAGGACCAACAAATCCTACAGCCATGACTAGAGATCCCAACAAGGTAAGATGAGTTGGCACTGCCTCATGCCTCACGTGCAACAAATATTGTGCTTGCCTAGACAAATTTCACGCTGCCCGGTCACGCCCCTGTATAAGTCCGTATCAACAATAGCTCCAAGCTTTCATCTTCATCCTTTGTTCCCACGATCCTATATGTAACCCTGGAGGATAGAAGCAAGATGCCATGATGGATGAGGACGAGATCTTCAACATGTCGCAGCTGTTGGACAACATCACAGAAGGGATAATGGTGAGCCCGTCAAGCTTGACAGAGATATCGTCCTCGCACGGATCACATGGATACCCCTACAAGTACGACTTCTTAGCGGACCTTGACGATAGCACATGAGATTTCAGTAATCTCTAGTACTAGCTATGTCCTAGATATAGCCCGTGCTGATCCTACATCTGAATAATTAGTAGGACCCTTAATCGTTGTTTATTGCTGATTATGTTATCCCAATACATTGTCGTACTACGTAAATGGATGGTGAGTGACCATGAACAACCTCCACTGCACCGTGTTATGGAGTGCCAATTGATTGATCTCTCATTCAAATGATTAATTAGACCTTCAATTTGTATGGCATGAAATAAATACTATGTACTTGTAAGGTCGATTTTGTTAAGTGTGGGAATCTAAACCTCTACTTATTTACATATAAATGGTGCATGTACGTTGTCAAAGTCAACATATATTGTGCCAGCAGGTGGGCAAGGAGAAATGCCACGGATATGATTAACTGGTCCAAGCCCTATGACTATTGTACTTTGATGCTCGTAGAACTACTAGGAACCTTTACCAGTCCAACACTTGATGTACAAGCAGTAGAGAAAACGAGCCTGAAGAAGCTCCAAACACTAGTGATTATAGTGCAGGTGACGAGTGATACGAGTGGACCCAAGTAGGGACATCCTATACAGAATGTGTCGGAGGAGTAGGACTTCGGTGACCTGTTGTCGGTACCTCATTGCTGATCATGCAGTAGCAACGTCAGCTCCTATTATTGGCTTAGAGTGTCACTAACTGGTCTAAATCGCGCGTCCAAAAAGGAGCGGATCCAGAGTAGTCAAACTCTTAAGATAGTAACCCGATATTCAAGCCCCCGCAACTATTATACGGGGTCTGACGTAGTAATCGGGGTCGAACCACAGAGACAATGTTAGAAGGGGTTAAGCATGCACGGGCTCACACGCATATACTCTGGATAACAAATGGTTTAAAAGAGTGTTCTCAAAGGAACGATAGTGCTCAAACCAAAATAAAAGAAATAAACCAATGATAAGAAAAACAAAGCATAACAAAATAAGATGGGAACAAAGATATAAAAGGAAAACTTGATTGAGTTTCACCTACTAAGACTTCTCACTAACATGATAACATACCCCTCTCTCTCTCTCGAGATGAGGATAGATCTAAGCCCAAAGACAACCTTTCTCAGGAGATGACCATCCAAAAACTATGATGGAGAACATATGCCCATAAGCTTTAGCATTCCAACATTTTTATGCAATCATACTACTTCATAACACAAGATATTAGTGATACTACTCTTTCGAGGTACCAATGATCAAATATTACAAGATGGTAACTAAGCATATAAGTGAAACATTAAAACCAGGGCATGGATATAATCTTGACAAGAGTATAATATACATATTGGGAGAGCCTTAGTGGCTACTCCCAACCTAAGTTAAGTGTTTAGCCACACATATTTACAGAAAACATAACAACGTCACAAAATGATAGATACATCAAGTTCCAAGAAGAGATGAGGGAAGTACATCGAGATGGAAGTGATAGATCTAGATAGAGAGAGAAGAATGTGATACAACATAGTACTTCTTCAGATCTAGATCTAGGAGGTCGATGACGTGGATATTCTCCTTCTCTCAAAAAAGATGGAGCCTTCAGTCTTCTCTCTCCTCAGCTTTTGACTTTAAAGATCCAAGACTGATTGGATAAATGAGAATGAGTGTAGAAAATGGCAGCACTTTGTGGTCCTTTAAAATCTCCTGAATTGACAAGATGTGTAGGTGGCCTATTTATAGGCGTGCTCCACCGACTTAACTCCTCGACCGCGGTTGAGGTTTGGTCTTGGTCATAGACTGATCACGGTCGAGGCTTTATTGCCATCCTCTCCTAGGTCGAGGTTGGTTAAGTCACCTTCTCGGTCGCGGCCTGGCTACCACATCCTTTGGTCAGACTGCGGTCTAAAGCTTGGTCACGGGCTTCATCCCGCAGGTGTATGGACCATGAGTGAGAAGAGAACGAGGCACCGCGGGTGTGAGGGGTTGCGGTTGTGAGGCATCAAGGTGATTCTTGGAGGCCTCAGCCATGGTGGGGTGGGCCCTAATGGTCAAATGGGTCGCGGTCGAGCAGTCGACCGTGACCTTGGCTTGATTGTGACCTTGCAACCATGGAAAGAGTGTGTAAGTGAGATACTTGGCATAAAGTGCTAAAATAAGTAGAAAAATCTATAAAAGGTATGATAGGGGAGGTATAAATTTTATGCGAGAAGTGTATAAAATGAGGTGTTATCAACTCCGCCAAACTTAGAATCAAGACTGTCCTCAGGCTAAGTATAGGCTCGAAAATATACAGAGAAAGAGCAGATTTGTGTGACAAAATCTTTGCAAAACTTAACACTACTGAATTATCTCAATCTTGCATCAAGACTGTTGTGGTATGTTTGCTCAACCCTAAAGTCTCATTCCTTCCCCTTTACAACTAGAGTTGCACAACTTTGACTTCTTGCCATTGCCTTTGGTAGAAAAGGTCTTTCCTTCTCAACGTATCACTCCTTCCTGCGTTAGGTTACCAACTGTACCAATACAACATCTCCCTGAGGGGTAGCTTTCACACTCTTTCTTTATTTTCTATTGGCCCTATGCTAATGTGTTTGGGTAAGCTTTAGGCTTTAAGTGTTTTCTTCCTCTCCTGAACTTTCGCACCCACAACTGTCGTAGGGGCAGTGTTTCTGTTCGGGCTTCTAACGTAGAGTTAGGTGGTTGTGTGAGTTTCGTTCAGGATTGGAGGTGGGTAAGTTTGGCTTCGAGCTTCCACTTACGGGCACGACATATCTGCATTCATGAATGTAGCAATACACCAACCGTGTGGAAATGTTTGGCATCTTTTTGGCACAACTCTCATTGTAATTTATTTCTTTTCTTTTTGGCTTTTTATATCTCCTCTCTGTCTAGGGTTAGTGGGATTTATGCGGTCTTCTGGGAGGTCAAGCCTCTTTTAGTCTCAAAGCGGGGATAAATAGACTCAAAAGAGGTAGTTGTTTCCTTCTCGATAGAGATGAGAATTTTTTGGTTGGAGCCGGCAGGTTAGGGTGGTTGGTCAGGAATATGGCTTTGTGAAGTTCTCTAGATTTCAAGGGTTTCATTACCTTAAGGTTGTTGCACACATAATGTCTTATTGCAAGAATGAGCTAAAGTTGTATTGCTATGCTTCTCGTTTTACTTTTATATGCATTAGTTGCTTATATTTTTCTCTCTATAAGACGATAGCATTACAACCATTAGCAAGAAAATAGACAAATTTCTAAGGTAACTACACAAAACTGTGGCTTATATCTAGATTTCTTTAAGCCAAAAGCAAGAGCAGTTTGGCTGGAGCTTAAAATATGTACAAGTAAAGTTTTTGAAAATTTTGAAAAATTAAGTGGTAAAATGGTAGCAAAATTGTACCTCTCTAGCCCATTTATGACTCCTCTCCCAAACTTATCCTTCACCCTGACCCGGGGTATCAAAATTTGAATCAGACATATAAACGGGCTTTCTTCATTCTGGTTTTTCGGTGTTGGAAGCCCACTTGGACTCAAGAGGCATGCTTGCATACACTCTTCGTAGTGGATGATATTGCTCGTATTGCATCCCCTCCACCTTTGTATTCAGATTGGCTAGGGCCATCACCCAGGCTAAATAGAATAAGCCGCAATCATTTGACAAAGGCACCTACTAAGGGCTTCAGCGGCAGAACTACATCTTCTTGAAGTCTTTGCCTACCATATGCTTGTACCCTTTATTGTGGCTTTTTAACATTTCAACAATTGCTTCAATGCATGTGGTAGCCTTTTCTTCGGTTGGTGTCTTTGCAATAGTCATGTTTGTCTTTTTATTTAGTGTGAAGGCTGCGTCTGAGCTATTGTATAACATTGTAGTCCTTTTGATAACGTTGACTATCAGCAAAGTCCAATGATTGTCGTGAAGAATAGACAAGAAGATGTAGTCCAGGAGGGACGTCACTAAGCATTGTTGTAGGTGTTCTTTTTCACTTGATCTCTTGTCCTTTAGATTGTCATCCACCAGCAGGAGGTATGTCATATATGCGTTTAGCATGTTGTTGCCTAATAGAGCTTGGTTTTCTGACATCATGCTGACTGATAGGTACCCTCCTATTTTCAGCATATTGTGGAGATCGTCCTTCAGCACACAGATTCCGTCCCTTTCGAATATAGCCTCTGCCGACATGTCATCTTCTTTCAAGGACTTCATTATCCTGTTTAGGGATTCTGAAGATCAACTTACACAGATCCATCTGTCAAAGTCCTTGAAAGTAGATACTATCTCTCTAGTCGGTCCGTCTGGTTTCTCTTCAGGAGGATCATCTTCTTCTACTTTGCCTTCATCTGACTGCCCTGCTATAGGTTGTTCCTCTTTATCTTTTAACACTGGAGGTTGTTCAAGTTTCATTTTTGGCATGCTTTCTGCAACTACCCCAATGTCGATTTTCCAACCTTGTTTCCATATCGCTGCTCTGGCTGCCGCTATCAGGTCAATCCACATGGTCTTGATTTGTTCCCTCCAAGTTACCTTTTCAGGTAGAGGGATCTCTTGATGAAGTCTCTACGGTATTACATCTGAAGGTATCACTGGGTTACTGATGAAACGACTATCGTAGATAACCTCCATCGCGTATATACCACGCAGCCAGTGCAGATCTTCCATGCATAAGTCTTCTGGCAGGATGCCCTTATTGATGGCTTTCATCATTCATAATACGATTAAGGCGCAATCCCCTGTTCTAGCCTCTTCTTATGAGTCCTTCTTGCAGATTGATAATAGTTTCCATATTCCCTTAAATATGTCTTATGCTGATTGTATCTCTCTTTGCAGACGTAGCAGTACTTTTAGTATGTCTCTAGATTCCTTGTTTTTGTATATTAGGATAGTACCGTCTAGCTCGGCTGTGCAATAGTTGAACATTGTCATCTTCCGCTCATATAAAGTGACAATGATCAGTTCCCAATGCTTCACATTCCTTATTGGTAGGACCACAAACTTCATTTCTTTCCATCTCATAACCTGTTTTAGCTCAGTCACGTCAGCAACCTGTAGTCTTTGTTGTATAAGAGTCCTGCTAGATGTGTGGTGTCGTTAAACAGTGGTTATGTGACACCCCATCCTCAACAAAACATGATTACATGCTAACCAGAGGATTACCGAAAATCATGGGAAGTTAAAACCGATTTACTATGAGCACCACAAGATGAGACATATAATATTTGAGCCAACACTTTTCTTTCATAACATATTTCCAAGGTGATACAACATAATTTCCCATCATCGCATTACATGAAATAACTATTCCACACGCTGATTTACATCAAGATACATAAGCCAAAAACCGTACATCGATCGTAATACAAGAAACACCAAAAAGCTTCCCCAAACCTGAGTGTACAGGGACGACACATAGGACTCTACTGCTACACTATCTATTCCACCAGGTACGATACCTCTTCATATCATCTCAGCCACATGATCTTCATCTCGCCAGGCACATCCACCTAAAAAGGTTATTAACCAGCGGGGTGAGACACATAGTCCCATCGAGAAACATAACCCTCTACAAACTTTATTATTGTAACATCCCTGACCTGGGTTATAACCTAACCCTAGATGTTTTGCCTAAAAATGTAATTAAGTCCTTGTGATTATCTTTTGGCATGTAATTAAGTTCCTAAGGGGCATACATTTTCATTTTTGTCCTTTTAAAACAATGTTGTATAATTATTTGGTAATGCAGGGGCCTATGTGAAAATTACCCAGTTAAGGGGTTTAACTTGCAAATTTCACAAGTTAAGATGTTCCTCTGATGATGAGACATCTTATGAGTGGATATGATGAGGTAAGATGGATTTCCCAAGCCTGGGCATCAAGATGCAGCTTGTGGAATGATCCTTGTGCTTAAAAACCCTAATTTGGATTAAAGTGCAATTTACCCAAATGAGGGGTGCAACTTATAAAATACACCATCTAGAACATCTTTTATGACTTTTGACATCATTTAGAGTAATAATGATAAAGGGGGCACTTCCTTTGAATAATCATATAATAAGGAACACCTTTGTAATTAAATCATCAAGTTGTAAGAAAGGAGACCCTTATGTACATATGTACCTTAGTGATAAGTTGACCATCCTTGCCTTTAGTTCTTGGTTTTAGAAGGAGTTTTACCTTAGAAAATAAGAGGAGGGACGTGCCTAAAATAAAGGAAGGACCTAGTTGTGAAAAGGAGGAGTAAGTTGTCCTTATGATGAAAATAACCCCAAAGGTACTTATACACTTTCCTTTGCAATCAAAGGCAATATTTCCCTTTCACCCTTCACTTATCTCTTGCTGTGGCCGACTAAGGAAGGAGCTCAGGAGTAGGGGAGAATGGCCAAGTAGGTTTTGGTTGCCTTCTAGCTCAAATCCATGGAGGAAATTGCATTACAAGGTTGGTTTCCCTAGTTTTCTTACTTGGTTCTTCTTTCTAGCCGATCTTTCCCAACCATTTCTTGAAGAATTGACCTTGGCCAACCTGTGGAGCTCAAGTCACCATTAAAGCTCGAAGCTTGGAGCTCTAGAGATGGTTCTAAGGCGAGTTTTATAACTCTAAACTCCTAGCTTTATTATGCATATCTTTGTTCTTGCTTTTTTTGTGCTTAGTCCTTTTTCCCCATCTTTCTTTGCACTCTTGCAAGCTTTTTCGTGAAGAACATACCTTGGTTCAAGGTTGAAGATGGAGGGCATTAATATCTATGTTGGTCCTTATCCAACTTTACCCAACGATCTTGGACCAATAGGTCCAAATGGGTTGCACTCGTTTGAAATCAAAGGGGGCTCAACCCGTTTGATCTTAAACGATCTTGCAAGATCGTTTAGTTTTAAACGGGTGATGGGGTTGACCAAGGAACGACCATTTGAGGGTCTGTTCATAATATATTGAATTTCATTTCTACAAAGAATTATAAACTAATTTCCTAACCAATTGAGAGTTAAAGGCACTTCAACACCCTAACCCTAATCGGGTTAAAATTGCTGATTTCAAGTATAAATCTTGTTGAGTTTTGGGTTGAAGGACTCAAACGGGTTCAAACCCATTTGGGATTCACCCAAACGGTCTCATACTCGTTTAGGGACACCCCAATACCGTTTGGATGTCTAGGGTTAAGGAAATTTGATGGTTTTAGGGTCCAATTGCAATAAGTTGATGAATTGATAAAATTGCTGATTTTAGACCTATTTAGGGTTCAACCCTTTTTCAAACAACTTGTTTTTTTGTCAAACTTTGGGAAAACGGTCTCAAGACCATTTGGAGATCATCCAAACGATCTCAAGACCGTTTGGGTCAAGTTTGGGCCCAATTGGAAGTCAAATGATAGGTTCAACCTTGATTTGATTCACATTATTGAGTATTGATGATTATCCGATTGAAACCCTAATTGAGTTAGACTTAACCCTAATTGGCGATCAATTGAGAGTCAAATTGGTGTCCAATTGATTGAGGCTCATCCTAATTGACTCAATTTGTAAGTGGTTAACTTAACTCTGGCCAATTGAAGGCTTCAACATAGGAAATCTTAATAAATCATAACCTTTGTGTCACCTTTCATGACCATGCGGTTTGGACCCAAGTGGGTTCACACTCGTTTAGGTCCAAACGAGTTCACACTCATTTAGGTCCAAACGAGTTCACACTCGTTTAGGTCCAAATGAGTTCACACTCATTTAGGTCCAAACGGGTTCACACCCATTTAAGTTCAAACGGGTTCACACCCATTTAAGCTCAAACGGGTTCACACCCATTTAAGCTCAAATGGGTTCACACCCATTTAAGGCTCAAATGGGTTCCAGGTCATTTGATATTAAACAAGTTCAAGGTCGTTTAAAACCTAAATGGGTTGAAGATTGAAGGTTAAACCCTAAACCAATTGGAGATTTTCAAGGTTGATTGTACTTAATCACTTGAAGGTGTAAATGGTTCAAAGATGATCTAATCTAAACTCTAATGGTAACTTAAGATGTTAAGGGACTAAGTGACTAATGAATTGACCCATGATGATGATCAATGGGTAAATTACCAAAATGCCCTTGAAAGGTTAATTTGAGTGATACCTTGTTCTAAACAAACCCTAATCACTTGATAGTGGTGATTTGGTTTATGTAGATCAAAGGGGACTTAACCCAACTTAATATAGAGTGGTGTAATCACCATCTACTAGTGAGAGGAGAGAGAAAGTACCACTTATAGTGGAAACTCAAGTAAAATACCTTCAATATACATGAATATGCAAGATTAGGTATGATCCACTTATGTGAGATCATGGAAACCCTAACTATGATAATGGGTGAATCTTAATCCTATTTGAGGGCTTTAATGATGATGTTTCTCATGCATGGTGATGTTATGAGTTCAATTCACCATGAGGTGAATAGTAAACCCTAATTCTAGGGTGATGACATGTAATGTGAATAGTAAACCCTAATTGATGAAAATCAGGAAACTTAACCCTTGTAAGAGTATGAGGGTACAACTCTTGATTCAAATTGATTACTGTTATCAGTTGAATTAACCATGCAGGTTCTTATACATGATAATGATCATATCCAGGTAAGGATTATGATTCCAATTTCATTGAAAGCATGTCATTAGCTTTATAAATGATGACATATGCTGATGCCTAGTAAGTGGCATCTTATGAGAATGATAGGCTATGAGAGCCATGAATATCATCAAGGTCATACTTGTCATATGACTTGTGATGAGATGATTGAGAAATGATAATTGATATGATTTAGACTTGATACATTTAGTATTCTATTTTCATAGCTGCTATGCTAATGATTAATGTTTGAGAACATGTATGATGTTAAAAGAATACTGAAATGTACCTAATTAATCAAGTATAATCATACCATGTAGAGCCCTAATCATAGATCCATCATTGTCAGGAGTTAAATGATGGTGAAATAGGTTTTCCTAAGGGAACTCCTGGATCACATACTTTTGAGTATGTGGGGAATATGGATGTGAATGCCCTTACATCCTAGTGTAGGAATTGATGTAGATGTACTTTATTCTATCAATCCTTCACTATGTATTTATGCCAAGGTGATGTAACACTAATCTCCTGAGGAAATCTTTTATACCGCATCGATGAGAGATAAACAAGAAATCTTTCAATGGCGAAGAGAGTACAGAATGCCACTGTGACTCTAATAGCGAAGTACCAGAATACCCTGGTAAGCTATTGTAGCAGAGACATTAGATGTCCTGCATGTTGATCCTCTTACTGACTGAGGAAGATGAGGTCATAAGAATCCGACTCTTTTGATGACCTATGTATGATACTGATGCGACATAATAGTGATCGGTTGGAGTATGAGCGGTATACCTCATCTCCGCAGGGCATCACAATGTTTGTAAAACATAATCAACCGTGTAGCATATCTGCTTAGGTTGAACTACGAGATACATTGGTTGAAGTTACATTACTCAGTATACATGTTCTTCATATTCCTTAAATGTTGTTGCTCTACTTGATAATAATCTGCTGTTGATTACCTTAAAGCTTTTATTACTTATGTTATCCTTTGATTGCTTTAATAAAGCTTCTGGCGGAGAGTTATAACTCTCACTGGGACAATTATTTAAAATTGTCTCACCCCGTAGATTTCAACTTTTTAGGTGGTCGTCGAGGACGAAGGAACCACTCTGCAGGTGATCAGAATCAGCAGCAGTAGCACCAGGAGCAGCAGTGAATCTCAGGTGGAGATACTGACTGCTGAGTCATATAGTTAGATGGTCTTATGTCGTCTCTGTACTCTCAGGTCCTTGGAGTCTTTTGGTCTGAGATTTTGGGTTTTAAATCTTGAGATTTTGTATATGGCTATGTATAATCACTCATGAAGTGATCTAACAGAGATGTAATCTATTTACCTTGTTTCTTATAAAAGGAGTTTCATGATTTCAGGATCTTGTCTCAAAAAGTTTTAATTTCCGATGATTTTCGTATTCCGCTATTAATCGAATCGCTCCCGCTATGTTTATCTTGTGTTTTGGAGATCAGAGCCCACAATTTAGTGGTATCAGAGCTCTAGGCTCGCTGAGTCTACAGAGACATAGGACTTAGGATGTCGAGTCTATCCTTAGTGTTTCTTTTGTATCTAATAGAGTCTTCTGCTCCTCAGGAGAAGAAGATAAGTTAAGGATGTACGAACCACACGAAGAACATGAGGAGTACGAGGCTGAGAGTAGTGTCGCTGCACCCCGAGGAGGTGCAAGAAACCCAGAAATAGAGCAACCTGTACCTGAGCCACCTATGGAGCCACCTCAGTTTGACCCAAATGACATGGGAAACCCAGCTGTTCAAACCATGTTCGGGCAGTTTATGATTGCCATGACACACATCACCGACAGAATGCCCATGCCTGCGCCTAGGGCACCTGTCCAATCTGAAGGACAAGGTATCGGTAAGACATTCGAGCGACTTCGTCATGTTAGAGATACCGAATACTTTGGGACAGCTGACCCTGTAGATGCCGATCTGTGGTTAACCGAGTTAGAGGAAGCTTTCAGAATCTTAAACATCCCAGAAGCTGAGAAGGTTAGACATGCTGTCTATCTTCTCAAAGGAAGTGCTGGTCACTGGTGGACCATGGAAGAGCAGATGAGGCCTGGAGTGGAGACCTCGTGGGAAGATTTTCGTCTGGGATTTGTCAACAGATACTTTCCAAAAACATTCCTGGATGAGAAGATCTCTCAGTTTGAGAGATTGAGACAAGGCATGATGAACATTAGCGAGTACGAAGCTAAGTTCATAGAGTTGCTACGATTCTGTCCGCACATGGCTGCCACAGAAGAAGAGAGGATTAGAAGGTTCGAGAAGGGTTTAAACACCGACCTGACTACTCCTGTGTCTGCCCTAGAGAGTCGGGAGAGGTTTGCTGCCTTCGTTGAGTCAGTCCGAAGGATAGAGAAATCCGTAGTCGAGAAGAGACAAACCCATAAGAGATATCCACAGTTCCAGGGTTCTTCATCTAGGGACTTTAAGAAGCCTAGATTCTCTGCACCTACACCTCCACCTCCACCACCCAGATCTAGTTCTCAGACTCAGTGGTCCCCAAGTAGAGGTAGAGGACGAAGCCTACCACTACAAGAGACTCGCATTTCAACATCAATGTCAGTCACAGGACCACCCAGACCACAACAACTGGAGAGAAGCTGCTACAACTGTGGTAAGGTGGGACACCTGATGAAGGACTGCAGAGATAGGCCTGTCAGTGTGACACAACCTCAGAGACAGAGTCAACAGGGATCACAAAGAAGATAGTTTCAAGGAGCAACTAGAGGACGTGGACAAGCATCTCAAGCTGGATCATCAGCACCGGCTCAACCTCAGGCGACAGCAAGATTCTATGCAATGAACCCACCTGATGCAGTGATCAACCCACGGGTTGTGGCAGGTCAGATGGAACTTTTATATTCAGATATGTCTACATCCTGTGTTGTATCTGTTTTGATTGAACCGGGTGCTACACACTCCTTTATCACTCGAAGAGTGATTCGTAACTGCAACATGACGGTCAGTCATAGGGCAGATAGCTTGCTACTTGAGACTCCGTTGAGAGGGTCTGCTATTTTGCAGGAGGTATGCACTCCCTGCATCCTCTTCTTTTCTGATCATCACATTCAAGTGGATTTAATACCACTTGAGATGCAAGGATTTGATATAATCCTTGGGATGGATACCTTGGAAAAGTATAAGGTTGTCTTGGATTGTGAATCCAAAAGGGTTGTGTTTGCCGATGAAAGCAACACATGGATCTTTCAAGGAGAGAGAAAGATTCTACCCTCCTGTCTTGTGTCAGCTATGATTGCTGATAAGTTGATGAGGCAAGGATGTTATGCATTCTTGGCCCATGTGGTAGATACTACCATGGAGAGTCCTAACCCTGTTGAAGTTCCTATAGTCAGGGAATTCAAAGATGTGTTTCCTGAAGAACTTCCAGGTGTGCCACCGCCTTGGGAAATTGATTTTGAGATCAACTTGATCCCAGATACCCAACCTATAGCCCAGACACCGTATAGGATGGCGCCTGCTGAGATGGAAGAACTCAAGAAGTAGCTTCAAGAGTTGCTTGAGAAGGGTTTCATCCGACCGAGCACTTCACCCTGGGGTGCTCCGATTTTGTTTGTTAAAAAGAAAGACGGGTCAATGCGGTTGTGCATTGATTACAGACAATTAAACAAAGTAACGATAAAGAATAAGTACCCTTTACCGAGGATTGATGATCTCTTTGACCAGTTGCGTGGTGCAACCGTCTTCTCAAAGATAGATTTGAGGTCTGGATATCATCAACTTCGTATTAAGGACAGTGACATACCCAAGTCTACTTTCAGAACAAGGTATGGTCACTATGAGTTCACCGTGATGTCGTTTGGACTAACTAATGCACCAGATGCATTTATGGAACTCATGAATAGAATCTTCTGACCTTTCCTCGATCAGTGTGTTGTCATCTTTATAGATGACATTCTGATCTATAGTAAAGATGCTCAGCAGCATGAGCAGCATCTTCGTCAGGCTCTAACTTTGCTAAGGAAACATAAGCTATATGCTAAGTTTAGCAAGTGTGAGTTTTGGCTACCAGAAGTATCTTTTCTTGGACATGTGATATCTGCTTTGGGTATTCGTGTTGACCCTAAAAAGATAGAATCTGTTCTACAATGGGAACAACCAAAGACACTGACAGAGATTCGTAGTTTCTTGGGGTTGGCCGGCTATTATCGAAGGTTCATTAAGAACTTTAGTTCCATAGCCTTACCCTTGACTAAGTTGACCCGGAAGGAAGTTCCGTTTGACTGGAGTGATAAGTGCCAGCAATCTTTTCAATTACTAAAAGAGAGGTTGACAAGTGCACCTGTACTTGTGCTACCTGAGCAAGGCAAAGGATACATAGTTTTCTGTGATGCCTCCAAGAATGGACTCGAATGCGTGTTGATGCAGGATAAACAAGTGATTTCTTTTGCTTCCCGACAGCTTAAGAAACACGAAGAGAATTATCCAACACACGATCTGGAGTTAGCTGTTGTGGTTCATGCCTTGAAGATCTGGAGACATTATCTCTACGGAGAGACATTCCAGATTTTCACTGATCATAAGAACCTTAAGTATATCTTCTCTCAGCATGAACTTAACATGAGGCAACGTCGCTGGATGGAGTTAATAAAGGACTACGATTGTACAATTGATTACCATCCAGGAAAAGCCAATGTTGTTGCAGATGCCTTGAGTAGGAAATCAACAACATCAACCATGGATAGAGCACAATTAAACTCTTTAGTATGCTCTAAGAGAGATATGCTTATCTCTTTGAGGCAAGACAATGTACAATTGAAGGTGTCATTGTTAGCCGGATTGTTGGCTGAGATGCATATAAAGCCTACTCTAAGAGAACAGATCAAAGAGGCACAACAGGTTGATGCAGCAGTTCAACAGATTAGATCGGAGTATGGTGATGAGAAGCGAGATGGTTTTCATGACTCAGAAGATCAAGTAACATGCTATCATGGGAGAATGATAGTACCGGATGTGGATAACTTGAGAAAGTTAGTCTTGGAAGAAGCTCATTCTTCGATGTATGCTATGCATCCAGGGAGCACCAAGATGTATCAGAACTTAAAGGATATGTATTGGTGGCCCGAGATGAAGAAGGATGTTGCGGAGTTTGTGATGAGGTGTCCTGTGTGTCAGCAAGTTAAAGATGAACACCAGAAGCCTGTAGGGATAATGCAACCTTTACCCATACCACAGTGGAAGTGGGACCATGTGACCATGGACTTTGTTGTTGGCCTACCTAGGACAAGCAAATGACATGATTCCATCTGGGTAATAGTTGATAGGTTGACAAAGACAACTCATTTCTTACCTATCAAAACAACCTATTCTACTGAGAGGTTATCACAATTGTATGTTCAAGAGATAGTGTGTTTGCACGGAGTTCCTGTCACTATAGTTTCTGACAGAGGTCCCCAGTTTACAAGTCATTTTTGGGAGCAGCTGCATAGAGCCTTAGGTACAAAGTTAAGGTTTAGTAATCCTTTCATCCACAGACTGATGGACAGTCAGAAAGGACTATACAGACCTTGGAAGACCTGTTGAGAGCATGTGTTCTCCAGTTTACCGGAAGTTGAGATCTGCACCTAAGCCTAATAGAGTTTGCCTATAACAATAGCTATCAACATAGTATTGATATGGCACCTTATGAAGCTTTGTATGGTAGACGTTGTAGGTCACCCTTGTGTTGGTATGAGACTGGTGAGCATCAATTGTTAGGTCCTGATCTTGTGCAATAGACTACGGAGAAGATTAAAGTAATACAACAACAGATTAAGACTGCACAAGATAGGCAGAAATCTTATGCTGATAAGCGTCGTAGACCGTTAGAGTTCCAGGTTAGAGACAGAGTGTATCTCATGGTCTCACCTTGGAAAGGAGTTCTTCGCTTTGGAAGGAAAGGAAAGTTAGCTCCTAGATTTATGGGGCCTTATCCAATCATTGAACGAGTTGGAAAGGTAGCCTATAGACTAGAGTTACCACCAGAGTTGCAGAAGTTACACCCTGTGTTTCACATTTCTATGCTGAGGAAATGTCACCCTGACACCGAGTCAGTTCTAAAACCTATGGAAGTAGAATTGAATGATGATATAACTTATGAGGAAGGACCGGTGTCAATCCTTGATAACAGAATTAAAAAGCTAAAGAAGAAAGATATAAGCCTTGTGAAAGTCCTCTGGAACCACCATGGTGTTGAAGAAGCCACTTGGGAACTAGAGGATGAGATGAGAAGGAAATACCCTTCTCTTTTCTCTTAATATGTTTTATCGATTTCGGGGACGAAACCCTTGTAAGGGGTGGATGATTTGTAACATCCCTGACCTGGGTTATAACCTAACCATAGATGTTTTGCCTAAAAATGTAATTAAGTCCTTGTGATTATCTTTTGGCATGTAATTAAGTTCCTAAGGGGCATACATTTTCATTTTTGTCCTTTTAAAACAATGTTGTAGAATTATTTGGTAATGCAGGGGCCTATGTGCAAATTACCCAGTTAAGAGGTTTAACTTGCAAATTTCACAAGTTAAGATGTTCCTCTGATGATGAGACATCTTATGTTTATGTCAGATGATTGTCACGACAAGAGTCATGATCAAGATAAATAAACATGTTATGAATATGACAATTAAGTGCTTGAACTCTTTATTTCTGTGCCTAGTCATGTGTATAAGTACTTTGGGAGAGACACCATGGACTTTACGAGTTTGATTCTTCTAGTTGTTGTGATGAAGCAACCTATTGAATCCAAAATGAAAAGGCAATAATAAAAATATAGATAAAAGGAATGATACAAAAGGCGTGTGACTATTGTTGGAAGACACACGATTCAATGGTCTACTAGAGAGAAAAATGTAGACTTTTCCAAGAATTGTGTTGCAGTTTCTATGCTACAAGTTTGATGCTAGATTAGAAAGCCTGCCTCTCCCTAAAGAAAAAATGCTACCAATCTTCAAGGAGGATGCACACAAAATATATGGCATCCCAAATCGAAAAATTGTTGTAATGGTAGATGCTACCATGCATAAAGATAACTCAAGAGCTAATTCAATGGCTGAGAAACTTAGTTTAAGACCAAGTTGCATGTGTTGTGTGAAGTTAGGACATTGAAAAAATAGGTTTATATGCTGCGATTGCATCAATGACCTTGAAAAGTTGTACATCCCCATTTCCATTGGCAACCTTCTGAAAATATTTAGCTTTTGGGAACTCTCTGTCAATTATCGCCTTTTCTTATAGCCAATTGCAGGAAGTAGAAACTACAATTTGGCGCGTTTCTTTAAGGATTTTTTAGTTTGGGTCCTGTCAAAATTTGTTAACAATAGCTGCAAGTGCTGAAAAATTGGTGGCATGCATATATTGGTGGTAAGATTATGCTTTTATGGAGTTTTAATAACTACAAAAGATGACTCTAATTACTCAGTTTCATCTACAATAAAGATGGTATGGGGAATTCCCCACATGCAATAGATGGATTGATGTTATAATAATATATGAATGGAATTGCCACATGGAGGAGAAAGAGATGATAGTTGTGGATGAGACCAAGTAGTTGTACAAATTCCCAATTGAAGGTGGTATTTGTAAGGAAGAAGATGACCCAAATGTGAATTTAGGATTGCAAAGGTTTCTATTGAAGACAAACCAAATGTGTATACAAGGATTGTAAAGGTTTGCATTTCAATGATTGTGTTACACATTTTAATCTTATGGTACATACACTATATTCAACATATATTCATTCTCTTTATTCATATGTCAGCTGGAAGCAATACAGAAAAAATGTGACCAAATGTTGTACTCTACTCAAAGAGGAAGCCATACACCCAACATTTGATGGAAAATGAATTGGAAAAGAAGAGAACATTACTAGGGGAGGGAAATATAAAGACCTGGTCTCTTTTAAACTACTTTAACTTGGATAACCAAGATGTATCAAATGAGAACTTGGACTGAAAACTAATTGTGAATCAAACTAAAGAGGATGAAAAGTACATGACTCTTCGTCCCATGACACAAAAAAATGATGATGTCAGGCGTGTGAAAAAAAAGAAAACTGGATCAAACAAAGGGAAGATACAAAACAATACATCAGTAATGGATTGTAGCAGACGAAAGCTGGATGACAATGAATAGAAGATGGTTCACATATCGGGTAACATGGTTCACCATGAATGGAAGTTGTTTGACAATTTACAGACCAGTGTTTAGAAAGGCAGACAAATTCACAAGAGTAGGTGGAGTAAGCCCTGGTCTTGGAGGGGATACAATCAACCTGAAGACTTATTGATTGTTGTTCCTTCTATAAATTTTGCATCGAACTATGTATTTTCACAACAACTAGACTATGTATTTTCCCACCAGACTGTTTACGACAAAGTATATATGCCAAAATGTCGGCTATGGAGGATGCAGTTGAAGTGAATGATGTGAATAGGAAACCCACACATAGTGAATGATGGAAATAGATGAAAATAAGAACATGTTGGCGGCGACCGTAGTGGAGTTGGGGGCACCTGTCAGTGCAATGGAGGAGAGGGCACCTGTCGGTGAGGGCACCTGTCGGCGGCGACCGTAGAGGTGTTGGGGGCGTCGGCGGCGACTGTAGAGGTGTTGGGGGAGTCAGCAGCTAGGGTGAGGAAGGAATGGAACAACCGCGATCGGCTAGGCAGAGGAACTGAACATCCTCTCCACCGCGACCCTCTCCAAAATGAAATAGGACACGTACGACGCGGAAGGGAGATGTGCACGGCGTGAGAGGGGAGGGTTTATCTTTTTTTTATTTGCAAATGTTGTGTTTTAGAATGGAGGGAAGGGTTATGAGATGGAGGGAAATATTTGGCATGGCATTTTTCACAGGGTGATTAGTGAGTAATGTATTTGTGAGGGATTAGTGTTCACATAAAAGGTCTAAGGATGTAAAAATCACAGTTGAGGGATTTGGTCCCATGTATGAAGGATGATCCCTCACAAATAGACATCATTATTCACGATTTTCGGTTCCTCACAAATGTTCTTCAATAAAGGCCAAATTTTTTGTAGTGAGTTACAATTAAATAATAGGGATTATCAATATTTCATTTAAAGAACAATTGATAGTAATCTAAACTCAAATCTTTCTTAACTCTTTAACTTATAAAAAACTATGTGAACCTATATGAACATATTTTTATCTTATGGCCTAATCATATGTAGTGTACTCTACATATGAAGACTCGTAGCGAACTACGATCCCACCATACAAGACTTAGCCGACACCCGGGATAGCTAAGTCTGACTACTATCCTAGTCTACAACAGGAAAACTGGCTCTCTATCCTCGATATTTCTATGGTGCCGCAAACTGGACTCCTCCTCTAGGCTGAGTACATAGGCGGATGGTCTGAGACACTCTGTGGGCCTCAACTTGGTACACTCTGTGGGTACCTTTGGGTTACCACCGGGACTTCCAGTTCATGTTGGGTAACCTATCTTTTCTTAGGAGACTTACTCAAGGGCTTCGTCTCCTCGCACGCTCTGTGGGTGCATTCTGACCCTCGTATACTGGACGCACCTCCAGGGTAGGTCATTTCATCCCTAAGGTGCAGACCTCTCACAGGGGTTCTACGGTGTCAGGGCCCTTAATCTATTATTTTATTACCCTAGAAAAGCTCTTACTACATTGCATCTCTCTCTTACTAATTCTTGACTTTGGTATCTCTATGGTACCATGTCTATTTACTTGAACTTTGCAACACGAAGTGGATATCATTCTAAATTTGATAGAGCAGTTTATTCAAACCAATGAAAAATACTAAATAATCCACATATTGTACTTGCAGGCAGATTAAAATAAATAGAATACTTGTCAACTTGGCACTTATACACTAAAATCATGCAATTGGACCTCTTAATGCACTAATAAGAGTAAATTACTCGACAAATGAGAAATTGTCGGTAGCATCTGTAAATTATCTGAAATTCTTCAAAAAATGTGCACCTTAAACCTAGTCCTGGTTTGTGCATCACATAACTCAGTTAAGAGTTAAATTTCTTATTACGGCACGAGTTATTAATATTAATTGAGAATTTCAATTAATTTCTTTGGAAAACGTGTCAATTTGATTTCTTTGGAAAATGTGTCAATTTGTATAATTATTAAACTACTCGCATTAAGTATAGTAGGGAGCATGCAACTAGGTTTTCTTGAACGTTTTCAAGTCATCGTCATTTCTTTGTAATCGATCATCAATTGAATTACTAAAATTGTACAACCTGGGTTTATACCCAAACTATCCAGTTACTGGTCATGTGCTACTATTTTCAACCTTTAACTGAGTAATTTAGGTTTTAATCAACCATATGATTCCACTAATCATAACCATACACATCAATTAATAAACCAATTCATGCAAAACGTGATGAATCAAATAGTGGAATAAAAGTCAGACGACGTTGTCATTGCCTGACACCTGGATAGGCACTATTACCCACGAATAACGCAGATCGAACCAAAATCGTCTATTTTATGGAGTTAAATTGTGCTTTGGGAAGTGAGATTCTACTCACAACGGTTTGGGATGTCCGAATTCGTCTGGAAACACGTCCAAAACCTATTTTTGGGCATTCATTGGGTCATCTTCTACCTCTGGATCAGCCTGGATTACAACATGCTCTACATACAGGTGAAAGGGAGGCTCGGTTGGGTGCCTAATCGTGGCTAGATGGCTGCAGATTCCTAATCTGGACCTCAAGCCGAGCTCGATGGCTTGCTTTGGAGTGTTGGCTATGCCCAAGAGGCCCTGGTCACTGCTTCACGCAGATACTGCTGATGCTTGGTAGGGGCACTGCCCTAGGGTGTGATTAGGGTGAGGAAGCTAGCTAGGAGCTGTGGTTGCAAGCTTGGACCTCGAAAACAAAATCATGGGCTCCATTTGGTGGTGTATCCCGGGCAAATCGGCCCTTGGCCGGTGCCCTGCAGCTAGCCACTGCTGCTGCTTGGCCGGCTGGCTACTACTACTTGGTAGAGCACCGCTATGGCAAGGATGAGGAGGAAGAAAATAAGGAGAGGAGTGGGCGGAGGCAGGGTGCTGCTGGTCGGAGGTGAGGATGCTTGAATCGGCCGCCGATTCCCCCCCCCCCCCCTAGCTGTTGATCGATCAGACAGGTTGGGCGCCTCTTAGACGGAGCCCTGGTTCATTTGGGAAGAAGATAAGGGACGAAGGGGAAAAATGAAAGAAATACCTAATTTCTAGAAAAAAATGCATTCATGCCCAAAGAAACATAAAAACGTCATAACTATTGACTCAAAGGTCCAAAAAACATAAAAATGGCATAACTTTTGCCTCATAAGTCCAATTCGTACGATTTCTTTTGAAAAACTTCAAGCACGAAAATATCTACCTTCTCAAGGCATGAAAACATGCTAATTAGACTATAACACTTGATCAAAGCACTAATTGCATCTGTGAGTACTTAACTTAACTTAATCAACTTAATTATGTACTAAGCATTGTGCTTACTTAACTTAATCATCTTAATGATGTTGTGATCATTGAACTTACTAGTTAGATTTGGAGTGGGTCATAACAGAATAATTCTCAGTCAAACCTATAGTTCGATCAAGATGAGCTCATTCAAAATTATACTTTGACTGTTCTCCCTCAGGTGAACTCTAATTTAATTAAATGGTTGTCAGAATAACCTAATTTTAATTATCTAGCATTTGCATTGACCCTATACATTTTACTATACACTGTAATTGAACTATAGTTTGATCAAAGTATATATCAGTTGAAGTTTAATATGACTGAGAGTCAGTCAGAATACTTTGCCTCAAGAGATAGTAATAACACTTTGGCTTTTTAATTTTGTTTTGACTCAACCTAACGACTATTGACCAAGGACACTTATAGACACTGACACAGTTTTTACTACACTAACAAACTCACTTAAGGCTAAAATCTCTAAGTTTTTACCAAAACCTTGTGCTACCTTTTTTGTAGCCTGGTTGTTGAAAGATTAGCGCATCATGACTTTTTCTGTTTTCTTGATGGCTTTTTAGGATTTTATCAGGTACCCATCCTGCCCGACGACCAGGAGAAAACAACATTCACCTGCCTCTACGGCACTTATGCTTTCAGAAGGATGCCCTTTGGACTCTGCAATGCTCCCGCCACCTTCCAAAGATGCATGATATCAATGTTTTCGGATTTCCTAGAAGATATCGTAGAAGTTTTCATGGACGATTTTTCAATCTATGGAAAGGACTTCGATGCCTGCCTGAAGAATCTGTCCTTGGTTCTGCAAAGATGTGAGGAGAACAGCCTGGTTTTAAACTGGGAAAAGTGCCATTTTATGGTACGAGAGGGCATCGTTCTGGGGCATAAGATCTCAAGGCGTGGCATCGAGGTGGACACAAGCAAAGTTGAAGCAATATCTAAGCTTCCTCCACTGAAGTCCGTGACGGGAGTAAGGAGCTTCCTCGGGCACGCCGGCTACTACTGAAGATTCATAAAGGACTTCTCGAAGATTTCAAAACCATTGTCCAATCTTCTGGTAAAGGATGTTGAATTTGTTTTCTCTGATGACTGTCTCAACGCTTTTCAGGCTTTGAAGAACGCTTTAGTATCACCACCCATCCTCCAAGCGCCAGATTGGGATTTACTGTTCGAGCTGATGTGCGACGCTAGTGACTATGCAGTAGGAGCGGTCCTGGGGTAGAAGAAAGATAAAAAGCACCATGTGATCTGCTACGCTAGTCGCACGCTGGACGAAGCTCAGGTAAACTATACAACTACTGAAAAAGAGATGCTTGCAATCGTCTTCGTGTTCGATAAGTTCAGGTCGTACCTCATTGGAGCAAAGGTCAAGGTATACACAGATCATGGGGCCATAAGATATCTGATGCAGAAGAAAGACACAAAGCCCAGACTGTTGAGGTGGGCCTTATTGCTACAAGAGTTCGACCATGAGATTATCGACAAGAAGGGTACAGAAAATGTGGTCGCAGATCACCTATCAAGGATCGTAGCTGAAGGACAGGGAGGATTGCCCATCAATGACGACTATGCCGATGAGGCTCTGATGTTGGTTGAAGCAAAAGAAGAAGACTTACCCTGGTTTGCAGATATCTGCAACTATCTCGCTTGTGGAGAACTGCCTCCTGACATCACTTATAATAAAAAAAAGAAGTTGTTCGCGGATGTCAAAAATTACTATTGGGATGATCCTCTCCTTTTCAAAAGATGCGCTGACAATTTATACAGGAGGTGCGTCCTAGAGGAAGAAACCATGAACATTCTGAGAGAGTGCCATGCTTCCCCCTACGGTGGACACCTGGGTAGTGAAAGAACTACTGCAAAAGTGCTACAATCAGGTTTCTACTGACCCTCCTTATTCAAATATGCTACACAATTTGTGAAAGTCTGCAAAAAGTGCCAGTCAATGGGGAATATAGGGCGGAGGAATGAAATGCCGATGGCGAGCTAGATTGAGGTAGAAATCTTCGACGTGTGGGGGATTGATTACGTGGGGCCATTTCATCCATCCAGGGGGTATCAATACATACTAGTGGCAGTAGACTATGTATCGAAGTGGGTAGAAGCCGTAGCAACCCAAACATGCGACGCCAAGTCAGTAATCCAGCTATTCAAGAAGACGATTTTTCCTCAGTTCGGTGTACCACGCACTATAATAAGCGACGGAGGGTTGCATTTCGGAGAAAGACAGTTCGAAGCACTCCTACGAATAAAGAGGGCCAGTAGAAACCTGATTGTAGCACTTTTGCAGCAGTTCTTTCGCTACCCAGGTGTCCACCATAGGGGGAGGCGTGGCACTCTCTCAGAATGTTCGCAGTTTCTTCCTCTGGGACGCACCTCCTGTATAAATTGTCAGCACATATTTTGAAAAGGAGAGGATCATCCCAATAGTAATTTTTGACATCCGCGAATAGCTTTTTTTTTATTATAAGTGATGTCAGGAGGCAGTTCTCCACAAGCGAGATAGTTGCATATATCTGCAAACCAGGGTAAGTCTTCTTTTTTTGCTTCAGCCAACATCAGAGCCTCGTCGGCATAGTCGTCATTGATGGGAAATCCTCCCTGTCCTTCAGCTACGATCCTTGATAGGTGATCTGCGACCACGTTTTCTGTACCCTTCTTGTCGATAATCTCATGGTCGAACTCTTGCAGCAATAAGGCCCACCTCAACAGTCTGGGCTTTGTGTCTTTCTTTAGCATCAGATATCTTATGGCCCCATGATCTATGTATACCTTGACCTTTGCTCCAATGAGGTACGACCTGAACTTATCGAACGCGAAGATGATTGCAAGCATCTCTTTTTTGGTAGTTGTATAGTTTACATAAGCTTCGTCCAGCGTGCGACTAGCATAGCAGATCACATTGTGCTTTTTATCTTTCTTCTGCCCCAGGACCGCTCATACTGCATAGTCGCTAGCGTCGCACATCAGCTCGAACGGTAAATCCCAATCTGGTTCTTGGAAGATGGGTGGTGATACTAAAGCATTCTTCAAAGCCTGAAAAGCGTTGAGACAGTCATCAGAGAAAACAAATTCAACATCCTTTACCAGAAGATTGGACAATGGTTTTGAAATCTTTGAGAAGTCCTTTATGAATCTTTGGTAGTAGCCAGCGTGCCCGAGGAAGCTCCTCACTCCCGTCACAGACTTCGGTGGAGGAAGCTTAGATATTGCTTCAACTTTTCTTGTGTCCACCTCGATGCCACGCCTTGAGATCTTATGTTCCGGAACGTTGCCCTCTCGTACCATAAAATGGCACTTTTCCCAGTTTAAAACCAGGTTGTTCTCCTCACATCTTTGCAGAACCAAGGACAGATTCTTCAGGCAGGCATCGAAGTCCTTTCCATATATTGAAAAATCGTCCATAAAAACTTCTACGATATCTTCTAGAAAATCCGAAAACATTGATATCATGCATCTTTGGAAGGTGGCAGGAGCATTGCAGAGTCCAAAGGGCATCCTTCTGAAAGCATAAGTGCCGTAGAGGTAGGTGAATGTTGTTTTCTCCTGGTCGTCGGGTAGGATGGGTACCTAATAAAATCCTAAAAAGCCATCAAGAAAATTGAAAAAGTCATGATGCGCTAATCTTTCAAGAACCTGGTCAATAAAAGGTAGCAGAAAATGATCCTTTTTTGTAGCCTGATTTAGCTTTCTGTAATCGATGCACATTCTCCATCCGATGATGGTCCTAACTGCCACCTTGTCGCCCTTTTCTCCTTTTACCACCGTCGTCCCGCCCTTTTTGGGTACTACGTGGATCGGACTCACCCAGTTGCTATCACTGATTGGGTAAATGATCCTCGCATCCCTTAACTTGATTACCTCTTTCTTGACGACTTCCTTGAGCATCTGATTCAGCTTCCTCTGGGGTTGAGCCAGAGGCTTGGCAGATTCTTCCAGATTGATGTGATGCATGCATAAGGCGGGGCTAAGGCCTTTGATGTCTTCCACTGAATATCCTATAGCCCGCCGGTGGAGTCTCAACTCCTCAAGAAGTCTGTCCAGCTGGTTTCTTGAAAGGTTGGCGTTGACGATGACAGGGTTTCTTTCTTCGTGATCTAAAAATTGGTATTTCAGCCCTTCCGGCAACGGTTTCAACTCAGGCTTCGCTCTGGATGCCTTCCCTTGAGGCTCTCCCTCGAGAGAGGCATACTTCACATACTCCCCCGCCTCATCCCCTCCATGCAGATCTTCGTCAGACAGGTCAAAAAGGTCAAGATACTTCGCAACTTCTGGATTTTCGAAGTCAGAATCCTTACAACTTATAGCCCTCGCAAGGGGGTCCACTATCCGGATGTCCTCTTCTATTTCCTTGCAGAACTCGTCATAGCTATCTGCGAAGCAAGCAAACTCGGACAGGGAAGGTCCCCTCATTACCTCCTTCACCTTGAAGTCCAGGTGGTCATTTCCCACCCTCAATGTGATCATCCCCTCAGAAACATCGATCAACGCCCTCCCCGTTGCCAGGAAAGGATGTCCAAAGATGATTGGGCAGCAGGGGTCTTCCATGGTGTCAATGATGACTATGTTGCATGGAATGAAGAAATTACCAACCCTGATCGGCACATCTTCAACAACGCCGATAGGTCTTTTGAAGGTATGGTCTGCCAGTTCAATCCTCATATCGGTTCGAACCATGTCGGTTAAACCCAACCTTTGCGCGAAGCTCAGGGGCATGAGGCTGATGCTTGCCCCTAAGTCGACAAGACCTTTTTGCTCGACGTTGTCCCCGATGGCAAACAGGATCGTAAAAGCTTCAGGGTCTCTTCTTTTGTTTGGCAGGTCAGGCTTCACGAAAGTTGAGGAAGCCGATGCTAGGTGCACGGTCTCAATCCTTCCTCCTCTTCTTTTCTTCGTGATAAGATCCTTGAGGAACTTGGCATAGGTCGGCATCTCTTCCAAGGCTTCAAGAAAGGGAACTTCAAGATGCAGTTTCCTGATCGACTCCATGAACCTTTCGTGACGCTTTTTCAAATTTGCCTTTATCAATTTATACAGAAATGGAAGCCTGGGAGCATAAGGATTCCTCCCACCAGATAGCTCATCAGGAGACTTCATTGTAGGCTCTCGAGCTTCTGCTTGTCTATCTTCATCCTCTACTGGAATTGCACTCTCAGGCCTTGGTTCAAGCTCTGGTCTGGCTTCATCAGTGTGCTCCACCGTCTTCCCAGATCTTAGTACTGACATTCTGGCCGATTCAGGGTAGGAGGGTGTCGCTCCTGCAGGGTCCTTCATCAGAGCGGCCATCTAGGTCAACCGTCGATCGACCTCGCGCTGGCGCATATGCAAACTTTCCATCTGGCATTGCATGGAATTTGGAGCTCCAGGGCTGGGAAGCACACCCTGCGCCAGTTTGTTGATGATAGCGTCTTGTCTTTTTATGAAAGAAAAAAGCTGACCAACAAAGTTAGGTTGGTGCAAACTCTTATCTTGGTCTTGACGTTCACCCTCAGAAAGAGATTTCTCATAGCAAGACATGGTGTCAGAGCTCGGTGAAACAGGTCATCGTTCTTCAGAGTTCCTGAAATGGCACGAAAAAATTCAAGTCAGCAAATCAAATTATTTATTTTAGGCAAAGAATAATTAATAACAAAAGAAAGTAAAGAGTGTTGTCAAGCTCATTTCTAAGCTTGAGGCATGGGGGTGTAGTTAGTGGATTCGGTTCGTCAACAGTACCATTTTGCCTTGTCCCCGACAACGGCGCCAAAAAGTTGATCGACCTAAATCGCGCGTCCTAAAATTGAAGGCGGATTTGAGGTAGTCGAGCTTTTACATTTATAACCCGAAACCTTCTAGGCCCCCACAACTTTGTTTACGGGGTCGAAGTAGATATACGGGGTCGAACACAGGGACAAGGGTGATAGTGTTGAGAACGCGGAATCGACACGCTACACTCCGGCAAGGAAAAGAGATGATAAAATTCCCAAAAGGGAACAACAGAACAAGATCGATAAAACAAAAGAAAACCCTATCTCCAACTGGAGTTATAAGGAAAACTTAGGTTTTAAGCATTTATCAGTTTTTAGGGATTTTTCATGCAACAGAAGCAGAGAGATAATACTAAAGCTAAAGCAAGGTACCAAGGAGAAAACTTCGATAAAACAAGCGGCAGCAGAAACACCCTGTACCCCTCCTCTCAGAGTGGGTACCTCTAATCAAGCGGCAACACATCTCTCGAGGTTGCTGGACTTAAATTAGAGTGGAAAGGTTACTAAAGCAACTCTGATTCCGGGCACTCTCGTACTCCAGAATCGGACCAAACACTAGAGCCACAACACCTCTCTCGAGGATGTTGCTACGGGAAAACACGATCCAGTAGCTAATCGAAACGCGATCCAAGCATGCAAGCTAGAGTTCAGATGTTAAACATAGCAATCATCCAACAAGAGTACCAAACATAGAGCAGCAGACAATTAACTCTTCTAATTCCATTAGCATATAAAGGTTTGATTACATTGCAAAAGTAAATGAAGAAGTAAATGACTGGAATAATAAAGATAAATGTCACCTTCTTGATATAGAAGGACGACAGACTACAACGGACCCTCCAGCCCGATACCGGGTAGGACCCTAGCTCGATACAACCGTGTCGGGTGGCACACCCTCTCAGGCGACACACCGTGACGGGCGGATTGTATCGTGCGAGAACCCTGGCCCGATATGCTCATGTCAGGCGGCACCCTCTTGGGCGACACGCCGTGACGAGTGACGCGTATCAGGATTCGGTATCGTGCCAGGTTAGAGCGATGCTTCTAGTATCGGTCACTTATGTCAGGGATCCATGTCGGCCGATATCGGCCTGCAGTGTTTCTCGGGACGACACTAAGTGAACCATTCCCTCCCTCTCGGGATGGGGAAATGCTCACCTAGTGTCACCCGTCACAACCACTGAGGCACGATGCTCTTGCTCTTGCAGCGTTCCTTGGGAAGATTTGCCCAGGGTTCCGACCAGTCTTTTCGGCTTCCTATAGCTGCTATTTATAGGCAGCAGTTGGGGAAGTTATGGTGCACAGGGCGCCATGTGTCCTCCTTGTCTTCGCGTAGTCAGTAGATGGCTGATATCGGTATCACTCGTTATAAGGATTGTCGGCTGTCGGTCACGTGACGAGCGGCGCCTGCCGGTGGGTGGCCTGTGCCGCGCGACAAGCTTTATTTTCGTGGTGAGCTCAGCTCCCTGTCAGGTAGAAGGCGTATCGCCCACTAGTTTCTTCTTGCACATCATCCTTATGTCACGCGTCGGTGTGTGGCGCTACCCTGTCGGGCAGTGATCGTATCGGCCATCTGGAAGGGCGATGCAGGTGGAACTTGTTGGTGGGTCAGGACGGCCTTATTGATGATAAATGGGTCAAAATAGGAGGAAAACACTGCAAAATATGGAAATATTGAATTAAGAGCGTCGTTTGGCCAATTATTGCAAAAGTACATATAAACAGAGAGGAAAACAGTTAAAAAGGCAGTTTTGATAACAGAATAACAGTCTAAAACATCACAATATTTGGTGTTATCAAATAGTACCACCCGGAAGCGGACAAATCTTATCACAATATAGTTAAGGATCAAATCCCAAGAGACAGTGTTTTTAAGAATCTTGCTAGTCAAATCTAGATCAACTAAGACTAATATTTATAACAAGAGTTGATTTTGGTTTAGTTAAACTAATAGCAAGGAAAGTAAAAGAGCAAGATTAAAACTAAGTTTTGATTAACAATGGGAATCACTAGGGTGGAACCGGGTTTCACCACTACTACTCATGCAAACATATCTAAAACACATCCAGGCAAGATACAACTATCCAAATGTAGTAGCAAAACATTCATTAGGAAATAGATTGTGTAAGTATCTCCATGGGCTCGATGTCTCGTTACCCACGGGTCACACACTTACTACTCTAGAGATATCCCTTTGAAAGTTCTTATTCAGGCATCAACCATGTTAATCGATATTCAAATCCTAAGTATTGAAGTTCTCACAACAAAGGAATATAACAGATCATGCAATGCAGGTGATCAATCCACAAAGCATGCATTAAACGATTAACAATGAAATGGGAAGTTATATACAAGCCATGATATGTTATAAAATTGACATGTAAGCACAAGCAGTGGGGTTAGTCCCCTCACCCCAGTGAAAAGGACTACTCGCTCCTCATGATAGAAATAAGAAGAACAAGGGAGAGGGAAGATTTTTCCATGGCCATACTGAAGAAGATGGTCATGGCTAGGTGGAGAAGCGGTTTTCTACACGATGCCGGGGCATATCTGGATGAGGAGGGGAAGAACACCAGGGCATACGAGGTTGATCTTATCTCTCCTTCTTCCTTCTCTTCTCGTTCTCTTGCTCGTAGGAGAAGGAGTATTGGATGGGTGATGGCAGAGGGTGCTATAGATCTGAAATCCCACCACTTTTGTGGCTAGGAAGTAGATCTTGATGGAGAGGAGATGGAAGAGTAGCAAGGACACCACGAAGGTAGTATTTGGTGGCAGGGATCGTCTTACTTGGTTGGGCACAGAGAGGTAGCCTATCGACATCATGGAGAGGAAGAGATGCCTCAAATGAAGGAGGGGGTTGTCTATTTATAGGTGCAGATCACTGACTTAGTGTTGTGGTTGAGGTGTGCACTGACTTAACTCCGTGGTCGAGGTACTGGCCACAGTCGAGGCACTAACCTAGTCACGGTCGCGGTCGAGGTGTGTTTCATAGTCGAGCAGCTGGCGTGCCTCGGTCGAGCTTACATGTCATGGTCATGATGTCTTGCCTCGGTCGAGGTGGCTTGCGTAAGTCGTTTCTTCTTGGCCGCGGTTGTGGCTTTATCTTTTAGGCCGTGGTCGCGACTTTATCTTTTAGTCTGCGGTTGCGGCGGGGTGTGGTGCTGCACTGCTATTGAGTTCGTATGCCACAGTTGCAGCTGGGTGTGGCGTCGTGGTCGCGGTCATCTTCTTGGTCACAGTCGCTGCCATCTTAGAAAAAACCCACCCCCACGGGAGGTAGGGGTATTTCTATGGGTCGATGGGTCTGCTTCAATGAATCCTTAGACTGATGAGGATGTTTTTTGATGTAGGAAATGGCCATTGAAAAAGGGTCCAAATTATCAAAAGTTTCTTGGGCCCGCTAGTTAGATAACGGGACCACCACCCCCTACACTTGTGCACATAGTGCCATGATTAATCCTACAATGGAGACAAATGCATTTGATCAAAACTCTAAGTAATCATCTAAAGCTAAGGAAAATTGTATATGAGCATATTCAGGGAGCATATAAGAGCTTTCAGTGCAAAACAAGGCCAAACTGGCTACTAAAACTAAGACGAATATGCATTCATCAAAACACCCCAAACGTAAACGTTGCTCGTCCTTAAGTAACACAAAATCTAAAACAGTCGCCAATTGAATACTTTAAACTCTTGTGATTGCCTCATCATCAAATCACTTTTGTTGCTTTGCTGCCATGTATGACTGAGCATCTCAACTTCCTGAGATAATTGAGCACAACTTACAATATCTTCCTTCTCGGGTTCATTTCCCAAAAGCACTTCCTCCCCACTTTCTCCAACATCAAGCATGTCTAAGAGCTTCGTAAGAATCCAAAGATGCCCACAGAAAAACAAGTCTACATCTGATCTGACACTGGTGTTTCACAAAAGAGGGGAAAAAATGAGGCATTCATTGTGCCTGTAGGTGGAAAAGGGAGTGAAGGGGGTATGGAAGGAAGTAGTAAATCTCTCCTCTATTTGACTCGAGATTTTTCTTATATGGTTGCAATTTCATTGATTGCAACTTTTTTTTCTTTTTTTATGCGAAACTCTCCTCTATTCGACTCAAGATTGCATTTTCTTTTTTTTTTCTCATGTGCACATTGTCATCTTTTCTTTTTCATTTTGGTGATATGCCCCTATTACAAAGAGAGGGTATGGAAGAAGTGAATGAATAGAGGGATGGTGTGCCACCCCGAACTTAGGATTTGGCACTATTTTTATGGCTTTTGGTTTCTTTTTTATGGATGGAGGGGTATGAAGATGGGAGAAGAAGTGTAGAAGAGAGTTCAGATCATAATGCAACTTGATTTACAATTCAGTGCATCGAGTTGTTCTCCTTATCTTACTATGCTCAAATAATGACTTGATGGGGATCTGGTGGAGATTCCATGCTATTGTTCCACTAGTTAGTTAGGAAGTATGATGTGTTTGATCCCTCTCAATTCGACAGATACTTGCCATTTTTACTAAAGGATCATGTTGTTAGGATTCATAAGCTTCACATGGTGATTTCTAACCATTGGCTAGTATCAGAAATTGTCCCTCTTGCGGCTTTTCTTTGAATAAGGAGGGTATAATGATTCAAAATTGCATGGAAAAAGAAATATCTGGCTAGGTAAAGGCTTTGATTGAAATAAAAGCATCAAAACTTCATCAAGTTTCTGTACAAAACTATGAAAACTTAAAATTTTGAAAATTTTGCTCAAGATGGTTTCAAAATTACAATAATGGAATCTTAAGTCTGAAACAGATAGGTGTGGGTGGAAAATAGAGTACGTACCACCCACCCTCCACCCCGAACGTAGAAATTTTCTTGTCCTGAGCAAACTCTAAATCTGAGATGGAGGGGCAAAACTATGCTGGTTGGCCCACAAAATGTGGTTGTGTTCCTCTCAGCAATGTGTCCTCCATCTAAAATCTCAAAAATGAAAATTATCAGAACTTAATATTGCATCTTGCGATGCGATATCTATCGGGTGCAAAATTTTCGAATTCAAAATTGGAAGTAAAAGCTAAGTTAAGGATCGGGTTTCCTCTTGACAAGCGCCTTTGTTTTATGTTGTTGGCTTGACATGCTTCTTTCAATTTTCTAGTAGATATGCTGGTTTGGAAAGATTCAGTGATGCTTCAACGCTCATGTCATCTGCAGTGAAATATATCTTCAAGCGTTGGCCATTAGCCACAAACTCTCCCTCCTTTTCACTCCATAAAACAAAGGCGCCATGTGGGTAGATGCTCTTGACAGTGTATGGTCCAGACCAGCAAGAATAGAGTTTCCCTGGGAACAATCTCAGTCTTTAGTTAAATAATAGAACTTGGTCTCCCACTTGTATGTCTTTCCTTTTTAGATGACCATCATGCCACAGTTTTGTGCGTTCTTTGTAGATTCTTGCATTCTCATAGGTTGTCATCTGAAGTTCTTCCAGCTCCTGAAGTTGTAGAATCCTAGCTCAGCCAACTTTCTTCATGTCAAAATTCAGTTGCTTGATTGCCCACCAAGCTTTGTGTTCAAGTTCTACGGGAAGGTGACATGATATTCCATAGATTAATCTAAAGGGTGTTATTCCAAGAGGAGTTTTGAAAGCGGTTCTGTAGGCCCACAAGGTGTCGTTGATTTTTACTGACCAATCCTTCAAGTTGCGGCCCAATATCTTTTCCAGGATACCTTTGAGTTGACGGTTTGACACTTCTACCTATCCACTCGTTTGCGGATGGTAGGGGGAAGCTACCTTATGAGTCACACCATATTTTCTCAATAGAGCCTCAAAACTTCTTTCCAGAAAATGAGAACCTCCATCAGATACCACAGTGTCTGGAACTCCAAAATGGGGAAAATGATATCTCTAAACATTTTGATGACTGGTTTTGAATCTCTAGTGACAGTTGGTATGGCCTCTACCCATTTAGAGACATAATCCACCATGACTAGAATGTAGAAAAATCCATATGAGGATGGGAATGGGCCCATGAAGTCCGCTCCCCAAACGTCAAAAATCTCGACTTCCTACCAGAGCTTAAGGGGCATCTCATCTCTTTTTGTTATGTTACCCGCCCACTGGCATTTGTCACATGACAGGACAAAGTTGTAGGCATCCTTGGATATGGTTGGCCAAAAGAAGCCACATTGTAGAACTTTCGAAGCATTCTTCTTGGAACTCATATGGCCTCTAGTAGGGCCTGAGTGGCATTACACTAGAACAAGTTGAGCTTCTTCCTCAGTGATACATCGTCGGTAAAGACCATCAGCACAGAGCTTGAAGAGGTACGGCTCATCCCAGTGATATTGCTTCACATCATGCATGAATTTCTTTAGTGCAATTTTTGTGTGTTCGGGGTGGATGACACCATCTGCAAGGTAGTTCACATAGTCTGCATTTCACAGGATAGCTTTTTGATGCTTTCATGAGCTGGTCGTCTAGAAGAGAGTCATTAATTGGTATCTTTTCAGTGTCCAGTGTGTGAATATGACTCAAGTGATCTGCCATGACATTCTTTATGCCTTTCTTATCTCTTATCTCAAGTTCAAATTCTTTCCAGAGGAGAATCCATCTGATTATCTTGGGTTTTGCATCTTTCTTTGCTAGGATGTATCAAATTGTAGCATGATCTGTGTAGACGATGACCTTCAAACTGATGAGGTAGCATCTAAACTTGTCAAAGGCATACACAACTGCTAAAAGTTCCTTTTCAGTAGTTGTATAGTTCCTTTGAGCTTCATCAAGGGTCTTAGATGCATAGTAGATGACATGATGTTTCTTTTCTATATATTGGCCCAAAACAACACCGACTATGTAATCACTAGCATCGTACATTATTTCAAATGGGTGCTCTCAATCTAGAGCTCTAATGATGGGGGTTGATGTAAGGCCATGCTTAAGATTGTTGAAACTCTTGATACATTCTTCATCAAAGTGGAAATCAACATCCTTCAGTAATAAGTTCATCATGGGCTTGGTTATCTTGGAGAAATCATTCATAAACATTCTATAAAATCATGCATGACTGAGAAATGCACAAACCTCTATTACATTGGTTGGGAGACCAAGTTTAGAAATCACTTCGATCTTTGCCTTGTCTACTTCGATTCCTCAATTGCTGATCCTATGGCCGAGGACAATGCCTTCTTTTACCATAAAATGACATTTCTCCCAATTTAGCACTAGATGAGTTTCTTCACATCATTTGAGGACTAGAGAGGGGTGCTTCAAGCATGAGTCGTATGAATCCCCATATACAGAGAAATCATCCATGAAAACTTCCATAATAGTTTCAGTGAGTCCAGCGAATATGGCTGCCATGCAACGTTGGAAAGTGGTAGGCACATTGTAGAGCCCGAAAGGCATCCTTCTAAAGGCGTATGTTCTAAAGGGGCAAGTGAATGTTGTCTTCTCTTGGTCATCTGGATGTATTGGAATTTGATAGAATCCAGAGTAACCATCGAGTTAGCAAAAATATTCCTGGTGAGCCAATCTCTCTTAGACTTGGTCTAGGAAAGGCATCGGGAAATGATCCTTGCGTGTGGACTTATTCAATTTCCTATAATCGATACACATCCTCCAACCAGTGGTTTTTTGAATGGGAAGGAGTTCGTTATTTTCGTTCCGTATCACAGTAGTTCCACCCTTCTTCGGGACAACATGTACATGACTTACCCATGGTGAGTTAGATTTAGGATAGATTATTCTGATAGTGAGAAATTTGATGACTTCAAGGAGAACTACTTCTTTCATATTTGGATTTATCTTCCGTTGATTTTTGATAGTCGATTTGTGGTCTTCCACCATGGGGATTTTGTGCATACAAAGTGCTTGATTGACCCCGGTGAGGTCACTCATTTTGTAGCCGAGGGCCTTTCTTCTTTCTCTTAATTCTATTAGGAGTTTATCTTCTTGTTCAGACGTCAAGTCAGAATTTATGATAACTGGGAAGACTTGAGATCATCCAGAAACATGTACTTCAGTCTCTTAGGTAGGGGCTTCATTTTAGGGGCCTCTAGTTTCTCGCATAGATCTTCAGTTATGTTCACATCCTTGAGTTCCTCAAATTTAGCTTCAGGATCTTCTTCTGCAGTGTTGAGGTGGAGAACACAATTCTTTACTTGTTCATCAATGGAATCATCAGCAGATGGGTTTGTTAGAGCCACTTCTAAAGGATCATCTGATTTATGATTCTCTTACGTGAGGAGTGACATTTTCTCTATGCAATCAATCAAATAGACTTCTTCTTTCATGCTCGGTCTTTGCATACTTTCAAAAACTCTGAACTCGAGTATTTCTTTTCCCAGTCTGAGGAGAAAAGTTCATGCTTCAACATCAATCAAAGCTCTCATAGTGTCAAGGAATAGTCGGCCAAAGATAAGAGGGTATCTGGATTCCTCTTTTATGTCCATGATTACAATGTCACATGGGGCATAAGAGTCTTTGCCTACCTTGACTGGAACATCCATAATGATTCCCAAAGGGAGAGTCATAGAATTGTCTATAAGTTGTATGGTCATGTCAGTTGGGAGAAGTTCTACAAACCCTAGCCTCTTACAAAGTCTAAGTGGCATGATAGAGATGCTAGCACTGAGGTCATCTAGTCCCTTCTTGCATGTGGAGTCATCGATATGGCATAAAATCCCAAAATATCTTGGGTATTTTTACTTCTTGGGAATTTTGCTCTGAATAATATCAGAAGTAGTTGTTGCTAATTTGACTATCTCATATTCCTCAGTTATATACTTACTTGTGAGGAGCAATTTTAAGTACTTCGACCAGGCTGATTTCTTAGCCAGTCCATCTAGAAAGGGTATATCAACATGAAGCTTCTTCATTGCTTCTTTGAACTTTATGAAACAAGTGTTAAGCTTTGTCTGCTTTAGACGAGCTTGAAAAGGAGGACGAGGCTTGTATATTGGTATAAATGGCTCTGGCATGTCTTATGCTTCTGTAATGACAGGTTTCTCAGAACTTGCTTTGTCTGCCTTATCAGTGGTTAGTTGTTCTTTTGGATGAGATTCAGGTACTTCAGCATCTTGGACATTCACCAAGTTATTCTCGTCTATAAATTCCACATGCATCTTGATAAGAGGATCAAAATAGTCTTTTCCAGACCAAGTGGAAATAACTTTCAGTTGCTCAGGATGTTTAGGATTGTTCTCTGGTTGGCAAGCGAAAGCCCCAATAGGTGGATTGAGGCTAGCTAAAAGTTGAGCTAGTTGGGATTCAATAGCCTTATGGTGGGCTTGTTGATTTGCTATCATAGTTTGTTGTGACTGCAACATCTTCTCAATGGCTAATAGTTTGTCATCAGAAGAGATGGGACCGGCTTGTTGTCCCTATTTTTTGATGTTGATAAGGGACTTGGTTGGGATTCTGGAACTGAGAGGTGTTTTGATACTGGTTGTAATTTTTATTATGAAAGTTACCCCTGAAGTTCCCTAGATTCTTGAAATTTTGTTGTTGATTATACTGAAATCTCGGTGGGCCTCATTGTTGATTATCTGAATTGAGTTGTTTTGAGTTTTCCTCTACCAAAGGATTTTCATACTAAAAACCTGGATGGTTCCTATTCTGATTTGGAATATAATACCCTTGACCAGGGATAGTGTGGATGGCATTTAGATTTTCCATCTGACCATTACCTCCTTGGGTACAAGCATTGCCCAAAACGACATCTTAAAGAATATTACATGCTAGAATAGAATGATCAGTGCCTTTACATGCTTCACAAAACACAAAAGCTAATTTGACTTGTTATGGTTGTTGAGGGGGTGAGCTCCTCCTTTCATAGGCGTTGAAAGATGATATAAGGTTGTCGTGCTTGGCAACTAGTAGCTTTAGCGACTCAGTGATAGACTTGTACTCAGGGCTACTTTTTGCCATAGCTACCTTCAACACTCCTTTGCCTACGGATCTACCCAAATTGGCTTAATTTTCATCTCCAAGGGTGACAATTTTCCATGTGCTATCATAGCTTAGACACATGAAATTTCCTCCAGATGAGGAGTCTAAAAACTTCTTGATATCATCATCCACACCCCTATAAAAGATTTTGATGAGCTGATTTTTAGGTATTCCATGGTGTGGACACTTGTGTAGTAACACATTATATCTTTCCCATGCTTCTACTAGGGTTTCTCTAGGTACTTGAACAAATTATGTTATTCGGCCCCTAATATCATAGGTGAGGGAAGGAGGGTAGAATTTTTCCAAGAAAGCATTTTGAAGTTGTTCCCAGGTGATGATGGGGTCGCATTGCAAGGAATTATACCAGCTCATGGCTCTCTCTGCAAGGGAATATTTGAAGAGACGGAGTCTGATGGCATTCTCTATAACTCCATTCTGCTTTGTAATAGCACATAAATCTATGAACCTCAGAAGATGTTCTTGACTATCTTTGCCTTGCTTGCCATAGAAAAGGTTGTTTTGAAGCAATGTAATCCAATGTGACTTGATCTCAAAGTTTGGAGCAGTGATGGGAGGTGGTTGCACTGGTTGTTAAACGTCAACAGCCTTAGGGATTGAGAACTCTCTAAGGTCCTTCTATAACTCAGCTTGTTGAGTTGTTTCTTGAGATGCTTGGATTTCCGCTTGAACCGTAGCTCGGGGTTCTTGCATAAGCCTTTCCCTTTGTGCATTAAGGGCTTGAGTTACCCTCCGGGCAATTTCCTCCTCTTATTCCATCCTAACTTGGTTCTCTCTACTCTAACGACAAAAGGTTTGTTCTATCTCAGGGTCAAAGCTAGTTGCAAGGCCAGTGTTGTTGGAACGTGGCATGCACTAGTGTTTGGGGGTACCTGGGATGGAAAGATCTTTTGGGAGTCATATGGGCGGGGTAGAACCAAATTCAAGTAGATTCTCAATAGTATCAAAAGTAAAAGTAAAATCCTAGATTAGTCTCAATAGAACTCGATTTAACTAGAAGAGGTCATTGTCCCCGACAACGACGCCATAATTTGACGTGGTTTTTACTGCACTAACAAACTCACTTAGGGCTAAAGTCCCTATGTTTTTACTAAAACCTTGTATAATAGTACCACTAGCAAGTGGATGGATCTTATCGTAGTATAGTTAAGGATTGAATCCCAAGGGACAACATTTTTAAGAATCTTGCTAGACGAATCTGGATCAACTAAGACTAATATTTATAACAAGTGTTGATTTGGGTTTATTTAAACTAATTGCAAGGAAAGTAAAAGAGCAGGATTAAAACTAAGTTTAGATTAATGGTGGGTATCACCAGGGTGGAACCAAGTTTCACCACCACTACTCACACAAACATATCCAAAACACATCTTGGAAAGATACAACTATCCAAATGGAGTAGCAAAACATCTGTTAGGAAATAGAGTTTGCATAAGCATTTCCACGAACTCGATGTCTCGTTACCCACGGGTCACACACTTACTACTCCGGAGATATCCCTTCAAAATTTCTCGTCTGGGCATCAACCATGTTAATCGATATTCAAATCCTAAGTATTGAAGTTCTCGTAACAAAGGAATATAATTAATCATGCAAGGTAGGTGATCAATCCACAAAGCATGCATTAAATGATTAATAATGAAATGGAAAGTTATATACAAGCCATGGAATGTTATAAAATGGACATGTAAGCATGACCAGCGAGGCTAGTCCATGCACCCCAGCAAAAAGGACTACTTGCTCCTCATGATAGAAATAAGAAGAACAAGGGAGAGGGAAGATTCTGCCATGGACATAGTGAAGAAGATGGTTGTGGCTCAATGGAAAAGCAGTCTTCTATATAATGTCGGGGCAAATCTAGACGAGGAGGGGAAGAACAGCAAGACAAACAAGGTTGATCTTCTCTCTCCTTCTTCCTTCTCTTCTCATGCTCTTACTCACAGGAGAAGGATCAGTGGATGGCTGATGGCGGAGGGTGCTACAGATCTAAAATCCCACCACTTTTGTGGCTAGTAAATAGATCTTGATGGAGCAGAGATGGCGGAGTAGCAAGGACACCACGGAGGTAGTCTTTGATGGTGGGGATCGTCTTCCTTGGTTGGGCACATAGCAACATCCTGTCAGCATCGTGGAGAGGAAGAGATGCCTCAAATGAAGGAGGGGGTCATCTATTTATAAGTGCAGATCACCGAATTAGTGCCACAATCACAACTTTATCTTTTAGGCCACGGTCGCAACTTTAGGTTGCGGTCGCGGCTGGGTGTGGTGCCGCACAAGTGTTGTGTTGGTATGCCACGATCACGGTTGGGTGTGGTGTCACGGTCGCGACCGTCTTGGAACAAACCCACCCCCGTGGGTGGGGGGGGGGCTATTGCTATGAGTCGATGGGCATTCATCGATGAATCCTCTGACTGATGAGGATGTTTTCTGATGTAGGAACTGGCCATCAAAAAAGGGTCCAAATTATTGAAAGTTTCTTGGGACCACCACCTCCTACACTTGTGCATACAATGCCATGCTTAATCCTACAATGGAGATGAATGGATTTGATCAAAACTCTAAGTAATCATTTGAAGCTGAGGAAAATTGTATATGAGCATATTCAGGGGGCATATAAGAGCTTTCAGTGCAAAACTGGGCCAAAAATGGTGACAAAAACTAAGATGAATATGCATTCATCATACATTCAAATTTCCCCTAGGCTAACCCTACTCAATTTTATATGAGGGACCACATGTTTACTTGAACACACACTTGAGCCATATAATTGATTTGAGAAAAGATCCTAGTGATATTACATGTTACAAATTTATTTTATTCTCTAGTAAAGCTTATAAGGTACCCTATTTCCTATTCTTTAGAACTTCATCCATGCATATCAAGTGGTATGAGATCCACTTGTATGTTGTGTCCCGAAAAGGATAGAACACAAGATGGACACACCTCTCGAAGCATCGAGGAACCATAAAGAGGGGTTTCTAACAACAAGCTATCTTTCTTACAGCTAACAGGTACAACTATCAAGCATACTATGAGCAATAAAAGAGTTCGTAGCACCTGGGTCAACCAAAATAGATACAAAGAAAGAAGAAGACAAATCAGAATGAAATAACTCCATCTGACCTACCACTACTTGCGGGTTGACTATCGCCTCAGGCTAACTCATACCATAGAATCGAGTTGTTGCTTGATGTCGTCCACACCCTCTACTTCCTTGAGAAGACGATCCAGCTTGTGATGCTTGGCCGCATCCTTTCCCTCTGGTGCCACTATATTGTTGTCTATCTGAACCTTGTTGACTCTGTCTCGGTTGTTGTGTCACTTTGACATCTCTCCTTGGGAAGTTTGACTTCATATGCCCTATTTTACAACAAAGATAGCATGACATGTCCTCTAACTATGGCCTAGATGGTCCTGTCACTGCTACTGAAGCTGTATTGTAAGCTCTAGATGGCGAATAACCATGCCCTCTTCCTTTACTTGGTGACCACTGAAATGGTGCACTAGAACCTTGCATCACAGAAGGTGCAGAAAACTTCGACTTCTTGTGGCTGTCAAACCTCTATTTCTGAAACTGAGCAGGCCTTTTCTTGGACATGGCATCTCTCTTCTCCTTGACTGACCATTCAATCCTTCATACAGACTCCACAAACATGGCAAACCGCTCCCGATTCTCTAAAGCAGCAGCAGGTGTTGACAGCTCGACACTCAAACCTTTCTCAAACCATTTGATCCTCTCATCATTCGTTGTCACCATGTGAGGACAAAACCTTAGCAGCTCCATAAACTTGGCTTCATACTCGGTGATGTTCAGAGATCCTTGGTGCAAACACTCAAACTGGATGATCTTCTCATCCAGGTACGTCTTTGGGAAGTATCGACTCACGAACTCCCGCCGGAAGACGTCCCAATAGATCACCTCACCGGATCTCTTCTCCTCTTTGATGGTCCACCAGTGGCCAACACTACCTTTCAGAAGGTAGACAACGTGCTTGACTTTGTCTGCCTTGGGGATGTCAAGGATCCAGAATGCCTTCTCAAGACATGTCAGCCACAGATCTGCATCTGCTGGATCAGCCATTCCAGCATAATCTGAAGCTCTGACTCGACGAAGCTACTCAAAGGTCTTCCCAATACCCGATGATTCCTCACGGCGAACTGGTGCTCTTGGCGGAGGCACATGTAATCTCTCCACCATGAGATTCATTGTTGCCATTACCTATCCCATGAGGTGTTGGTAGACAGGATTCTCAAGAATGGCTGGGTCGGTCTGGGGGATCTCAGGCACCCGGTCTTCATATGCCTACACACTCACTCCATCAACTGATGCAGTGGCACTGCTCTCGGCAGCATGCTCTTCATGATTTCCAGACATCTATTAGCTTTATCTTTTTCTAGGGGCAGAAGTCATTATAAGAAAATATGGAGAGAATCATAAGAACAGACACAAACCTAGTCCTAGATCCCTATAGACTCAGTGAACCTAGAGCTCTTATACCAACTTACTTGTAACATCCCACCATCACAAAGATAGAAAAACACCACGCGAAAATGTGTGGAACCGTCATAAACATCATATTACCAAAAATACAGGTTAATTTAAACTGATTGCGGAAAGCAGATAAGGAAGGAACTATTACAACTAGATCCACATCCTGCAAAGAAACATGTTATATAAATATACATAAACTTGATACATGTCCATAACTCATAGGAACTAGCTATCCCATAAGCATAAGAGTTCACCACCTATTTATGTACATAACAGACCTAGCCAGGTCAACAATAGGATAAGAAAGACATATCAACTATACATCATGAAACCTCGTCGAAACACCTCCAAGGACCTAAGAGTACATGGATGACTCTAGGACTCTACTACAAAACATCGAACAACAACAGCAACATATCCAACCTTGTCTTCTACTGATCTTTTTGTTGCTCGGCCGCAACCTCACGACCACCACCATGTCTAGCTCGATCACCTAAAAAGGTTGAAACCAACAGGGTGAGACACATAGTCCCACCGAGAAACATAACCCCCGCCAAAACTATAAAACCTTGGGAGAGCTAGAACAGATAAAGTAGGTAACTGATATAAGCAGATCATATATGCAACATACTAAGCAGAATTATCTCTATAACATCTTACCAGGATATCTAAGAGGCATATAAACAGATAATGTATGGAACATGATTGACAAGACAAGTCTTATAGGATCTTATCATAACATTTGAGGAACATGTAATTAGCTGCAAGATATAACTAGGGCAACTATACAAACAAGGCCTCAACCAATGGTCCGTGTTTTCCCTAATCAAAAATATTATACGACTGGATTACGATTTATTATGCCCTGAGGAAGAGAGTTGTACCGCTCAAATCCAACCTTCGGTTGCAAAACCCAAAGCCGGTGCCATACAAGGTCAATGGAAGAGCTGAAATCCATGACCTCTACCCTCATGGTCAGTGTACGAGAACCAAAGTAGGACCGCAATCTCTTGCTTACGTGACCTCAGTCACAAGGTTACCTCACACAGTCTACCCTTTTCTTGTAAGGCCCCTAAACTTGCTTAATGAGTTGAACAAGCTTAATTACCATAATGAGAAGGTAGTGGATTCCGTGCTTGAAACTGTAACATCCCTGACCTGGGTTAGGAGTTAACCCTAGGTGTTTTGCCTAATTATGTAATTAAGATACTGGTGATTATCTTTTGGCATGTAATTAAACTCTTGAGGAACACATATTTCCATTTCTGCCCTAATTGAACAATGTTTTAGTATTGTTTTGTAATACAGGGACCTATGTGCAATTTACCCAGTTAGAAGGGTTAACTTGCAATTTGCACATGTTGAGATGTTCCTCTGATGTTGAGGCATCATAAAAATGATTATGGTAAAGTTTGAAGGATTTCCCAAGCTTGAGCACCAAGGTGCAGCTGTGGAAGCAATCCCTGTGCTTGAAACCCTGGTTTTGGGGTAAAATGCAATTTACCCAAAGTTTGGAGTGCAACTTGTAAATTTCATATTATAAAATATCTTTTATAACTTTTGTCATCATTTAGAGTATAAATGATGAAGAGGGCACTTCATTTGAATAATCATATAATAAAGAACACCTTTGTGATTAAATAATCAAGGAATAAGTATAATAGCTCTTTTATATGTATACTTCAGTAATGGGTTGATCTTCTTTGCCTTCAATTCTTGACCTTAGAAGGAGATTGTCCTTAGAAATAAGGGGTAGGGACGAGCAAAGAAGAAAGGAAGGACTTAGATGAGAAATGGGATAAAGTAGAAGCTTTATGGAGAAATTTCACCCAAAATATATATACCACTTCCTTTGCAAGCAAAGGAACGTTTCTTTCATTCCCTCACTTATCCCCCTTGCTCAAACCGACTAAGGCAGAGCTCTAGAGCATAGGAGAACGACCAGGGAGTTCAAGGTAAGTTTGGATCATCCCTTTTGCTTGAATTCATGGAGGAAACTCGATTTCAAGGTTGAATTCATGGCTAGCTCACCTAGCTTTATCTTTCTAGCCATTCCTTTCCAACTTTTCCTTGGAGAATTCCCCTTGGCTGACCTGTGGAGCTCAAAGACGCCATTAAAGACCTGAAGCTTGGAAGCTTGGAGCTCAAGGAACAACCTTTAGGCGGGTTTTATAACTCTAAACCTTATGCTTTGATTATACATCTTTTTCTATGCATATAGTTTCTAGTTCTTCTTCTTCCCTATCTTCCCTTGCATCCTTGCAAGTAAAATCGTGAAGAACTGCTGCTGTTCTTGAGGTAGAAGATAAGGTCATTAATTCCTATGCTTAACCACGGATTTCCACTTTACTAAACGGTCCTAACCAATTGCCCTTGCGGTTTGCACAACCGTTTGGTGGGCAAACGGTTTCAGGGTCGCATGGAGGCAAACGATCTTCAAGACCGTTTGGTCCAGTTGAACAAGAAAATACCGTATGAGAATCCTGTTCACAATTATGTAGGCTAATCACCCACCAAATTTGAGGGTTTAAATCCAATGGAATCGTGAGATATAGGCAAATCAAATAGCAAATCCAATTGAATTAAGTTCTGATTTTCAACCTGTTTAATTTGCCCTTTTTGGGAAAACGATCTCAAGACCATTTGAGATGGTTGACCAATCATTGACCGTTTGGGATTACTGTTCCTAATAATGTTGGTTGATGACCCACAAAATTTTATGGCTTAATTCCAAACGAGTCATGAGTTGAAGGCTAATCAATAGGGCAAACCCTAATTGAAATCAGTGCTGAAATCCCAATGAGTTAATTAGAGATTTTGGTTTGATTAGCCCAAACGGTCTCAAGACCGTTTGGGGAATCATCCAAACGGTCTCAAGACCGTTTGGGGATCACCCAAGACCGTTTAGAGGTCTGGGGTCAAGAATAGTTGACCAATTGAAGGTCCAGAGGTACCAAACCATATTGCAATTAAGTATTGATGTGATGATCAACTCAATAGATCAAACCTTGATGAATTTTCACTAGAGTCCAAAGATTGGATGGGCAAACGGTCTCAAGACCATTTGGTGTCAACCCAAGACCGTTTGGAGGTCTAGGGTTAAGGTAATTTGATCAATTGAGGGCCCAATTATAGTGGGTTATTGAAATAATCAAATTGCTGATTTGTGACTTAATTAAGGTTCAACCCCTATCAAATCAACTTAGATTTTTATGAATTCTTGGGCAAACGGTCTCAAGACCGTTTGGAGGATATCCAAATGAACCCAAGACCGTTTGGGCCAAGTTTGAGCCCGATTGGAGGTCAATTGATGGGTTCAACTTCGATTTGATTCACATTGTTGAGTGTTGATGGTTGAACGATTATAGACCTTAATTGAACCAACTCCAACCCTTTGTGGATATTAATTGAGGGTCAATTGAGTGACCAATTGGTTAAGGATAACCCTGATTGTCTCAATTGATAAGTGGCTAACAAGGATTTGGCCAATTGAAGGCTTCAACATAGAAAACCCCAATCGTTTATAACCTTTAATCCACTTTTGAGGTCCAAACGGTTTGAGCCCATTTGGACCAAACAGTCTCAAGACCATTTGGATACAAACGGTCTCAAGACCGTTTGAGGCCAAATGGTCTCAAGACCGTTTGGGGCCAAACGGTCTCAAGGCCGTTTGGGCTCAAACGATCTCAAGGTCATTTGGACCAAGCGATCTCAAGATCGTTTAAGATCAAACGGTTTCAAACCGCATAAGCTTCAAACGGTTTGAAAGTCAACTCTCCCCAAACGGTCAACACACCCAAACGGTCTCAAGACCGTTTGGTGGTTGAAGGTTGAAACCGTTTGAAGGTTTTCAGGGTTGTTTGTACTTAATCACTTAAAGGTGTAATTGATTCAATGATGGTTTGATCTAAACCCTAATGGTAACTTAGGACATTAAGGGACTAAGTAACTAATGAATTAACCCACGATGGTGATCAATGGGGTAAATTACCAAAATACCCTTGAGGGGTTCAATTGAGTAATACCTTGTTCTAATCAAACCCTAATCACATGATAGTGATGTTTTGGCTTATATTAGCCAATGAGGACTTGAATCAACCTAATTTGGAGTGGTGTAATCACCATCTACTAGTAAGAGGAGAGAGAAAGTATCATAGGAGAGAGAAAGTACCCCTTTTTGGTGGGAACTCAAGTAAAGTACCTTCAATACACATGAATGTGCATGATTAGGGTATGATCCACCTGTGTGAGATCATGGAAACCCTAATTAATGAAAATTGGGGGACTTGACTCTTCTAAGAGTTTGAAAGTATAACTTCTAGAATGAATTATTTACTGTTATCAGTTAAATTAACCATGCAGGTTGTCATGAGATGATGATCATATCCAGGTAGGGATTATGATACTATATTCATTGAAAGCATGCTTTAGCTTTATGAATAGTGAAATATCCTGATGCCTTGTTAGTAGCATCTTATATGATTAAATGGGTTGTGAGAGCCCTGAGTATCATCAAGGTCATGCTTGACAGATGACTTGTGATGAGATGATTGAGAAATGATAATTGATGTGAGTTAGACTTGTTACATTTAGTATTCTACTCTCATAACTGCTATGCTAATGATTAATGTTTGAGAACATGTATGATGTTAAAAGAATACTGAAATGTACCTAACTAATCAAGTATAATCATACCATGTAGAGCCCTGATCATAAATCCATCATTGTCAGGAGTTAAATGATGGTGAAACATGTTTTCCTAAGGGAACTCCTGGATCACATACTTTTGAGTATGTGGGGAAAATGGATGTGAATGTCCTTACATCCTAGTGTAGGAATTGATGTAGATGTATCTTAATCTATCAATCCTTCACTATGGGTTATGCCGGGATGATGTAACACTAATCTCCTAAGGAAGTCTTTTATACCGCAATCGATGAGAGATAAACAAGAAATCTTTCGATGGTGAAGAGAGTACAGAATGCCACTGTGACTCTAATAGCGAAGTACCAGAATACCCTGGTAAGCTATAGTAGCAGAGACATTAGATGTCCTGCATGTTGATCCTCACACTGACTGAGGAAGATGAGGTCATAAGAATCTGGCTCTTTTGATGACCTATGTATGATACCGATGCGACTTAATAGTGATCGGTTGGAGTATGAGCGGTATACCTCATCTCCGCAGGGCATAATGATGTTTGTAAAACATAATCAACCGCGTAGCATATCTGCTTAGGTTGATCCACGAGATACATTGATTGAAGATACATTACTTAGTATACATGTTTTTCATATTCCTTAAATGTTGTTGTTCTAATTGATAACAATCTGCTGTTGATTACCTTAAAGCTTTTATTGCCTATGTTTTTCTTGATTTGCTATAATAAAGCTTCTGGCGGAGAGTTATAACTCTCACTGGGACAATTATTTAAAATTGTCTCACCCCGTAGATTTCAACCTTTTTAGGTGGTCGTCAAGGATGAAGGAATCAGTCTCCAGGTGGACAGTATCAGCAGCAGCAGCACCAGGAGCAGCAGTAAATCTCAGGTGGAGATTCAGACTGCTGAGTTGTGTAGTTAGATAGTCAGTCCTATGTGTTCTCTGTACTCTCAGGTCCTTGGAGTCTTTTGGTCTGAGATTTTGGTTCTGAGTTCTTGAGATTTTGTATCATGTTGTATATAATTACTCAAGAAGTAATTATCAAAGATGTAAACAGTTTATCTCCTTTTATGAAAGAAGTTTTTATGGATTCAAGCTCTTATCTCAAAAAGTTTTAATTTTCCGTGATTTTTGTCTTCCGCTATTAATCGATCCGCTTCCGCTACGTTTAAATTGTGTTTATATCGTGGTTTAAAGATCAGAGCCCACAATTAGTGGTATAATCATACCATGTAGAGCCCTGATCATAGATCCATCATTATCAGGAGTTAAATGATGGTGAAACAGGTTTTCCTAAGGGAACTGTTGGATCACATACTTTTGAGTATGTGGGGAAAATGGATGTGAATGTCCTTACATCCTAGTGTAGGAATTGATGTAGATGTATCTTAATCTATTAATCCTTCACTATGGGTTATGCCGGGATGATGTAACACTAATCTCCCGAGGAAGTCTTTTATACCGCAATCGATGAGAGATAAACAAGAAATCTTTCGATGGCGAAGAGAGTACAGAATGCCACTGTGACTCTAATAGCGAAGTACCAGAATACCCTGGTAAGCTATAGTAGCAGAGACATTATATGTCCTGCATGTTGATCCTCACACTAACTGAGGAAGATGAGGTCATAAGAATCCGGCTCTTTTGATGACCTATGTATGATACCGATGCGACTTAATAGTGATCAGTTGGAGTATGAGCGGTATACCTCATCTCCGCAGGGCATAATGATGTTTGTAAAACATAATCAACCGCGTAGCATATCTGCTTAGGTTGATCCACGAGATACATTGATTGAAGATGCATTACTTAGTATACATGTTCTTCATATTCCTTAAATGTTGTTGTTCTAATTGATAACAATCTGCTGTTGATTACCTTAAAGCTTTTATTGCCTATGTTGTTCTTGATTTGCTATAATAAATCTTCTGGCGGAGAGTTAGAACTCTCGCTGGGACAATTATTTAAAATTGTCTCACCCCGTAGATTTCAACCTTTTTAGGTGGTCGTCGAGGACGAAGGAATCAGTCTGCAGGTGGACAGTATCAGCAGCAGCAGCACCAGGAGCAGCAGTAAATCTCAGGTGGGGATTCAGACTGCTGAGTTGTGTAGTTAGATAGTCAGTCCTATGTGTTCTCTGTACTCTCAGGTCCTTGGAGTCTTTTGGTCTGAGATTTTGGTTCTGAGTTCTTGAGATTTTGTATCATGTTGTATATAATTACTCAAGAAGTAATTATCAAAGATGTAAACATTTTATCTCCTTTTATGAAAGAAGTTTTTATGGATTCAAGCTCTTATCTCGAAAAGTTTTAATTTTCCGTGATTTTGTCTTCCGCTGTTAATTGAACCGCTTCCGCTACGTTTAAATCGTGTTTATATCGTGGTTTGGAGATCAGAGCCCACAATTAGTGGTATCAGAGCTCTAGGTTCGCTGAGTCTACAGAGACATAGGAATTAGGATGTCGAGTCTATCCTTAGTATTTCTTTCTTATCTAATAGAGTCTTCTGCTGCTCAGGAGAAGAAGATAATTAAGAATGTCTGAACCACACGAGGAGTTCATTGCAGAAAGTAGTATTGCTGCACCCCAAGGAGGTGCAAGGAACCTGGAAATAGAACAACCTGTACCTGAGCCACCCAGAGAGCCACCTCAGTTTGACCCAGCTGACATGGAAAACCCAGCTGTTCAAACTATGTTCGGGCAGTTTATGACTGCAATGACACACATCACCGACAAGATGCCCATGCCTGCACCTAGGGCACCTGCCCAGCCTGAAGGACAAGGTATCGGTAAGACGTTCGAGCGACTTCGTCGTGTCGGAGCAACTGAATACTTTGGAACAGCTGATCCTGCAGATGCCAATCTGTGGTTGACCGAATTGGAAAAAGCTTTTAGAATCCTCAACATCCCAGAAGCTCAGAAGGTTAGACACGCTGTCTATCTTCTCAAGGGAAGTGCTGGTCACTGGTGGACCATGGAAGAGCAGAAGAGGCCTGGAGTGGAGATCTCATGGGAAGATTTCTGTCGGGAATTTATCAATAGATATTTTCCAAAGACCTTCCTAGATGAGAAGATCTCTCAGTTTGAGAGACTAAGGCAGGGCATGATGAACATTAGCGAGTATGAAGCTAAGTTCATGGAGTTACTGCGGTTTTGTCCGCACATGGCTGCCACAGAAGAAGAAAGAATCAGAAGGTTCGAGAAGGGTTTAAACGCCGACTTGACTACTCCCATGTCTGCCCTAGAGAATCAGGAGAGGTTTGCTACCTTCGTTGAGTCAGTCCGAAGGATAGAGAAATCCATAGTCGAGAAGAGACAAACCCATAAGAGATATCCGCAGTTCCAGGGTTCTTCATCTAGAGACTTTAAGAAGCCTAGATTCTCTGCACCTACACCTCCACCACCCAGAACTAGTGCTCAGACACAGTGGTCACTGAGTAGAGGTAGGGGACGAAGCCTACCTCAATAAGAGACCCGTAGTTCAACATCGATGTCAGTCACAGGACCACCCAGACCACAACAACTGGAGAGGAGCTGTTACAACTTTGGCAAGGTGGGGCATTTGATGAAGGACTGCCGATCTAGGCCTGTCAGTGTGACACAACCTCAGAGGCAGAGTCAACAGGGATCTCAGAGAAGGCAATCTCAAGGAGCAACTCGAGGACGTGGACAAGCGTCTCAAGCTAGATCATCAACACCACCTCAACACCAGGCGACAACGAGGTTCTATGCTATGAACCCACCTGATGCAGTGGTCAATCCATGGGTAGTGGCAGGTCAGATGGAACTTTTATATTCTTATATGTCTAAATCATGTATGTTATCTGTTCTGATTGACTCGGGTGCTACGCACTCCTTTTTCACTCAGAGAGTGATTCGTAACTGCAATATGACAGTCAGTCATAGTGCAGATAGCTTGTTTTTGGATACTTCGTTGAGTGGGTCTGCCGTGTTGCAAGAGGTATGCTCTCCCTGCATTCTCTTCTTTTCTGATCATCGCATTCAAGTGGACATTATACCACTTAATATGCAAGGATTTGATATAATCCTCGGGATGGATACCTTGGAAAAGTATCGAGTTGTCTTGGATTGTGAATCCAAGCTTGCTGTGTTTGCTGATAAAAACAACACGTGGATCTTTCAAGGAGAAAGGAAGATTCTGCCCACCTGTCTTGTGTCAACTATGGTTGCTGATAAGCTGATGAGGCAAGGATGTTATGCATTCTTGGCCCATGTGGTAGATGTTACCAAAGAAGGTCTCAACCCTACTGAAGTTCCTATAGTCAGGGAATTCAAGGACGTGTTTCCTAAAGAACTTCCAGGTATACCACCGCCTCGGGAAATTGATTTTGAAATCAATTTGATCCCAGACACGAAACCTATAGCCCAGACACCGTATAGGATGGCGCCAGTTGAGATGGCAGAACTCAAGAAACAGCTTCAAGAGTTACTTGAGAAAGGTTTTATCCGACCGAGCACTTCACCTTGGGGTGCTCCGATTTTGTTTGTTAGAAAGAAAGATGGGTCAATGCGGTTGTGCATTGATTATAGACAACTCAATAAAGTAACGATAAAGAATAAGTATCCTTTGTCGAGGATTGATGACCTCTTTGACCAGTTGCGTGGTGCAACCGTCTTCTCAAAGATAGACCTGAGGTCTGGATATCATCAACTTCGTATTAAGGATAGTGACATATCCAAGTCTGCCTTTAGGACAAGATATGGTCACTATGAGTTCACAGTTATGTCGTTTGGACTAACCAATGCACCAGGTGCATTCATGGAACTCATGAATAGAGTTTTTCGACCTTTCCTCGATCAGTGTGTTGTCGTCTTCATAGATGACATTCTGATTTTTAGCAAGGATGCTCAGCAGCATGAGCAGCATCTTTGCCAAGCTTTGACCTTTCTAAGAGAACACAAGCTGTATGCTAAGTTTAGCAAGTGTGAGTTCTGGCTGCCGGAGGTATCTTTTCTTGGACATGTGATATCTGCATCAGGAATTCGTGTTGACCCTACAAAGGTAGAATCTGTTCTACAGTGGGAACAACCGAAGACGCCGACAGAGATTCGAAGTTTCCTAGGGTTAGCAGGCTATTATCGAAGGTTCATTAATAACTTTAGTTCCATAGCCTTACCCTTGACTAAGTTGACCCGGAAAGATGTTCCTTTTGTTTGGAGTGATAAGTGTCAGCAATCTTTCCAGCTATTGAAGGAGAAGTTGACAAGTGCACCCATACTTGTGCTACCTGAGCAAGGCAAAGGATATATAGTTTTCTGTGATGCTTCTAAGAATGGACTAGGGTGTGTGTTGATGCAGGATAAACAAGTAATTTCTTTTGCTTCTCGACAACTTAAGAAACACGAAGAGAATTATCCGACACACGATCTGGAGTTAGCTGCTGTAGTTCATGCCCTGAAGATCTGGAGATATTATCTTTATGGAGAGATGTTTCAGATTTTCACTGACCATAAGAACCTTAAGTACATCTTCTCTCAGCATGAGCTTAATATGAGACAACGCCGCTGGATGGAATTAATCAAGGACTACGATTGTACGATTGATTACCATCCGGGGAAGGCTAATGTGGTTGCTGATGCCTTGAGTAGGAAATCAGCAACATCAACCATGGAAAGGGCACAAATAAACTCTTTAGTATGCTCTAGAAGGGATATGCTTATCTCTTTGAGACAAGACAATGTGCAATTGAAGTTGTCATTGTTAGCCGGGTTGTTAGCAGAGATGCATATTAAACCTACCCTTAGAGAGCAGATTAAGGAAGCACAGCAAGGTGATATTGTAGTTCAGCAGATTAGATCGGAGTATGGTAGTGAGAAACGAGATGGTTTCCATGACTCAAATGATCAAATAGCCTGTTATCATGGGAGGATGATAGTGCCAGATGTGGACAACTTGAGGAAGTTAGTCCTGGAAGAAGCTCATCCTTCGATGTATGCCATGCATCCAGGGAGCACCAAGATGTATCGAAACTTGAAAGATATGTATTGGTGGCCTGGAATGAAGAAGGATGTTGCAGAGTTTGTTCTGAGGTGTCCTGTGTGTCAGCAAGTTAAAGTTGAACACCAAAAGCCTACAGGAACAATGCAACCTTTACCCATACCACAGTGGAAGTGGGACCATGTTACCATGAACTTTGTTGTTGGCCTACCCAGGACAAGAAAAGGACATTATTCCATTTGGGTAGTTGTTGATAGGTTGACTAAGACAGCACATTTCTTACCTGTCAAAACAACCTATTATGCGGAGAGGTTATCACAGTTGTATGTTCAAGAGATAGTGCGTTTGCACGGAGTTCCTGTTACTATCGTCTCTGATAGAGGTCCCCAGTTCACTAGTCATTTTTGGGAACGACTTCATAATGCTTTAGGCACCAAGTTAAGGTTTAGTACGACCTTTCATCCACAGACTGATGGACAGTCGGAAAGGACCATACAGACCTTGGAAGACCTATTGAGAGCATGTGTTCTCCAGTTTACCGGAAGTTGGGATCTACACCTAAGCTTGATAGAGTTTGCCTATAACAATAGCTATCAGCATAGTATTGATATGGCACCTTATGAAGCCTTGTATGGTAGACGTTGTAGATCACCCTTGTGTTGGTATGAGACTGGTGAGTATCAGTTGTTAGGACCTGATCTTGTGCAACAAACTACAGAAAAGATTAAGGTAATACAACAACAGATTAAGACTGCACAGGATAGGCAGAAATCTTATGCTGACAAGCGTCATAGACCCTTAGAGTTCCAGGTCGGAGACAGAGTGTATCTCAAAGTCTCGCCTTGGAAAGGAGTTCTTCGTTTTGGAAGAAAAGGGAAGTTATCTCCTAGATTTATGGGGCCTTATCCAATCATTGAACAGATTGGAAAGGTAGTATATAAACTAGAGCTGCCACCAGAGTTACAGAGGTTACACCCTGTGTTTCACATTTCTATGCTGAGGAAATGTCACCCAGATACTGAGTCAGTTCTACAACCTATGGAAGTAGAATTGAATGAAGATATAACTTATGAGGAAGGACCAGTGTCAATCCTTGATAGTAGAACTAAAAAGTTAAAGAAGAAAGATATAAGCCTTGTGAAAGTCCTCTGGAACCACCGTGGTGTTGAAGAAACCACTTGGGAACTAGAGGAGGGGATGAAAAGGAAATACCCTGCTCTTTTCTCTTAATACGTTTTATCGATTTCGGGGATGAAATCCTTGTAAGGGGTGGATAATTTGTAACATCCCTGACCTGGGTTATGAGTTAACCCTAGGTGTTTTGCCTAATTATGTAATTAAGATACTAGTGATTATCTTTTGGCATGTAATTAAACTCTTGAGGAACACATATTTCCATTTCTTCCCTAATTGAACAATGTTTTAGTATTGTTTTGTAATACAGGGACCTATGTGCAATTTACCCAGTTAGAAGGGTTAACTTGCAATTTGCACATGTTGAGATGTTCCTAGGATGTTGAGGCATCATAATAATGATTATGGTAAAGTTTGAAGGATTTCCCAAGCTTGAGCACCAAGGTGCAGCTGTGGAAGCAATCCCTGTGCTTGAAACCCTAGTTTTGGGGTAAAATGCAATTTACCCAAAGTTTGGAGTGCAACTTGTAAATTTCATCTTCTAAAATATCTTTTATAACTTTTGTCATCATTTAGAGTAGAAATTATGAAGAGGGCACTTCATTTGAATAATCATATAATAAAGAACACCTTTGTGATTAAATAATCAAGGAATAAGTATAATAGCTCTTTTATATGTATACTTTAGTAATGGGTTGATCTTCTTTGCCTTCAATTCTTGACCTTAGAAGGATATTGTCCTTAGAAATAAGGGTTAGGGATGAGCAAAGAAGAAAGGAAGGACTTAGATGAGAAATGGGATAAAGTAGAAGCTTTATGGAGAAATTTCACCCAAAATATATATATACCACTTCCTTTGCAAGCAAAGGAACGTTTCTTTCATTCCCTTACTTATCCCCCTTGCTCAAACTGACTAAGGCAGAGCTCTGGAGCATAGGAGAACGACCAGGGAGTTCAAGGTAAGTTTGGATCATCCCTTTTGCTTGAATTCATGGAGGAAACTCGATTTCAAGGTTGAATTCATGGCTAGCTCACCTAGCTTTATCTTTCTAGCCATTCCTTTCCAACTTTTCCTTGGAGAATTCACCTTGGCCGACCTATGGAGCTCAAAGACGCCATTAAAGACCTGAAGCTTGGAAGCTTGGAGCTCAAGGAACAACCTTTAGGTGGGTTTTATAACTCTAAACCTTATGCTTTGATTATACATCTTTTTCTATGCATATAGTTGCTAGTTCTTCTTCTTCCCTATCTTCCCTTGCATCCTTGCAAGTAAAATCGTGAAGAACTTCTGCTGTTCTTGAGGTAGAAGATAAGGGCATTAATTCCTATGCTTATCCATGGATTTCCACTTTACTAAACGGTCCTAACCAATTGCCCTTGCGGTTTGCACAACCGTTTGGTGGGCAAACGGTTTCAGGGTCGCATGGAGGCAAACGGTCTTCAAGACCGTTTGGTCCAGTTGACCAAGAAAAGACCGTATGAGAATCCTGTTCACAATTATGTAGGCTAATCACCCACCAAATGTAAGGCTTTAACTCCAATGGAATCGTGATCTATAGGCAAATCAATTAGCAAATCCAATTGAATTAAGTTCTGATTTTCAACCTGTTTAATTTGCCCTTTTTGGGAAAACGGTCTCAAGACCGTTTGAGATGGTTGACCAAGCATTGACCGTTTGGGATTACTGTTCCTAATAATGTTGGTTGATGATCCACAAAATTTTATGGCTTAATTCCAAACGAGTCATGAGTTGAAGGCTAATCAATAGGGCAAACCCTAATTGAAATCAGTGCTGAAATCCCAATGAGTTAATTAGAGATCTTGGGTTGATTAGCCCAAACGATCTCAAGACCGTTTGGGGAATCATCCAAACGGTCTCAAGACCGTTTGGGGATCACCCAAGACCGTTTAGAGGTCTGGGTTCAAGAATAGTTGACCAATTGAAGGTCCAAAGGTACCAAACCATATTGCAATTAAGTATTGATGTGATGATCAACTCAATAGATCAAACCTTGATGAATTTTCACTAGAGTCCAAATATTGGATGGGCAAACGGTCTCAAGACCATTTGGAACTCATCCAAACGGTCTCAAGACCGTTTGGTGTCAACCCAAGACCGTTTGGAGGTCTAGGGTTAAGAAAATTTGATCAATTGAGGGCCCAATTACAGTGGGTTATTGAAATAATCAAATTGCTGATTTGTGACTTAATTAAGGTTCAACCCCTATCAAATCAACTTAGATTTTTATGAATTCTTGGGCAAACAGTCTCAAGACCGTTTGGAGGATATCCAAATGATCCCAAGACCGTTTGGGCCAAGTTTGAGCCCGATTAGAGGTCAATTGTTGTGTTCAACTTCGATTTGATTCACATTGTTGAGTGTTGATGGTTGAACAATTATAGACCTTAATTGAACCAACTCCAACCCTTTGTGGATATTAATTGAGGGTCAATTGAGTGACCAATTGGTTAAGGATAACCCTAATTGTCTCAATTGATAAGTGGCTAACAAGGATTTGGCCAATTGAAGGCATCAACATAGAAAACCCCAATCGTTTATAACCTTTAATCCACTTTTGAGGTCCAAACGGTTTGAGCCCATTTGGACCAAACGGTCTCAAGACCGTTTGGGCTCAAACGATCTCAAGGTCGTTTGGACCAATCGATCTCAAGATCGTTTAAGATCAAACGGTTTCAAACCGCATAAGCTTCAAACAGTTTGAAAGTCAACTCTCCCCAAACGGTCAACACACCCAAATGGTCTCAAGACCGTTTGAGGTCAAATGGTCTCAAGACCGTTTGAGACCAAACGGTCTCAAGACCGTTTGGTGGTTGAAGGTTGAAACCGTTTGAAGGTTTTCAGGGTTGTTTGTACTTAATCACTTAAAGGTGTAATTGATTCAATGATGGTTTGATCTAAACCCTAATGGTAACTTAGGACATTAAGGGACTAAGTAACTAATGAATTGACCCACGATGGTGATCAATGGGGTAAATTACTGAAATACCCTTGAGGGGTTCAATTGAGTAATACCTTGTTCTAATCAAACCCTAATCACATGATAGTGATGTTTTGGCTTATATTAGCCAATGAGGACTTGACTCAACCTAATTTGGAGTGGTGTAATCACCATATACTAGTAAGAGGAGAGAGAAAGTATCATAGGAGAGAGAAAGTACCCCTTTTTGGTGGGAACTCAAGTAAAGTACCTTCAATACACATGAATGTGCATGATTAGGGTATGATCCACCTGTGTGAGATCATGGAAACCCTAATTATGATAATTGATGAATCTTAGTCTTATATGAGGGCTTTAATGATGATGTTTCTCATACATGATGACGTTATAAGTTCTATTCACCATGAGGTGAATAGTAAACCCTAATTCTAGGGTGATGACATGTAATGTGAATAGTAAACCCTAATTAATGAAAATTGGGGGACTTGACTCTTCTAAGAGTTTGAATGTATAACTTGTAGAATGAATTATTTACTGTTATCAGTTAAATTAACCATGCAGGTTGTCATGAGATGATGATCATATCCAGGTAGGGATTATGATACTATATTCATTGAAAGCATGCTTTAGCTTTATGAATAGTGAAATATCCTGATGCCTTGTTAGTAGCATCTTATATGATTAAATGGGCTGTGAGAGCCATGAATATCATCAAGGTCATGCTTGACAGATTACTTGTGATGAGATGATTGAGAAATGATAATTGATGTGAGTTAGACTTGTTACATTTAGTATTCTACTCTCATAACTGCCATGCTAATGATTAATGTTTGAGAACATGTATGATGTTAAAAGAATACTGAAATGTACCTAACTAATCAAGTATAATCATACCATGTAGAGCCCTGATCATAGATCCATCATTGTCAGGAGTTAAATGATGGTGAAACAGGTTTTCCTAAGGGAACTTCTGGATCACATACTTTTGAGTATGTGGGGAAAATGGATGTGAATGTCCTTACATCCTAGTGTAGGAATTGATGTAGATGTATCTTAATCTATCAATCCTTCACTATGGGTTATGCCGGGATGATGTAACACTAATCTCCCGAGGAAGTCTTTTATACCGCAATCGATGAGAGATAAACAAGAAATCTTTCGATGGCGAAGAGAGTACAGAATGCCACTGTGACTCTAATAGCGAAGTACCAGAATACCCTGATAAGCTATAGTAGCAGAGACATTAGATGTCCTGCATGTTGATCCTCACACTGACTGAGGAAGATGAGGTCATAAGAATCCGGCTCTTTTGATGACCTATGTATGATACCGATGCGACTTAATAGTGATCGGTTGGAGTATGAGCGGTATACCTCATCTCCGCAGGGCATAATGATGTTTGTAAAACATAATCAACCGCGTAGCATATCTGCTTAGGTTGATCCACGAGATACATTGATTGAAGATACATTACTTAGTATACATGTTCTTCATATTCCTTAAATGTTGTTGTTCTAATTGATAACAATCTGCTGTTGATTACCTTAAAGCTTTTATTGCCTATGTTGTTCTTGATTTGCTATAATAAAGCTTCTGGCGGATAGTTATAACTCTTGCTGGGACAATTATTTAAAATTGTCTCACCCCGTAGATTTCAACCTTTTTAGGTGGTCGTTGAGGATGAAGGAATCAGTCTGTAGGTGGACAGTATCAACAGCAGCAGCACCAGGAGCAGCAGTAAATCTCAGGTGGAGATTCAGACTGCTGAGTTGTGTAGTTAGATAGTCAGTCCTATGTGTTCTCTGTACTCTCAGGTCCTTGGAGTCTTTTGGTCTGAGATTTTGGTTCTGAGTTCTTGAGATTTTGTATCATGTTGTATATAATTACTCAAGAAGTAATTATCAAAGATGTAAACAGTTTATCTCCTTTTATGAAAGAAGTTTTTATGGATTTAAGCTCTTATCTCGAAAAGTTTTAATTTTCCGTGATTTTTGTCTTCCGCTATTAATCAAACCGCTTCCGCTACGTTTAAATCGTGTTTATATTGTGGTTTGGAGATCAGAGCCCACAGAAATGTTGCAAAAAGAAAATGCTCGATTTGGACCTACGAGGAGAAAGTTATGACCTTTTCAATTTCTAGGGTCGAATTTGCAAATTTCCCAGTTTTTGGCTTTATAATTATTTCATTTTTCTATTTCTTCCTTATCTGTTCTTTGGATGACCATTTGAAGCGGCGTACATGCCCGATCGGCTGTAGTAGGGAGGAATGCAGGGGCGATTCCCCTTAGCCCTACTTCCAGTGGCTACATCTCCCCCTCGTTCTTCCTTTCTTCATTCCCCCTTCCTCTTCTTCCTCCTCCACTCCATCTGCCTAGCCCTAGTAGGCTGCCCTACAGCCTTAGCTAGTAGCCAAGCTACAGCTACTGCTGCTGCTCACGGCCAAGGGCCACCTTGAGCCGCCCAGCAGTAGGGGAAGTTTCCTTGAGCTCCGAATGTGAGGTCCAAGCATAGATTTGTAGCTTCCAGTCATGATTCAGTCGCCAAACAAATTTCTTCCGTCAACCTGAACCAAGTGTGAACCAGCAGGCCATAAATAGAGCTATTCCAAGGTTGAAGACAACCCCATGAACACCCGGAAATAGGCTCTGGACGCATTTCCAGATGAATTTGAACATCCGGAACCGCTATGAGTAGAATTTCACTCACCTAGCATGATTTAACTCTGATATTAGGAAGTTTTTGGTTAAATGTGCATTTTCTGCAGATAATAGTAGTTATCAGGCGTCGTGCATTATTTGGCGTCGCTTGACTTTTTATTTCACGATTGGATTCTTTACGCTTTTGAATGATCTAGTTTATCATCCAATCAGTGTGGTTTGGACTAGTGAAATTTGCATGATTGATCAAAACCTAATTTACTCTGTTAAATGTTAAAATCAGTAGTGCATAACCAAAAAACTGTTCCATGGTAGAATTTGCTCTAAAGATCTAAAATCCTACCTTTCTTGCTTCTTATGTTTAGGATTTGCTCATTTGATGAAGAAAGGTGCTAGATGGACAAACTCATAACTTATTCTTGGATTTTCTACCATACCTGCTCGAGATTTCTTCGGTGTGGTGTTTCATCTTCTTATTAGAGGCAAGTTTTATAACTTTCTCCAAATTTATTGCTTACCATAAGCTTTCTAGATCATGTTCTTACTAGGAAATGATGATCCATGCACTAAAAAGCTATGCTTGACTTGGATTTCGATTTTTATAATGTTCCCTATTCTGAATTCAGTTATATATGAACCTATGATCATGTGTATGTTATTCCTAAGGTATGATGTGACTTGGATTAGGTTGTTTTGACAACCTATGGTGCTAAGCACCTATCAATCAATGGTCAATTTTAGGGTTTAAAGTTGATTTCTTCTATAAACCATGACATGATGATGGTACCATTGCAACAACCCTATGGTGTTGTCTTCATGACAAGTAATGGTCATGATCAACGGTGTCATATGATGGTGACAACCTATGGTCACCCCCTTAGGTCAGGTTTTGGATCAATCAGAAGTTTAATGATCAACCATTAAGTACCCTACTGATGCAATCAATCAATGTTGACATTAGCTTAATATTTGATGTTGATTAATGAATATAGTGTTGATATAACAACCTATGGTGACTTAATGGTCACTAATGATGGTGGATCAAGTCTCTACAACCTATGGTGAGTTAAGCATTGCAATGTAGCATCAATTAAGCCTTAGACCAATGGTTTCTTGGGTCACTTGATGCAATGGTCAGACATATACTGTAATTGATGGTTACACCTTGATTTATGTGTCTGTTCATACTTGAGAAAAGTAGGGAATGTGATAGTGATGCTTCACCTTATGCATCCATGATCCAATGGGGGTGCCATGAGTTAGGATTTGGGTATAAGTGATGATTAGTAACATTAATATGATTTATCTTGTTGAACCTAACTCTAATGCAAATAGATAAAGACAAGTATTCATGTTTAACATTCTTATATGATGGAATGATGGTGGAATAACCTCCTTAATATGTTAATTGTTGGTTATCATAGCCACATGGTTGATACTTTCTTATGCTAAACATGTGCATTATGAATATGATGAGTGTTAATCATATCTATATTCCTTGCATGTTGATGTAATAAAGGAATGTTCTTAATGTTATAATAACCCTGCTATGATTGATCATGAATATCTCCTAGATCATTAATGCAATATTGTGTTGATCCAGTGTGTTATATGTAAGTAATGCTATTGAGCCGTGTTATAAGGTATGCAAAGATAATGATGATCTTGCAGGGAATAATATGATGGTCTTAATAACCTTTGGGCATGGTTGAGCCCTAAATGAGGTGTAATCCTCTTGTGTTGATAAGGGTTAATACCCTGTGATATTGTGAAAATGATTTATATCCTATGATAGTATGATGGTGTTAATGACCTTTGGGCATGGTTGAGCCCTGAATGAGGAATAATCCTCTTATCTTGATAAGGGTTGATACCCTGTGATATTGTGCAAAAGATTATTATCTTGTGATAGCATGATGACTGGTGTAGTCTCATGAATGGCAAGTGAATATTACCATGTGATGATGAGATGAGAAATTATGTTTCATATGTTTTATATCTTTTCAAGTTTTGATATTTATATGCTTGTTAGAAGTGAATTAGGGTTTGTATGTCCACTTGTTTAATGCAACCTTAATGCACCCAATTGGCATAACTAATCAAGTGCAACTCTAATCATGTAGTGCCATGTGCCGTAGATCCATATTCAGTGTCATAACTTGTTGGATGGTGAAACGAGTATTCCTAAGGGAAACTCAAAGCGCATACTATTGAGTATGTGGGGGTGGAAGGTTGAGGATATATCCTTGTCATCCACAATGTAGATTTTGGAGGTTGGCTAAGGTCATGCCTCATACATCTGATGTGATTGAGAACGACTGCATTCGTGTCTCGGTGATTATAACATGATGTGATTAGAGGACAACAGCGGTTGTACCTCAGTGATTGGGTTTGAATACCCTAGTTTCTAGTGTCGTGACCTGTACCAAGGTTGGACTAGTGGTTATCAGCTTGACTATATGTCACTGTGGTGGCAGATTTGACTGATACGTCACTGCCTTTTTACTCGTACTGACCGAGGGGAAGATATCTTAGGATACCAGCACTCCTAGATCTTGTACGGAACTGAATAGCCCTTCACAGGGGTCAGTTGGACTTTGAATGGTACGATTCAAATTCCCCAGGGCATAATAAAAGTTATAATACATCTGTGTAGCATATTTGTTTAGGGTTATACCTAACGTTTCACATTGGATGATAACCCTTGTTTGTTATATTTACATAAACATGATGCTTAGTGCAATTAAGAGATAGTATATATACTTAGGTTGTGGATATGCTTAAGATTGTAGATGTGTACATACATTAACTATGCTTTTGTTGATAACTATACTAGTACGGCTTATTATAACCATGATGCTAGATATCTCATGTTGTTAGTTATATTTAGCATGCTAGCCATGCCTTTGTAACTAGAGATGCATATAGTGCTAATCATGCTTATCCAGGTAGTTGTGCTTATGTTTTTAGCTCTTCTTATGATGTTGATATGTTCAACCAATTAGACATACTCATGTTGTTAGCTATGCTATGTTACTAGACTTGCTCATGATGCTAGAACTGCATATGCTACTGAATTGCTTATATTGTTAACAAGATAAAGGATGATAGTCTGGCTAATGATGATAGTTATCATCTGCTCCTTTATGTAATTTGTTAATCATCAGTACTATTGATCTTATTTGTTATATCTGATTAAACTACTTAACTGTTTAATTACTTAAAAATGTAATAATCAATAAACGTTGTTGGAGGTTATATCTCTTGCTGGGACATGGGTCTCACCCTTGTGGTTTGCCACATTTTTTTAGGTAATTGAAAAGTGACGAAAACAAACATGTGGAAGCAAAGAGGAGCTATAGTAATGAATATTTGATAAATTTGATTAGATGTCTAGTTTGTTCTAAAATCGTCCATGTACTCTCAGGTCTGGACAGGAAAAGTTTGTATATGGTGTTTCAAATGAATCGGGATTTTGTTAGCATGTTAATGCTTGTTTGTGTGATATATACGAATATTGTTCTTATGTGTATATATGTTGTGGCTAAGGAAATAGAACATTTGTATCAAATTCTTGGCCTAGTATGGATAAAAGAAAGATGTTGGGGTCTTATGAAAATGATTCTGAGAAGGTGTTGACATTGAAATTAGTTTCAATTTACCCATATTTTGGGTATGTGATTAATTAGTGATTGATTGTGTTTTACATTTTGAGTAATCTCGTTTAGTGTAACGGGTTCTAACAGGTTGGTATCAGAGATTTAGATTCATTGAGACTACAAGGACACTAGGATTTAGGACTAAGATGATGTCTAAGTTAAAAATATGATACAAAAATATGGTGCATACTGCCTAATCTCAGTATTTGGGTGCCCTGGCCAGGTATTCAATTATTGAAGAAAAGGTAAGTATGGAACTCTTAGATTGTTATTTTTCTGATTACTCTGATCAAGTAGTCATTTTGAGACAATCTAAAGAGCATAATGAATAAGAAATCATGGTGTCAATATCTCAATCCTACCTTAAAGATGATGAGAATTGCATCATTATCTATCAAAACTTGAATGTTTGGTTAATATAAGAGAATGATACAACACCATGAAATCTAAATCTGAATAAAATAAGGAAAAGATGAGTTCTTGAAGATGTTATTCAAGAAGATAATAAAGTAATAGATAGATAAGTCTATGCTTATAAAGTGAATCAAGGTATGAAATCCACATAAGATAGAGAGAACTCCTATAACAAGTACAAAATGAGAAGATGAATGGGAACAATGACAAAGAAATAAGGTAGAACCTGAGTTAATCTCAAACTAACCTATGTGTGTAAGAAAGTGTTAATGAAAAATCAACATGGCATGTGAAAGAAATTAAGGGAGATGATCTCGATTTAATGAAGAAAATGTGAAATATGATGATTTACTTGTTGATAAATGGTTGAAAAACATAATAAAATAAGACAACATACCCAAGTGTGATAAATAGTCATCAAGGAAGGAGTAATGATATATGTTAATCGTGATAATTCCTATGCTAATGGCAAGGAACCTGAAATGAAAAAGGTAAAATGATACATAAGAAGTTGTAACTTTCATAATGAAAATAGAATTGGTTACCTTTTTGCTAGTGACCTTGAACTATGTTGCTATGATGTGGGAAGTGTGTTTCCCTTTGTGTCTTTTCTTTACAGGGCACAACTTTCAAGTGGATCATCGCCACTTGGTATGTGTGGATTTGTTGTAAACATGAGGGTGGATAGATTATTATAGCATAAGGTTGTTTGGACTATGGTTCCAAGTTCATAAAGTTTGTGATGATTTAGCTTTTGAGCCTTCTAATAATTAGGGAGACTCCTTTTATATGTCTTGATATTTGTTATGTTGGTAAAAATAGATGAGATAAGGATGTGAGTTCCTTATAGCGCATGAGGTTAATACCAAGGTAATGAATCCTATTATCCAAGATGTATCAATAATATGAGAAATATGTGAAGGTTGGAGATGTTTATTAAATGAACATTCCAAGTATTCCTCTCTTATAGAGAGAGAGAGTTGATAATGATCCTATAAATGTTGTTTGTAAGGAAAAACAAAAGTGATTCTATAATATTGTGTATGGTTCTGTGATAGCTGGGAAAGACCACTATCTAGGATAGATGGTTTGTTGGTTAATAAATATGTGATACCATGTTCCTTTAAGATAAACCTATGATAAAATATCAATGCATAAGAGTTAGATTGGATGACATAATCCACATGACCATGATGAGTTTAGAGTGATGTCCTTTAGACTAACCAATGTACCAATAGAATTTATGAATAGGAGGAAAAGAGTGTTCAAGTAATGTCTTACAAGTTGTAGCAATCTTTGAATGATGACATGTCAAAGTATTTCAAATATGGTAAAAAATATGATCAATATTTATTCAAAAACCTTAGGGTTGTCGAAGTAGTAACTGCTATGAGAACAAGTTGAATAAGAGTGAGATGGGGTTGATGAAATTTCTTAATGGGATCATGATATGTCTTCTTATGTGGGCATTTTTGTGCTGACCCAAGATGAGATATGTAGGAATGATGTGACATTACCATGATATGAAAGTAAGCATGTGAAGGTAATAGGATGAGGTGCAAAGGAATTACCCATCTTTATTTACCTTGGATTTTGAGGGAAAAATCCCTTTAGGGGTTTATAGTTGTAAGGCCCCTAAACTTTCTTAATGAGTTGAACAAGCTTAATTACCATAATGTAATGCTTAGAACCCTAATATAACCTTGTGATATGCTTTGAAATCATAAGACAAGCTTAAGTTTCAAATTTGGTCCAATTTGGACACTGTTTGAGCAAGTTATGCAATTTTATGCACATTTTGGACTTTTCTGCAATTTACCCAATTGAGAAGGTAGTGGATTCCGCGCTTGAAACATTGCAAAAAGAAAATGCTCGATTTGGACCTACGAGGCGAAATTTATGACCTTTTCAATTTCTAGGGTCGAATTTGCAAATTTCCCAATTTTTGGCTTTATAATTTTTTCCTTTTTTTGTTTCTTCCTTGTCTGTTCTTCAGACGACCCCTTAAAGCGATGTACAGGCCCGATCGGCCGTAGCGGGGGGGGGACACAGGGGTGATTCCCCTTAGCCCTGCTTCCAACGACTACATCTCCCCCTCCTTCTTGCTTTCTTCTTTCCCCTTCCTCTTCTTCCTCCTCCACTCCATCCGCCTAGCCCTAGCAGGCCGCCCTATAGCCTTGGCCGGTGGCCAAGCTATAGATGATGCTGCTGCTCACGGCCAGGGGCCACCCTGGACCACCCAACAGTAGGGGAAGTTGCCTTGAGCTACGAATGTGAGGTCCAAGCATAGATTTGCAGCTTCCAGTCATGATTTAGCCGCCAAAAGAATTTCTTCCGTCAACCTAAACCAAGCGTGAACCATCAGGCCGTAAATAGAGCTATTCCGAGGTTGAAGAAAACCTCATGAATGCCCAAAAATAGGCTCTAGATGCATTTCCAGATGAATTCAGACATCTAGAACCGATGTGAGTAGAATTTCACTTACCTAGCATGATTTAACCCCGATATTAGGAAATTTTCGGTTAAATGTGCATTTTCCGCAGATAACAATTATCAGGCGTCGTGCATTATTTGGCGTCTCCTGTCTTTTTATTTCACGATTGTCTTCTTTACGCTTTTGAATGATCTAGTTTATCTCCCGATCAGTGTGGTTTGGACCAGTGAAATTTGCATGGTTGATCAAAACCTAATTTACTCTGTTAAATGTTAAAATCATTAGTGCACAACCAGAAAAATGTTCCATGGTAGAATTTACTCTAAAGATCTAAAACCCTACCTTTCTTGCTCCTTATGTTTAGGATTTGCTCATTTGATGAAGAAAGGTGCTATATGGATATCTTATTCTTGGATTTTCTACCCTACCTACTTGAGATTTCTTCAGTTTGTGGTTCCATCTTCTTATTAGAGGCAAGTTTTATAACTTGCTCCACGTTTATTGCTTACCATAAGCTTTCTAGATCATGTTCTTGCTGGGAAATGATGATCCATGCATTAAAAAGATGTGCTTGACTTGGATTTCGATTTTTATAATGTTCTCTGTTCTGATTTCAGTTATATATGAACATGTGATCATGTGTATGTTATTTCTAAGGTATGATATGACTTGGATTAGGTTGTTTTGACAACCTATGGTGCTAAGTACCTATCAATCAATGGTCAATTTTAGGGTTTAAAGCTGATTTCTTCTATAAACCATGACCCGATGATGGTACCATTGCAACAACCCTATGGTGTTGTCTTCATGACAAGTAAAGGTCATGATCAAAGGTGTCATATGATGGTGACAACCTATGGTCACCCCCTTAGGTCAGGTTTTGGATCAATTAGAAGTTTAATGGTCAACCATTAAGTACCCTACTGATGTTATCAATCAATGTTGATATTAGCTTAATATTTGATGTTGATTAATGAATATAATGTTGATATAACAACCTATGGTGAGTTAAGAATTGTAGTGTAGCATTAATTAATCCTTAGACCAATGGTTTCTTGGGTCACTTGATGCAATGGTCAGACATATACTGTAATTGATGGTTACACCTAGATTTATGTAACATCCCTGACCTAGGTTATGTTTTAACCTTAGATGTTTTGTTTAATAAAGATAAGTATATGCTTGCTCTTATCTTTTGAAAAGTAATTAAGGCTCAAGAGGAACTTATGTTTCAATTTTAGTCCTTCTTGAATAATGTTGAAAACAATGTTTTGCATGTTTTGGACTAAAGTGCAAATTACCCAAGTTGAGGGGTTAACTTGCAAATGTTACATGATAAATATTCCTCAAGTGTTGAAGCATCATAAGAATGAGAATGATGCAGAGGTATGGCTTGTGGTAGCCTGACCACCAAGAAAGAGCTTGTTAAGCAATGTTTGTGCATTAAAACCTAGTTTTGGTGTAATGTGCAATTTACCCAAAACCTAGGGTTCAATATGCAAAATACCACTTCTAGAGAGTCCCTAATGTTTCTTGGTATCTTTTAGATACAATAAAATCAGAGGGGTGTCTCATTTGAATCTCTTTGGAGGAGAGAGAATCTTGATATTAAAATAATCAAGATTTAAGCATAATTGAAACCCTAATTCAATTTAATGCAAAAATAATTATATTAATGGGAGTGCCATTCAACCAAAAATGTGATGGTTTAATTTGTATAATTGTGGACTTCCTTGTGCCTTTCAAAGGCAATGAAATATCTAAAGTGAGTGGAGAGCCCACTCACATTAGTTAAAGAAAAAGTAATATCCATTCATTTTTGGATATTATTATTATATTGATTAAGGTGCTTAATTTGTTTTCTTTAATTCATGGATAAAGAAGAGGATTTTGAAGGATAGGATGATGGATTCGTATGAAAGGAAGTGAGGGGTATAAGTGGCACCAATTTTGGGAATTAAATGAATTTTATAACACTTTCTCTCTCTTGAAATTCCCTTACATATATCCCATTTTTCACCCACATGAAAGACTTTTTTTCGACTCCACTTTCTTTCCTTGCTTTGTCCGTGCACAAGGGAGCTTAGGAGCAAGGAGGACGTATCCCAACCTGTAGGTAAGCTCCATAGTCATCTTCAACCTTGATTTCATGGTGAAAATCGAAATTCAATGCTTATTCTCTTATTTTCTCCATTCAATCTTCAACATTAGCTATTATTTTCACTCAAAGACTTGAGAACAAACCTTGGACAGTTGAGAAAGCTTCATTCACCATTGAGTACGTGAATCTTGAAGCTTAGATTCAACTTTGAAGGCGGGTTATATAACTTGAACCCTTAAATATTATTATTGATTTCATTTCTTCATCATATGTTGATTCCTTTTTCATTCCCGAACTTTCCTTTGGTTTAGTTGATGAAATCACCATAAGAATCACAACAAATTTCGAAGGTTTGTAGCTTGAAGATTACGATGTCATCCTAGCACATACCTCAATAAAAATCATGTGCAAACGGTTTCAATTTTGATGACTAAACGGTCTCAAGACCGCTTAGTGATCAAATGGTCTCAAGACCGTTTGAGAGAAAACGGTCTCAAGACCGTTTGAGGTTAAACGGTCTCAAGACCGTTTGGGGTTTATTGCTGATGTAGATGATGAAGATCCAATGGTTCAAATTGATTTAATTATAATGGATTCAAGAATGGGTGATCCATTGATTACAAACCCTAATTGGATTGAATGGTTGAAACCCTAAATCGATTGAGCTGATTTTTTTAAAAGTTGAATGGCTCAAACGGTCTCAAGACCGTTTGAGGGAAAATGGTCTCAATAATGTTTGAGGTCAAATGGTCTCAAGACCATTTGAGGTCAATTGGAGTCATGGATGGATGGAGATCCAAAGGGTTGTAGTTTGATGTACTTTTAATGGTCTCAATGTTGGATGGTTCAATGAGTGCAAACCCTAAAATCAATCGATTGATTGAAGGAAACCCTAGATGACCCTTTTGGTTTCAAGGTGGTTTGTACCAAACGGTCTTGAGACCGTTTGATTCCAAATGGTCTTGAAACTGTTTGGGATCAAACTGTCTTCAGACCGTTTGGAGAGCAAACAGTCTCAAACCGTTTGATGTCCAATCGATTTCAATGATGAGTTGCTCATTCAGTTTCAAACCGTTTGGGGTTAATTATATTTAATTCAAACAGTCTCAAACCATTTAGGGACTTTGAGATCAAGACCGTTTGATGGTCTAACAGTCTTAAGACTGATTGAAGGTTTTGGGACCAAGACCATTTAAGATCTAACGGTCTTCAGACCGTTTGAAGGTCAAAGTTCTTCAAGACCATTTGAGGGTCTAATACCTCAAGACTGTTTGAAGGTCTAATTGATTCAAATCATGTAAGTACAAATAACTCCATGATTGTTGATTATGTTTATCAAAGATAATTACAATGGTTGTACCTTTAAGGTACTTAAGTGATTAGTACCTTTTGAGTGGTTAACCTTTGATGCTTATGAAAGTAGTAACTCAATACACTATGATAACCATAGATGTATGCACTTGAATGAGGGGTTCACCTAATCTAATCAAGTTTGAAGTAATCAATATCCTAGAGAGGATGAGAGAGAGAGGGATTCATACATGTATAATGATCATATAGTGGTTAAGCCTCAACACTTTCAACATGAATAAAATATGTAATTAGGGTATGATCCTTGACAATTAGATCATGAAACCCTAATTGAGACGATGAGCCCTAACCATAATTTAGGGCAATGCTATGTGAAACCCTAATCCAGGGTAATGATGTAACCCTAATCTAGGGTGATGATACTAACTTAATATGGGCATCATAGTGAAGTCTTTGACCTTGATTTTTCTAGAATGTATGTTTTACATTCATTGTGAATGATGTCTCATAAGCTTTGCTATGGGTACATAAATAGCAAATCCCATTTCTTCTTGTACCCTTATTTTCATATTAATCATAAGATTCTTTAGAAACATATATCCTTGAAAGCAAGATTAATGTCTTAAAGTCAAGATTTTGCAAATAATTGGATAAAACATTAATATTCTTGTTCTAAGAGACACTTTTTGGCTTTTCATAGCATCATCATTCATTTATTACAAGTCATGCACACAATAATCATTTTTTTATTATGTCAGGATGCATTTATGCCATAGAGTTTTAGTGTTATGCAAAATAGCATTTTCAATGATAGCATCATCTTTATTTGTAATGAGTTGAATTGCAATGATCATTTGAAAACAATGTTCATGTATATATAGATAAAAGATCATTTTAGACAAACCAATGAAACACAATGATCATGGCACAAGCATATCCACAATACAATGATCAAGAAACAAGCATATAATTTCATACAATGATCATGATCATTTAAACCAAATTTCAATGCACATGGTTCCTATATAGATAGACCAGGAAATGTTTAGGATAAATCATGTGCATGATAGAATAGTAAAATCAACATGGTTCATAATTTTTAAATATCTTCATCATTTCAAGATGCAAAAAGATCAATATGTCCTTTAAAAAAAATGGTCTCCAAGAATTGTGATTCTTGATTAAATCAATTTTTATTATTGCTGAATTGATAGTAAATAAGAAACAACAAAACATATTTTTCAGACTCTTGCTCGGTCGAACAATTTGTTGATCGAATTATTTTTGGTTGAAGCATTTCTCGACCGAGAATGTTTCTGTAGATTTTATTCAACAATCTGTATGTTCTAGTTTATGTGTTGAAATTATTTGATTTATATGTTATTCAATTTTGTGAAGTTGAGATAGATATAAGGTTTCTTAATTCAAGATCATATCTCAACTTTAATTAGTGCATATATATTTAGGTGTCACAATGATATTTATTCTTTGATTTTCTTAGAACATATTATTTTTATCATTCTAATGAAAATTTTAAGATAGACTATTTATGCTTAATCATCTTTTTCAAGAAAGTAGTAATTTAAATTTGATAACATTTGAATTTTCAAAGAAAGCATAATCAATTTCAATTTGCATACAGATTAGAATTTCACAAGTTTTGGTTTGCATCAAGTTTAATAAGGATGTTATTAACATATATGTAATGATGCAAACTACTAATATTCGTGAGAAATTTGTCTTCAAGATATGTGACTTATTTTTCCAATCAAGTATGTCTACTTGTAGTAGGAGTATAGATTTCAGTATCATTTTTCTTTGCAAGCAACATTTTTGCAGCAATTTTAGTAAAATCGATCTTTTTATCTTGTATACTTGATAATTTAATCACAAAAAGTATTTTGTTTTGATGCTCATATATTCTTTCTTTTGATTTGGATCATTCAAATATTTAAAGCACAAGAATATATAAAGTTCATTACATGCTTAAATTGATTGCGATTTAAGTGTCTTTTATTTAAATAGTCTTGCCAGAGCTTTACTCGGTCGAGAAAGTTCTCGACCGACATTGTCTCGGTCAACAACTTCTCGACCGAAATTGTTACTATTTCTGTACTGTTTTCAGTAATTGTTTCCAAATGAAACATAGATCACTTCCAATTCAATTATGCAATTTAAAGCTCAGTTTAGTTGAGATGAGACATTTAAATATCAAAGTAACATTTAGGTTAAATCTCAACTAATCATATACAATTCTCCAGGTTTTGAGAATCCAAACTAAGACAAGTTAGTTGAAGATGTATATTTAGAAATTTTAATTTTATGGATCAACTTGTTGTCCTATTATGTTAAGTTGAGATAGACATAGAGATATACAACTTAGAGTCTTTGGTCATATCTCAACTTAATTTAATTCATTTAGTTTGGGTGTTTTGGAACCCATGCTAACTCAACATCCTTTTTCTTGTAAGGGCATGAGAAGGAATAATGTCCAAGACGTAAACAATAATGACAACATATGGAATCAACCTCATATCTCTTTCTATGATTTTGTTCTAGGTTGTTCTTGGGTACATATGTATATTTGCCTCTAGGTACATACATAGATTCATTTTCTAGTGCTTGTGTCTTTCTCCAACTAGGTTTTTGGTAAGATTTTCCTTTAGGATTATAACCTAGTCCTCTCCTTCTGATTTGACGATAAGAATCATTTAAAATTTTATCAAGGATATCATTGTTACTCAAACTACTAACTTCTTGTTGTAGCTTAACAATCTCATCCATTCTCTTATTGATGTCTAACTTTGCTTGATCTAGATTAGATAACAAGGAATCTCTTTCTTTCACAATAATATCATAATCTAGATGTGTACACAAAACAGGTTGTTTTTTAAGATCATTTACTTGAGTTCAAGTTTAACTTTTCTAGGGAAAGAGGATTGCAATTTGCTTCTACAGATTTTAGCTTAATATCATGATCTTCAATAACCTTTTTGAGATCTTCATTTTCAGATGTGAGAGCAAGAAGTTTAGCATGTAACTCATCATTTGCTTTGTTAGATTTCTTTAATTTCTTCTTACACTCAATATACTTATTATGCGTCTCTTCAAGACTAGCAATTAGCTCTTCTTTGGGTAAATAAAAAAGGCTTACCTCTTCTTCTTCTTCTTCTTCTTCTTCACTTATTGTAGCAATAAGGCATTCTTTATTCACATATTCCTTCTTTGACCTCCATGGACAACTAGGTGTAGTGTGCCTTGTTCCTAAGCACCAATTGCAACTTGTTGAAGATTGGTCCATGCTTTTCTTTTGCTTGTGATTGTATACACCACCACCCTTCACTCTTCAAGACTCTATTAGAGCTCCTTGAAGCCTGCTCTGATACCAATTGAAAAACCACTAGAGGGGGTGAATAGGGTTTTATGGATATTTTAATAATAATTCAACCAAAGCAAGCAACCACAAAAATATTGGACAAGGGGACAAGGATTTAGAGTGGTTCCAACCTTAGCAAATACTAAGGCAGTCAATCCACTACCTGGTTGCTTACCCAACCGGGATTTTGAAAGTATTTAATTTTATTACCTCGCAAGGATGTTACATAAAATTACAACACTTTCACCAAACCCTTCGGACAGCCTTCACCAAGAAGTAGTCTCACCAACCTCGAAGCAGCCTTCCTTGAAGTAACCTCAAGCTCCCCCTTGAAGTAGCCTTCCTCTGGAAGTAGCTTCCCATTGAGACAACCTTCTTGAAGTAGCCCAAAGTCCACCTTCTCCACCAAGAAGACCTTTCTCCACCTGAGAAGTCAAACCCTCTCCAATCTGCAGCCTCCAACCCTAGGAGTAGCAAGGAGAGTACAAAAGATATAAAGGAACAAGAAGGAAAAATAGAAATTACAATACCGTTGTAGCACAAGGCTTGATTTCCTATATCAAGCGTTTTGATTTCCTAACCAATGTATATGAAAGTGTAAGTGATGTGGGTAAGAGATGCTAGCCTATAGGACATGAAATTAGAGCAATGGAAATGAGTAGAAAATGTTGAAGTTGCTCAATTGCTCACAAGAATAAATAGCCAATTGCAAGTATATGCTCAATTGTTGCACAAGTGTGTGTTTGGGTGTCCTATGGCTTGTCCTATTTATAGGAATGGCCTATGGATGCTTAAGGATGTTCTAGACACTTTCTAGGGGGTTCTTAGTACTTAACTAGCCGTTAGGTAACCATTAGTTTCTTTAACAATGACTAGTTAATTAACTCTGAAAAGTGCAGACAAAACTCATCTCGGTCGAAGAATTGTCGACCGAGAGTCCTTCTCGATCGAGGACTTGTCGACCGAGGGACTGTCTGGAGAAAGTGTATATAACATTCTAATCCAACCCCCAACTACCTTGTCTGATGTGTCTAACAGCTACCTGGGTCTTTCTCGATCGAAGAGTTTGTCGACCGAGAGTGTCTCGGTCAAGAATTTTGTCGAGCGAGAGTGTCTCGGTCGAGAATTTTGTCGACCGAGATTAACCATGTTTAAATGTTTTAAACTAAGTACTTAATGTGTGTATGAGTGTGCAGTTGTGACACTATTTTAGGGAATGACCTATCTGAGTGTTTTGATTGGCTAGGGAAGATCTAACACTTGATTTACATGATGTCTAAGTACTTGTACATTATATATCTTGTACAAGTTTTTACATTTGATTACAATCATGAATTAAAGCAATTAGAGCATATAGATCTTCCAAGTAGTTTGTCATCCACCTAATTCCTGCAACACTCAAGTAGCACGTTAGATCCACAAGAATGAAATGTTTGTCATCATCAAAACAAAGGGATTATAATAATGTCCAATTTAGCCAACAGAGAAAACACATCATACACATATAAAGTCTAGATGCTGAAATGGCCTAGCTTGCCTTGGTATATAGGCACAACACTAATCAAACTGATTTATGACACAACCACACTCTTGGCGTGATATGACCGTAGCCATCCTCAAAATATATAATATATTTACTCTGTATCACATCATTGAGATACGACATCGACCATTTTCCTACCAGGGTATGGCCACAACCAGTCTTGTGAAATGCATATACTCAAAAGTGTATAACTTAGAGCTTCCACTAAGGGAGAACCCATTTCACCATCCAACAAGTACTGACACTGAAGATGAATCTATATGTAACATCCCTGACCTGGGTTAAGGCTAACCCTATTTGTTTGGCTTAAATAAGTTGCTTATAACTTTAATATAATTCTCTAAAGAGTTTTGTTACCAGGTGACAAACTTATGTTTTAAATTTGGTCTTGTTTAAATAATGTTTGAGCAATGTTCTCTTATTTTGGACCAAGATGCAATTTACCCAAGATGAGGGGCTATATTGCAATTTGTCACATGTTGAACGTGCCCTATGTGTTTTATCATAATAATAAATAGAATGATGCTAGTTTGTGGCTTGTGGAAAGCCTAAATTCCAAGTTTGAACTTGTTTGAATAATGCTAGTGACTTGTATACCGATTTTGGTACAAGTTGTAATTTACCCAAAATGTAGGGTTTATATGCAAATCATCACCTCTAGAGTGCCCCTAATCCCTCCTAGTATCATATAGAGGAGAGATAAAGAAGGAGGAATCATGTTTGTATCATATTTGAATGAGAGTATTCTTGGTGATGAAAAGACCAAGAAAGGGTTGAATGTGAACCCTAATTTTGAGCTTGTATTGGGTTGTAGAGTTCATATGAGAGTGCCTATCGGATAAGGAGCCATAGGGGGAGTATCATATCAGTTTGTGAGATCTAGGTATTGTCCATGCTGATTAAAGCACCTCAAGAAGGTGAATTGTATTGGTTTACAACTTCCTTGGAAAAGTTGTATCGGGTTGTGAATAAAGTGGTGATTGAATTGAGATATCTTATCCAACAAGATATGTGATGCCCGAAATATCATCTCTAGATTATCCTCAAGTTTTTTGCATGTCAAGATAAATATGAATGAATGCAAGGACAAGTGACAACGATGCATGGACACGTGTCACCTAGTAGCTTAAAATGATGACACCTCATGTACACACTTTTTCATGAACCTCAAGTATATATACCCTTCCTTTCACCTATAAGTGAATTTTTCGAAATTTATCACCCTCTTGCTCTTAGATATCATGCATAGAGTCTTAGTATCATGCATAGGTGAAGGATTATAATGCATAGAGCCTTGGTATCGACCATAGCAAGGTGATATCATCCATAGCAAATTAAGTGGTATCCACCAAGTGAAGTGATATCGGCCAAGTGAGGGATAACGGCCACAAAGTGGTGATGTATCGTGCATCGTGCTGAGGAGCTCAAGTCTTGGACCTTTGATAAGCTCATGTTCAACCTTGGGGACGTGAAGCTTTGGATCTTGGAGCTTTGAAGTTGTTCTTGAGGCGGGTTATATAACTTGAACTCAATCATGTTATTATTTACCATCAATCTTGCCTTAGTTAAATGATTTACTTTCAAATAGAATTTTCTAGCATAATTGATGAATCCTTGAGCTCTAGTAATAACCTAGGACTGTTGTCGATGAACTAGAATAGTAAGAACAAGAGTCTAGTGGTTGCTGATGATGTCATCATCATGGTTCAACCCGATATTGGGTTGAAACACCTCTAACCCGATATGGTGTTGAAGGATACACCTCTTACCTGATATGGTGTTGAAGGATACACCTCTTACCTGATATGATGTTGAAACCTGAGATAGTGATGGTTATACACCTCTAGAATGATATGGTGATGAGAATAAACCTTATGCATGATATGGTGACCCATACATACACCTCAAGGTCAATATGGTGAACACACATACACCTTATACCCAATATGGTGAAAAGCATACACACACCTCTTTGCCCGATATGGTGTGAAGCATACACACACCTCTTTGACCAATATGGTGTGAAGCATACACACACCTCTTTGCCCGATATGGTTTGAAGCACACACAACTCTTTGCCCGATATGGTGTGAAGCACACACACACCTCTTTGCCCAATATGATGAAAATCATACACACACCTCTTTGTCCGATATGGTGTGAAGCATACACACACCTCTTTACCCGATATGGTGTGAAGCATACACACACCTCTTTGCCCGATATGGTGTGAGCACACAGACACCTCTTTTCCCGATATGGTGTGAAGCACACACACACACCTCATTGCCCGATATGGTTTGAAGCATACACACACCTCTTTGCCCGATATGGTGTGAAGCATACACACACCTCTTTTCCCAATATGATGTGGAGCACAAACACACCTCTTTACCCGATATGGAAGCAAGAACACACCTCTTGGACCGATAGGGTGGAAGCACCTCAATTCAATATACTTGATTGAGTGACACATGAAGTGTTGTATGTCAAATGATACATTAAGACATATAGAGTTTAATGCATTTTGATGAGTATGGGCCAATGTACCTTGATAGAAGGATTGAGCCAATATAATGGAGTATGATGTAATCAATATCCTAGTGAGGATGAAAGAGAAACCTATACTTGTATAATAATCATGTAATGAGTATACATTGATACTCCTAATATGTGTGGAGTATGAATTAGGGTTGTGATTCTGGATGAATGTACTTGAAAACCCTAATCAACTTAAAGGGAAACATTAACCCTAATGAAGGGTCATCATATGATTTGAATCTACAATTGGTTAATAAAGGGAAACCTTAACCATATTGAAACCATGCTGGTAGCATGAAATAATGAGCATAGCTAAGCATGAACTATGATGTTTCATATAATACCGATTACATAGGTCTTATGACCTATAGATAGTTGTTTCCTAGTGAGAGGTGACAAGAAGTTTTATGGGCCTAGTGAGCCATGTGAATAGTTGTTGCCTAGTGAGAGGTGACAAGATATTTAATGGGCCTTGTGAGCCATGTGAATAGTTGTTGCCTAGTGAGAGGTGACAAGATGCTTAATTGGCCTTGTGAGCCATATGAATACATGTTGCCTAGTGAGAGGTGACAAGATGTTTATAAAAGTCTCATGCAAGAAATGGTAATGTTCAAAATAAACTAGGGAAATGGAAACCCAATAACATCATAATAAAAATAAATGGTTATAATAATAATAAAATCTTGGTCATACATGATTTATGCTTATAGCCAAATAAGGGCTATAGTGTTTGGAATATGCTTAAATATGATAAGAGGAATACTTGTATTACATAAAGGATGTGTATAGGTATGATGGCTCGACCAAGGTATAATGCCTAGTAAAGGGGATGTGGTATTCAATGATGAATTTAAGGGATTGATATCCCATAATGAAAGTGAAAGGGAAACATAAAGATATTCCACTACTATGGGATCCTTAACAATATGGCCATGATCTATCAGGATTGGTACAATCCAATACCTGGCTGAACTCTATCAAGATTGGCATATTTCAATACCTGGCTATGATCTCAAGATTGGCACAATCCAATACCTGGTTGTGATCTCAAGATTGGTACAATCCAATACCTGGCTGAACTCTATCAGGATTGGCATAGTCCAATGCCTGGCTGAGATCTCAGGATTGGTACAATCCAATACCTGGCTGAACTCTATCAGGATTGGCCTAGTCCAATACCTGACTGTGATCTCAGGATTGGTACAATCCAATACCTGGCTGAACTCTACCAGGATTGGCATAGTCCAATACTTGGCCATGATCTCAGGATTGGTACAATCCAATACCTGTCTAAACTCTATCAGGATTGGTACAATCCAATACATGGTTGTGATCTCAAGATTGGTACAATCCAATACCTAGCTGAACTCTATCATGATTGGTATAATCCAATACCTGACTATGATCTCAGGATTGGTACAATCCAATACCTAGCTGAACTCTATCAGGATTGGTACAATCCAATACCTGGTTGTGATCTTAGGATTGGCACAATCCAATACCTAGCTGAACTCTATCAGGATTGGTATAATCCAATACCTGGATGTGATCTCAGGATTGGTACAATCCAATACCTGGCTAAACTCTATCAGGATTGGTACAATCCAATACCTGGCTGAACTCTTACAAGATCATTATAATTCAATATCTGGTTAACAAATTGGTTGAGGCCAACAAATAGAAATGAGAATGATTCATGGATATCATACCATGATAATATTATCACAGGATAAGCTTGATGTGTTGGCATAATATGATGGGTAAATGATACACATGTTCTTATTATTCCTTATAAAGTGAATAAATGATTAACTGCTCTATCATAGATAGTTATAATTCTTTAAAAGATGAGAAATGTTCTAATCTTCTTATCCATAGTGATTAACCTTGCTTAGTAATATAAAAGAACCTCTACTCAGTTTAAAACTATTTACATGTGATAATAACATTGTTGGCGGAGAGTTATATCTTTCGTTGGGACACTTGTCTCACCCCGTGGGTTCCACAATTTTTAGGTGGACGTGCACGAGGAGGTAGAGATCGTTCTGCAAAGGAAGGACAACAATAGTAGGGACAGTAGTAACAACTCAAGTTGAGTGTACTGTCTATTGTGTCTTGTAGATAGAAGTCTTATGTGTCGTACCTATACTCTCAGATCCTTGGATTTAGTATGTGATGGTTTTATGAACAATATGAGATTTTGGCTTGTATGCCTTGAGGTTTTATGTTGCTTTAGTATATGTTTGATAAAGAAATTGTTATATGTTATCCTCGAGATGAGATGATACAGGTACAATGTATGTAAAATGTGAACCCTGATGTATATAAAGTTTTGGTTCTTTCATTAAGAGTTTTCCAGGAAATGGATCTCTTTGCAAAATAGTTTTAATTTTTAGTGATTTTGTTAATTCACTGCTTATGATTATTCCGCATAATTAGTAACGATTTGGCTATCGGTTTGGTGGCGGTCATTTCACTATAGAACAAGTCAACTACATGATTAAGGTTCCACCTGATTAGTTATGCCAATTAAGTGTATTTTAGAATCAATCAAGTTACAACGTACAATCCATAGACAAGCTCTACAAAGATAAGGGCATAGTACAACTTCAAAAGATAAAAATGTATAAGGTGTGAACTTGTCACATCATCATCACATGCTACTATTGCCTCACAAGGCCATAATCATATTCACACTGTCATGGGGTACCAATCCCTTATCACATCACTAGAGGATAAAACCTCATACGAGACATAAAGCCTCATCCAGGTCATAAGACCCAATCACATAATCCATGCATGTATATCATGACCTTGTGCCTCAACATTGTGCATAACCATAATCCTGTATAATATAGAATTCACCATAGCATTCACATAGCTATTTCATCCAAGTTTACATCACCTGCAAGGTTACAGATTTATAAACAAGAGAGAGAAAACATCATAATGTGATAGCCACTTCAAGAGAGAGAAGAAAATACATCACATGACCCAACACTAGGGTTATGGTTCCTATTTGTCCGGTTAGGGTTTTATAGCTTTATTCCATCACCAAACCCTAGGTACACCATCTCCCACTTTCTTGGAGCATATTAGGAGTTGAGGAACATGATTAGAGTTTACCAAACAATCATCCTAACATCACTATACATTGTTCATTACTTGCTTACTCATACACATGTGTGACTATATGTTCATGTATGTGTCAACCCACCATGACATAAGTGTCTCGACCACCCACAAAGCAAATGTCACGATTGAGACACATTCACATAGTCTTGACTGAGATAAACCATGGTCACAACCTGATGTCATGACCCAAACACAAACATGTCTCAACCACCATCCAACATGGTGCCTCGACCATCATAGAACATGGTGTCTAAACAACCTCTAAGCAAGAGCATGTCTCGACCTCAGAACAAAAATTGTCTCAACCTCAAAACAAGATATGTTTCAACCTCAAAACAAAGTAAGGTCACAACCAACACAAGGCATGTGTCTCGCATGACTAGAGCACTTGTCTCGACCAAAAACAGTAACAACATCTCAACCAAACACCATAGCAAAGTGTCTCATCCCAAGAGGAAATCAAGGTGGAGCAATCACTAAGATCAAGCTACCACCAATGAAAAGAACCATTATCAAAACATGGATTAATCAAGTCAAAAATAGAAGTATTCAATGGCCAAAATAGAATATTACAGAAAGGAAAACCCCCATCCTCAAGGAGAGGAACTTCTCACGAATCGATCACCAAAAAACCCTAACACATTTGCCATGAAACTACCATGAAAGAACCTCATGCAAAAGAGAGACAAAGACACATCCAACACCTCCAAAATAGAACCTAAACTCCATAATACATCAAGGTACACGAACCTCATGCATGTGATCAAAACCAAGACCGAAAGATAGGAAGAAAACCACCATTTCACAACCATCTATAAAATCGAGTACTCTACATTAGGGTTTCAGATTCTAAGCAACCAAGCATGATAACCACCATCAGTGAAGTTTTAGAGAATGGTATAATCTACTACTATGTGAGGATCATGATTTATAGATAGAAATAAAAACATGCAAGTAGAGAAAAGTGCAAAAATAGAAAGGGTAGAGTGTCATATAACCCACCTTAAGGATGATCAACTCCAAGGATCACTAGCTCCAAGAGAAAGATCACCAAGGGTGATGAAGCTCCACTAAAAGCTCCACTCTTCAACACAAGATCACCTCAAGAAGAAGAAGAAGAAACCAAGGACAAAGATTTCTCAAGAAGAGAGGGAAAGAAACCCTAGGCCGAACCAAAAGTAGAAGGGAAAAATAGAGAAGGAAACTTCCTCACACTTGGGTACCACCTTGTCAAAAGTTGGCCTATGATCCTTTTAATGAGGAGTTTCTATCCAAAATGACCACCATTGATGTTCCATTGTCTAAGTCTGAGAAAAGGGAAGGAGGAAGGTTGAAGAATAAGAGAAAATGAGATCAAGGAAAGGAATCCACTTACCAAGGAAGAAGATGACCAAAATCACCACATGTAAGGGATTTTGATCACCAAAGCTCCAAGGATTAATCCTCCTTGGTCCAACAAGCTCTAAGGATGAGAAAAAGAAAGGGAGGAAGAAAGAAGGCCAAAAGGTTCACTTGCATGGAGATAAGATGGTTTATATACATGAAGTAGGAGGGAATCAAGGTGGGGATGAGGTGTCAACACCTAAAGGTACCAAATGGACACTTGTCCATCCAAGAAACCAAAATGAAACCACTATATGCATGCATGCTCGAGGTGGTGATACAACCAATGTTGGGTCTGGACCACTTAGGTCCACAACACATTGGTCTCGGTCGAGACACACCAAGGGGGTCGAGACAAAGAACATCACACACAACATGGTTGAGACAAAAGATCACCAAGGTCGAGACACTTCACAAAAGGTCAATTGTCTCGACCAAACAATTCCAAAACCATCATGGTTGAGACAAAACTATCTAGATAGGATGTCTTGGTCGATACACTCACAGGGCACATCCTCAAGATCGAGACAAGGGTCGATACACTCAACCATGCACACGTGGTCGAGACACATCAAAACCCTATAAACCCTAATCACCTCTAAGGGTGTTTCCACTCATCCAAGGCTCAACCAAGGTACCCCAAATAATCACACACTCTCTCATGATGCTAAGGGACGGAAGGTACACACTAGGTGTGGAAAATTACAAGATAACAGTCTCAATTGGGTAAATTGAAATTTGACCCAAAGTAAGAACATAAAGCACAAACATCATCCAAACAAGCTCAAACTGGACACTTAAGCTCACCACAAGCTCTAAAATCATATCAAATGATTCTATTAAAGTTCTATGAAGTTAATCAAGTAAAAAAAATAGGGTTAGACCATAACCCATGTTAGGGGTCTTACAAGCCATAAACCCCTAACAAGGATTTCTCCCCTGAAATCCTAAGCAAAAAGAGATAGGTACTTCCTAACCATCTCTTCCTCAAGCTCCCACGTCTATGACTAATAGATAAAGAACAATTATCAATCTCTTCTTAAGTCATTAAAAAAGTGTGTAGCACCCAGGTCAACCAAAACATATAGACATATCAAAATGAAATAACTCGACCCGACCTGTCTCTACTCACATGTTGACCTCTCCTTCCAGCCAACTCATGGTGTAAAATTGAGTTGTCACCTATTTTTATCCTCGTTCCCCATTGTCATGTCCAGAGGAACCAGCCCGTGATGCCTGTCCACCTCCTTGACCTCAACCATTGCCAAACTATTGACTCTACGAGCCCTGCTGGCTCTGCCTCGACTGTTGGGTCACCTCATCACCTTTCATTGGACATTCCCACCTCAGATGTGCTACAATTGTCAACACTTACAGTAGGTTCTAGTCTCATAATGTGGCCTAGATGGCCCTATCACAGACACTGAAGTTGTACTGTGGGATCATTCAGGTGGAAGGTTGTGGCCTCTTCTCTTACTTGGTGACCATTGTATCTAGCTTGCTTCTCTTTGCTGTGAGAGTGGTTTTGAGAACCTATTAAAGCTTTCAGATGACTATCCTTGGTACTACGTCAGTCTCTTCTTGGCACTCTTCTCACACTTCTTGACCACTAATCTATCAATCCTCCAAACTGACTCCACAAAAATGGAAAACTGCTTGGTTCTCCAAAGCAGGCACTGGGGTAGACAACTCATAACTCAGCCCCTTCTCAAAGTGGCAGATCCTCTCCTGATGTGTAGTAGCCATGTGAGGACAAAACCTCAACAACTCCATAAAATTTGCTTCATACTCGTTGATAGACATGGAACCCTATCAGATCCTTTTAGACTGGGATATCCTCTCATCCAGATAGGTCTGAGGAAAATATTGACTAACAAACTCACGTCAGAACTCCTCCCAACCAATGACACCACCATGTCTCTTCTCCTCTTCAATGGCCCACCAATGTCCAACACTCCCCTTCAAAAGATACATAACATGCTTCACTTTGTCTGCATCGGGGATGCTAAGGATCTCGAAGGCCTTATTCAACTCCTTCAACCAAAGATCTGCATCCACTAGATCAGATGTACCAGGATACTCCATAGCCCCAACATATCTCACCCTCTCAAAGGTCTTCCCATATTCTAGAGATTTAGCATTGGGAGCAGCTGCCCTTGGTTGAGGTGCAGACATCTTGTACGCCATGTGCACCATCTTGTCATGGATTTCCCCAAAAAGGGATCGAAAGGAAGGACTCTCCATCATGGTCAGGTTTAACTAGGGAATGTCAAGCACTCGATCTTCTCTACCATGGTCCATTGCACCACCTTCGGGTGCAACAACACTACTCTCTGACAAGCCTTAAACGTGGGTCAAAAAATGGAGACATGTCTAGGTCATCAGATTTTAGTAATTTATAGTACCTGAGTTTTTAAGACACCTGCAACTAGCACAGGGTCAAAGTAGTTTAGGGTCGAACATAGGGATTGGAAGAATAGTGCTCCGGAACTCAAGTTTTACTTGTCTAAGCATGTCAACAATTTGAAGGATAAGGTTTGTTATAATGAGAAAGAATTATAAAGAATTAAACTAAGAACTTATCTCCAAAGGGAGTTACCAGAAGGATTAAAGTTTTGGGTTTATTAGTTTTTATGGAAGTTTTTGTATATAGGAATCCGATGAGATAAAAATATCATCGGAGTACAGCATGAAGGAAGAAAACCTAATCATAACAAGCGGCGACAGCCCTCATCCTGTGCCTTCTTTTCTCAAAGATGACACCAACTAGCCATGCACTAAGTTCCCTCTCTAAAGGGTACCGGGCATGGACTAGAGTGGAAAGATAGTCCAGATGTAGCTCTAATCCCAAGTACTCTCGTACACCCAGATCATACCAAGCTCTAGAGTTTACGACATCCTTATCTCAAAGGAGTCAAAACAAGAAACACGATTCAATAGCTAGTCAAGAATGTGAATCAGAAAGAAGAGACTAGAACTCAAATGCTATAAAAAAAATCATCCAATGAAATTTAGCCAAACACAGAATAATATGAGGTAAATTCCACAGATTCCAATAGTCATAAAGAAACATAGAGGTTTAGTTACAATGCTATAATTAAATGAAAGTAAATGTTGTAAAGGGAAGATAGGTATCGGTCCCCTTGATTTAGGAGATTGAAGTACTCAGCAGCGGACACCTAGGATAATGTTAACCCGATACTGGGTAGCAACCCTATCGGGATACGGCTGTATCGGGTCCTCGACCTTGTCGGGTCATGAACCCGTGACATGTAAGGGTCATATCGGGATAGGACCTCCACCCGATATGGTCATGTTAGGCTGCTGGCCGTGTCGGGCTGTAGCTGTGACGGGTACCGACCATATCAGGTTGAGTACTATGTCGGGTTAGGATACATATTGGGTAAACATTATCTTAAGGATCTCAGGTTCCTCATGTTGGGTATAGGTGGGCGAGCCGTCTTGGGTTGAAGCCTAGATAGGAACCTAACATTGTTGAAGTATCCTTGAGGGTCATATTGCACTGCTTGCTGCTACCAGAATGATTTCTATGTGAACTCCTCCCATCCCTCTCGGGTTGGGGGTGTGCTCACCTAGTATCCCCCGATAGAGTTTGGAACTCGATGTACTAGCTCCTTTTTCTCTAAGAGTTAGCTCTCATAGGGTCCAACCCATCCCATCGTAGGCTTGTAGCTACTATTTATAGGCAGCGAGTTGATGGGAGTTGTGGCTTTTATTGGACCACGCATTCTTCATCTCGACACCATTCTCGAGGCTTCAGGAGGGGGCCGATACATATGTTGCCTGACACGTGTGTCAGGCCATCATTTGTGTCGAGCAGCGGGTGCATCACACACAACTGTGGCAGGTTAGGACCGTGTCAGGCTACGGGACCGAGGGGTAGCCTTATCGTGTAACAACCTCATTAGGTGGTGAACCATGACGAGTAAGGCACCATATCAGGTATAGAGTTGTAGCGGTCGGGGCTCCCGTGCGATACGCCCACGTCAGGTTGTTTTCATATTGGGCAGTGACCATGACGGGTAAGAGGGTGTGTCACCTCGCGTGCTACTGGAGTCGGATAGTGACTTCATTGCTTATGAGCCTGATGGGGCCATTGGTGCTTTTTCTGTGGGACAAATAAGAGAAACTCTGCAAAAGATGGGAAATATTATCAGGAACATAGTGGGCATGATTTATTTACAACGAATAAGATAAAACAAATAGGAAGTTAGGTTTGGAGGCTATTTTGATAATAATATAAGCTCTAGAAACCATAAAATGGGTGTTATCAACTCCCTCAAACTTAACATTTTGATTGTCCTCAATCAATTTGTACTTATTTTAAAACTTTTGTTTGTGGTACCTTTAAATCCAGTCGTAGTCTTAGGGAAAAGGTTAAGTGGATTTTTGGGATGTCCTGAGGAAAATTACATTTGACCATGAACAATAGACTTTATATTTCTTACCTTATTAAGCAAAAATTTCTCCCCAACTTTTGTGAGATTTTGGTGCATGATGTTGAAGTTAGCTTTCACACCAAACTGCTTGAATCTTGGAGGTAGAAGGTGGGGTTTTTTGGAAGGCTTAAGGCATTTTGGTTTTTCTTGTTTCCCCTTAGTCCATCCAGGTACATGTCTTCTAACGGGCAAGTGGTCCATGCAATCCAAGTTAGTTGGCTTTAGAGCAGTGATTTCACATCCTACATACCACTGCCCTAGATCTACCATGCCTAAATATGGGTACTTTTGGGAAGGCAAGTGTTTTTTTTGGCACAACTCTCATGCTTTTATTCACTCTCATAAGGATTTCCTCTCTTTTTTGGATTTTGGTGGGTAGGGAAGAGGGAGTTTTTTGTTTCGAAAGCTTTTTCCTTTTCATGGACATCTCAAAGGTGGAACAAGTTTATTTTTCCATGTTGGCATAGAAAAGTTATACTCTTTGTCATTTAAGACTACATTTTCAAGAGAGCATAGAAAAAATGTTCACATCCTTAGGCACAGAGAAAACAATTGGAAGTTGTGCCGAGTATTTACAATAAAGTAATTTTTACAATTTTTGAAGAACAGACAATATGTATATATGGTGTATGTATTGCTTATTATCAAACATTTATATACATGTATACACATAGTATGATGAAGGGAGGGAAGGAAAGGAAAAAAAGGAAACATTTTAGAGTACCTCCCTCACTGATGCTATGAAGTTCTCCCCCAAACTCATCCCACACTCTATCCTAGAGTAGTGAGATGAATAGGAGAGAGTAGTCATAGATCAGTGAGGGTTCAACAGATGCATGTACCTACAGTAGTTAGGAGATCCATGACGTATTCTCCTTGTTGGTTGTGGTAGTCGATGTCATGGATCTTCACTGGTGCCTTCTTTAGTGATGCTATGTAGGATATCAAGTGAAGCACGTATATCCCGTAGTCATTTGATAGAGGAGCTTGTTGTGGACTGCGATGGTAGAAATGAAAGTCATTCCAGGTTGCCACTGGATCTTGAAGATATGGCTTTATCATGGTCACCACCTCGGTGTAGTATTTCTTTGCTAAACGTTCTAGGGGTGTTTCCAGCACTGTAGCAAACTCTGTCAGCCAATCAGTGTTGGTGTCCGAGATGTTGTAGAAGATACCAACATGAGTGTTGGTGTATATCATGATAAGCATCCATCGGTTGTCCTGCAACAAAGGAAGGAACATTATGCATGATAGACGCTTTAGGATTTGAAGTTGGAACAGCTCACGTGCCCCAAATTTTTCGGCTAGGCAAAGATCGTTGAACAACATCAGATGTGGTATGTAAAGTTGTCTAATCTTCTCTTGTAAAAAAGGATGTAAGTTGATGCCACCGTCATACCTAAACATCTGCCAGCCTTTACTAGATCTCGTAGATTGTTGATGGGGACCACTACATTATTCTTATCATAGATGATGTCTACAATGTTAAAATCGACAAGTTGTAGAAGTATATGATTAACCTATTCCCGAGATAGAGAGCTCCAGGTGGAAAGTCAAAGTTGTTGATGATAGAGTCAGAGATGACAAGTGAGATAGAATCACCTTCAGTGGAGAGTAGGGCTTGCAAGTGCTCTATCTGCTTGCCTATCTTGAAGACGTCAGAAGATCCCTCAACCTCTGTTCTTGGAGGACTGCTGGGTGGAGAAGAGTGGGAATCATAATCAGAATCAGAGTCCGTCTCCAGCAGATCCTCAGGAAGCTCTGGATCTCAGAAATAGCACTTATCCTTTATCAGTAGTAGTGCCTAGATGCTTATGAGGTGATAGAAATTTGTATCTTGGAGCTGCAGTATGTATCTAAAGTATTCAGAATCTCCATGGCACATAAGATGATGAAGGTGCTATTTCTACTTCTTGGGTCTTCTTGGACTGGGAATTCCTTTATTGTGTAGAAGTTCCAGATGCCGCTATGGCATTGGATGCCTTATTTGATGACCCGGTGAAGGCACAGAGGCAGAAGCCTGAGGTCAGTATCTTTGGGACAGATGAATACTTTATCCATGTTGGGGACCTTCGTGGTGCAACAGTTGAGTAAGGTGACGTCGTGGGAGCGGAGGTCAGTCACACAGAGGAACCAGTGCCCCCTATGCTTGTGGGGGGCCAGCACCTGGTCGGGGTTGTGCTCTTCTACATGCTTCAACATATCAACCATCGACCATGTGTTATCCGCCCCATCTAGAAGTCACCTGGCTAAGGCTAGAGTGGCATTGTAGATTGACTACCGGCTTATCCTTAGCACTATATTCTCGATCATGGCACTTTCTAGGACTTTGAACAAGATCTTCCCTATGACTCCTTCTGAGCAGAACATTCCTTTAAGTTCTCAGCATTGTACGAAGAAGTATTTGTTGCTCCAGAGGATAACTTCTTCCTCCATCTGTGGGCTCATGACCATATTTAACAGTTGTTGGTCACGAGCCGTCAGATATCCGATGGCTCATCTGTCGAAGTCGGCCATCGCGAAGGATGGTATCTCAGACGGTGCACATAATCTATCAACCACTGATATCTTCACTCCCAGGGGTTGCTCTACAAGAGATCTATACAAGTCACCCCCTTCTCCCTCAAATGAGTCATCTTCTAGGCTTTCAGACATTTCTTTTGTTTCTCCATTCAACTCTAGCACTTGTACAGGAGTAGATGCGTCGACACCGCGAGTGATCCCCTCTTCTGTAGGGGCCCTATCAGTAGTTTTCTTGGTCGCCTACTCCTCGGGCATTGTGGAAGGATTGGTTGGCCCACTGGTGTCAGAGGAGGATGATGAGTTGGAGGAAGAGGGTGATGATGAGGATGGTGTAGATGGGGATGCTGACAATGATGGTGACCTTTGGGATCGCCTTGAGTGGCGACGGACATCCCTCTCGTTGAATCTCTACTTGATGATGTCTAGGCATTGGAGCGCCACCTACATCATTTGGTTCATTGCTTCTAGTTGGCCAAGGAGGCCAACTAGGCTCAGCAACTAGCACTCCGATTCGACTAGGCATTGCTGGAAGACCTGAAACTTGCGGGTCAGGGAAGAGAAATTAGCACTGTGATTGTGCATTACCTCCTGCAAGTTATCAAACTCAAAGCTCAAGACGTGACCTAAAGAGGAGGGGACCGTCACCGATCGGCTTTGACTATTCGTATTATTCCTCGTGTTGGCGGCTTAGCCCGTTGAATGTGCATCGTCTATTAGGGTTGAGTCAACCAGGATAGTACGTGAGGGCGTAGCCTTCGGTCGCGACAGTGGCACCTTTGCACCCGTATCTGTCGCCTCAGTGTGGGGCCATGGAGAAGGTGGTTGTAACGCCCCCACCTCCCGATAACCCCCAATTAAGGGAGACCCGAAGGACAGAGCCGTTATTCAATTAACAGGATCAAAGGTTCAACAAATAATCAATAATAATTAATAAACATTACCAGCTAAATTGAAAAAAATAAAACTTTTCTTACCTTGGAAAAACTGGGATTTCTAAACTTCTGTCGATGAAGAAGCTAATCTAACTAATCCTCCTGTGCACGTTATTTTTTCATTTAATTCCACGTATGCCACTTTACTATTTGTTCTTTTCATTTGTACCTAAAATGCCGACAAACAAAACATCGGTCAGCAAGAAGTTGGTATGTGGGGGAAACAATAATCATGCAACTACCATAACAAAGTAATCAGCCAATTATCATTTAACAGCCAAGATTACATTTTAAACCATACTACTCAATCCTTTCCTATCCCTTATCTCTATACTGTCCCTACAGCGGACTGAGATACTACCTCTCTCTAGGTAGATCCTTATTAGACCCCGCATGATCCTACCTAACCGGTAGATCAATATCTAGGGTTGAGTCGCATGGCACTACCCATAGGTAGTCCAATCTCTAACTCAATGTGACTTGATGGACCTACCCCATTGGTAGCCATTTACTAAGTCATTCAATGACCTGATGGGCCTACCCCATTGGTAGCCATTTACTAGGTCGACCCATTAAGCTACAGAGGGGACTAGGATCTGAACTAGTAGGCACATCTCTTATGTGTTAGTCATATTCACATTATAATTTGCATGAATTAAAATCATCCAACAATTACTTCAAATCACAATGTAAACATCGAGAAAATCCTCAGCAAACTAATGCGGGATAATCATAATCATAAGCATAACCACATACCTGTATTGCAGGTTTGGAGACAGAATTTATGTAGAGAGAGAAAAAGTCCAATCAAGCAAGCAAGGTGCACAGAAATCCTGAAATAAACATTCCAACTTCCTTTTATCAATATTTATCCAATTTCATTTTTATTCCTTAGGATTTCTATTCCAATTTTAGGGTTTCTTGAAAATTAGGGTTTAATTACCTTTTTCCCAATTTTATTTCACTTTTATCAAAATATACATCAAACCCTAATTTTCTTATCTTATTTTCCATTAAGATTCTTAAGATCAGGTTTGGTCCACAAAAACCCTAATTTTCGGATCACTCTATCTTTTCTTTTCTTTTTCTCTAATTTAGGGTTCTTCAACATATTAATCAACATATTGAATTTAAAAACCCTAAACATGCAATTCTATCATCAAAACAGGTTAAAAACCATCTTAATCATTACTGAGGTTAAACATGATCGAATTAACCTAATTGCAAGACTAAATATATCTTTTACCAACCATTAGGGTTTCTAGTTACAAATTACTCCCTTTTCTTATTCAAAAGATACACTTTTACAAAAATATACAGATTTAGATGTACAAACTATTTTTAATATATTCCTCTTATTTTTCTGATCACTTTTCATGTATTAAGTTTTCTCATATGAGTTTCCTAGCTCAAGATACGATTTTTATATGAAAAACCCTTTTATAATTTATTTGCTATTTTCTGGAAAAACTGGGGCCGCCTGATCCTTGGTCCGCGGATCCACTAAGGATCCAACGGCCATGGTTACACGCACCCTCTACACAACAATTAAAGGGAGTAAAGTACTCGACTACCCTTACCAGTAGTACAGGCACCGGGGGGGTAGTTTACTCAATCTCCGCTTCTTCTTCTTCCTCAACCTCGCGCGAGAGAGGAAGCTCTGGTGGTCAACCTAGGAGTTGACTTTGGGCTGCTCTCCTTCTTTGCTCGTGCCGGTTGTCCAGGAAGATTCGCCTCCTTTACCCAAACTTGTTGACACCTTCAATTGCTTTCCCAGGTCGCCCACAACTATCCTCTTCTCGCCGGACTCTAGCGTCGCTTCCTGAGGTGTGGAGGTCGCAGGTCACGTGTAACTGAGCGATTGAACGTACGGAAGCACTCATTGCTTCCTTCCACAGGGCCTGGGTGAGAAATTAGGGATGTGGGATCCCTCTATAGCCCTCCCCCATATATAGGGTCGGGGCAATGTTCCTGCCCAGTTGGGCGTTTCTTGGATTGGCAACTAAACCCCGTCCAACCAGGGATGAATCCCTTCGGGTTCAACTCCTGGATTCAATGGGATTATCAGCAAACTTTCCAACCCAGCGGATTGCGAGGAATCCAAGAGGGAAAGTCCCTCTGTATCTCGCGGAATCACAGTCCTAGTTGGACTGGGACGATGACTGTTGACCGTTGGATTAAAATCCAACAGATCTCCTACTCGCGATCAGAACAAAGGAAAAGCCTTTTTTCTTTTATTTCAGAAATGATTTCTAATTTGGAGATAATTTGTAAAAACGATTTCTCCCAAAACATAACTCCTTTCTAGCTCAAATTTTAAGGGAACGTTCCTTTTATTATTGCCTAGCTTTTTACAAAATTTGGAAAACAAAAAGCAATGGATGAGAAGGTTTTCTTCTCTTCCAAGTTATTCATTAATTTATTCAAAATTAATTGTTATTCCCTTTCCCTTTGCCATTATCTTGTTATTTTGGGTCCCTTGGACCTCAGGAAATCCCAAAGGCACGGATTCCCATATTGGGGAAAACCTATTTTCCTTTAACTTATTTTGAAAGTCAATTTCTCATATTTCTCTTTTATTAATCAATTTCTTTTCCTTTTTAATTCTCTTCTAAAGGATTTCTCTTTATCTCTCTTCTATTTTCCTATTGGAATTCCTTTTAACATTAGGAATCCTTGGGATATGAAAATCCACCAAGGATAACTCACTTATACCTTTTTTCACATATTTTCCACCTTTCTTTTCTCAATTATTCATAAAAGGATAACTCCTTGTTATTGGGCCCAATAGCCAATAAAGCCCACAAAGCAATCATCAAGGCTATTGCAATGAAATACATGCATTCAATCAAAAGACATTATTATTTGCTCATTTATCTTTGTTATGAGTAATTACATTTCTCACCAAATGAACCCAAAAATTGGGGTTGTAACATCCTTCCCCTCTTAAAAGAATTTTGTCCTCAAAATTCCATCACGCAAACAAACAAATTCAGAATAAGCCTTTCTTATGTCCATAAGGCTTCCCATGTGGCTTCACCCTTCCCATGGTGCTTCCCAAGAACCTTCATCATTTCATATTCTTCCATCTGAGTTCTTTCTTACCTTGGTATATCGTACTCTCCTAGGTGACTCAGGACACTTCAGCTTTTCAAAAGCTGAATAGGTTCAGGGTTCAGTACATGGCTTGGGTACCTCACATAGTGCTCTAGATCGGACTCATGGAACACATTACACATCATGTTATCCTGAGGGCAAGGATAAACACAACCATCTCCACCAATCCATCTCAAATGGACCCATATATCAGGGACTCATCCTTCTCAGCTGTAGCTTAGAGAGGTCAGATTTTCACATCACATATTCTCCCATAGTGAACTGCATGTCTGTCTGCTTTGCATCAACTCGTGACTCATGTCACCACTGGGCTCTCTCTCTCAGCCATTTTACGATCAAAGCGACTTCATTTGCACACATTGTGGTTCTTTTCTGACTTTGCGAGGCCTCCTTCACCCACATCATCCTAATGAAGTGGTGACCGACACAATCTTTCTATAAGACTTCTTGCATCCTAATAAAGGCTATGGTGGCTAACATCACCTCTTAAGAACTGTCTCTATGTATCACCCTGAATGAGCACACATGCTCTGATCAGACCCTCTAGTCTGGATCATAATGTCCATTAGTATGGGGTGATAAACTGTACCATCATCGAATTCTTCATGTATCCACTTCCACCTCATGGAAGTGATCCTTGGTCATACTCAAGAACTTTTGAACTCGCATCATGACGTAGTTGAACCATCTCTCTTTCTCTTATGTAGTTCAACAAAACCTATCTCTTGAAAGTACTCCTTCTTTCTCATGTCATCTAGGTGAGGCGATCTACCATAACCCATATTGCATCTTGACCTTCCTTGGTCTAGGGGAGACTCATAACATCCATAGTGATGAACTCCCATTCCCCCTCGGGAACTCTTTATACTATATATATCCATGTATTGGGTTACTGGTGTTTGTTCCTTCACCTCCTGGCTTGCATGTCCACATGCTGCATGCAACCTCACATCAAGCAGCCAAAGTGCTACTATCACATACTATCTTTGTAGTATCACAGTGTCTGGTGATCTTAAAACCATGATCTCCAGTATGTCATGATTCCTCAAGATTGATACGTCAGAAACCCTAAACCACTCTCATTAGGGTTTCTTCACTTTCCTTTCCAAAGAAGTGCATCTGAGGCTCTAAACCATCCTTTCATTACGTCAAGGATTATACTTTCTAACCAAACAACCACTAATCTTATTCAACAGCTCTCGTATGTCTGAGGTTTAGCCAAACTTATCTCTTTTTCTCAACTTAAGGTTAGCCTAACAACCACTACTTCTTCTAGCTTCCAGCTAATCTAGGAAGCTATATCTCAACCAGAACATTCATTACCACTTCTTATCCTTAGGTGTTAGGTATTGTTGAGAACATACACCTCCATGTATTCCACTTATCATCTCATCTCAAACTCTAAGTTTGCCTTCATCAAGAAACTCTCAGTTCATCCTCATGGTGATCAAACTCAACCTTGGTTAACTTGCAAATTCCACACAGTTCTTGATAAAACATCCTCCTAAGGTGACTACACTACTTCTCTTAGTGTTTTTTAAACCATCCATGTACCATTCACTCCACCCAGGTATGTTATCATCTCTGTCCTCATACCTTGTAGCAACGTTCCAACTCACATCATCTTTTATCCCTGGGTGTATGACATGCATACTGTCCCATCTCTTCCTCCCCTAATAAGAATAAATAAGCATTTGGCGACCGTCCAAACACAAAGTTCTTCCTATTCCAAGAGCAGAGATGATACATCCCACATCGCCAGTACACCTTCAATTCTAAGTTGAAACGTGCAACTTATGTCTCTACGTTAAAATTAGTTCCATGGAAAACTGGTCTCGAACCTACTTGGGTCACATCACAATCCTCAGTCATCTCCTCTAGGTCTATAGAGTACCGGCACTTTTGGGGTCATCCCTTTTCCCTTATGCATCCAGAGAGTGCCCTACTCATCTGCCCATTGGGTCCCATGAGCCCATGAAGGTGATCAATCTCCTAACCCATGGCCCTTAGACAATGATAGTTGTTACCTCCCGACCCTATGGTCATGTTCAACTAGGGAATTAGGAAACTCCTTCTTCCATCGGTCTTATCCCTACCTGACCCTAGGAAAGACTTAGGATTCTATTATAGTACATGTCCACTTAGAACCATACCCAATCCTTCATCATCTCTCTCTGCATTCATGACTGACTTTCATCCCTTCATAGGGGTCATGACAACCTACCTACCTTGGTCAGGCCCCATACCGGTTACTTGTTGGATAAATTGGATATTATGATAAATCCCTTTGTTTCGATGATGACAAACATTTCATTCTTATTAACCTAACGAGCTACTTAAGTGTGCAGGAACAAGGTGATGACAAAGTTCTAGGGAATCCTTACGCTTGAATGTTTATAAATGTCATACAATGTAATCATTTGTAAACTTGTACAAATATATAATGTACAAGTACTTAGACTTCATGTAAATCAAGCGTTAGATCTCCCTAGCTAAACACCACACTTAGTTAGGTCATCTCCTTCTAATAGATCACATAATGCACACTCATGCACATACTTAGTATCTTAATTAAAAGATTGAAAACAGAGTCAATCTCGGTCGACCACACTCCTCGACCGAGACACTCTCGGTCGACAAACTTCTCGACCGAGATTGACCAAAAGTAGCCGTTAGACACAGCAGTTGACAGTTGCAAATCAACGTTAATCCAGAGAGCCTGTCGGTCGACAAATCCTCGACCGACTGGGCATCTCGGTCGACAAGTCCTCGACCGAGATGGTCTCTGACAGCAACTGCAGAATTAATTAACTAGCCGTTGCTAATGCGCCTAACTTATTCCTAACGGCTAGTTAAGCACTAGGAACCCCCTAGAAGTTGTCTAGAACGTCCTTAAGCATACTTAGGCCATTCCTATAAATAGGACAAGCCATAGGACACTAGAACACACTTGTTACACTTGAGAATACACTTGAGCATACTTGAGCAATCTTTTGCAAGCAAAATTTGAGCACTGTGATCATTGGCCTACATTCTCCTTAGCTCAATCTCGTGTCCTATAGGCTAGATTCTCCTACCTACAGCAATCACAAGTTCACATACTTGGCTAGGAGATCTTACGCTTGATCTAGGCATATCAAGCCTTGGGCTTAAAGGATAAGTTGTAATTTCTGTTTTCCTTTCTTGTTCCTGTTTATCTTGTGTACTCTCCTTGCTACTCCTAGGGTTGGAGGCTGCGGATTGGAGAGGGTTGACTTCTCAGGTGGAGAAGGGGACTTCAAGCTACTTCAAGAAGGCTATCGCAGGGGAAGCTACTTCAGAAGGCTGGTGCAACGGGAGTTGGTGCATCTACTTCAAGGGAAGGCTGCTTCAAGGTTGGCGATTACTTCTAGGTGAAGGCTGCTTGAAGGGTTTAGGAAAAGAGATTGTATTTTATGTAAATTCCTTGAAGAGGTAATAAAATAAATTTCTTTTCAAATCCCGGTTGGGTAAGCAACCGGGTAGTGGACTGACGGCTATAGTATTTGCTATAGTTGGAACCACTCTAAACCTTGTGTCTCCTTGTCCAATATTTTCTTTGTGGTTGTTGAAGTGCAATAATTGTTAAATTATCTATAAAACTCTATTCACCCCCCCTCTAGAGGTTTTCAATTGGTATCAGAGCAGGCTTCAAGGAGCCCTAACAAGGTCTTGAAGAGATAAAAGGAGGAGGTGACTACAACCACAAGAAAAGGAGCATGGACCAAAGTTCGACAAGTTGCAATTGGTGCTTAGGAACAAAGCACTCTACGTCTAAATGTCCATGGAGGTCAAAGAAAGGAGATGCACATAAAGAGTGTTTCATTGCTACAATAAGTGAGGAAGAAGAAGAAGAGGTAAGCTTGCTTGATTTACCCAAGGAGGAGTTAGTTGCTATTATTGAAGAAACACATAATAAATATGTTGAATGCAAAAAGAAGTTAAAGAAATCCAGTAAAGAAAATGATGATCTAAATGCTAGACTTCTTGCTCTTACATCCGAAAATGACAATTTATATGCTAAATTGAATACTCTTGGTTTTGAAAAAGACAGCATTATGTCTGATAATCGTACCTTGAAATCATCTCTAAGTAACAGTGAAGTAAAGATCTTTACTCTAGAAACAAACTATGATCTTCTATGTCAAGAAAAAGCTGAATTGCTTACAAAATTAAATGATTTTCAAAAACAACCTATATTGTGCACCCATGTAGATTATGACAATATAGTGAAAGAAAGAAATATGTTATCATCCAATCTAGACCAAGCAAAATTAGATATCAAGAAAAGAATGGATGAGATCGTTAAGTTGCAACAAGAAGTTAGTAAGTTAAGCAACAATGGAATCCTTGATAGAATATTAGAAAATTCCTATCATCAAATAGGGAGAAGAGGACTAGGTTATAAGCCTAATGAGAAATCCCATCAACAACCTAGAAGAACACAAGCGAGTCAATCTGCTTATATACCTAGAGGCACAAAAATGTATATACCCAAGAATAACCTAGATCAAAACCATAGAAAAAGGCTTGAGGTTGATTCAATTTGTTGTCATTATTGCTCACGCCTTGGACATTATTCTTTTTCATGCCCATACAAGAAAAAGCATGTCGAGATGGTATGGGTTCCAAAAACCCCAAATTAAATAGGTTCGACTAAGTTGAGATATGACCAAAGACCTTAATTTGTATATCCTTATGTCTATCTCAACTTAACATTTAGGGATAACAAAATCAAAAATTAAAAGATTTAATAGCACCTTGATACACATATGTTTATCTCAAACTGATCTTTGAAATAATTGAATAAGATACAGCCTATATTGCACTTGAAATATATTTCTGAAACAGTTTCCAGAAACTTGATCGGTCGAGAAGTTGTCGACCGAATAATCCTCGGTCGAGCAATTGTCGACCGAGCATATCACTGTTCTCAGACTGCTGTAAATCTTTACATTGTATGTGAAAATTATTCTTGAAAGATTATATGGAATAAATATTAACTGATCATGCTTACATTTCTATTTAATCATTCTTTTATTGCACATTTCTTTTTCAGAATACTTGCAATGAATAAAATGTTTCAAATAAATTTTTGTGTGCTTTTATATTAAGCATCACTTATTTTAGTCTATCCAAAGTAATCTTAAATTCATGAATGGATATTATTCTTGAATATGCTTCATCATATTTGATGTCCTTATTAAGCTCTCATAATTAGTACACTTTAATGAGTCTCAAATTGATATTTGCAAGCTATATGCAGAACTCATACTTCGCATATGAATGATTCATACTGGAAACCTGCAAAATATGCCTCTTGGTTAAAATAAAATTTGACCAAGGGGCGCCATGGTCGTAATCAAGGGCGACCTAAAATAAACTTTGATAAAAAATTACTTATTTGAACATTATTTTATTGAACTTAATCTTAGCATATTTTTAAATCAAAACATCAAATCATTTGTGGAAATTAGAAGCCTTAAATATTATTACTCCCTTGGAATATACATATACATATGCTCTACAAAAATGTTCTAAAATTCAGTCAAAAATTGAACTTAGTAAGTCTGTCGGTCGACAACTTCGTCGACCGAGAACCACTCGGTCAGCCCATCTCACTCGACCGACAAATTCTAAACAGATTCAGTATCGGACAAACGGTCGGTCGACGAGTGCTCGACCGAGACAATATCGGTCGACAAGCGCTCGACCGAGAAATAGCCGTTGGATATGACCGTTGCGACCCGACCGTTATGACCGTTTTCTTTACCGTTGGAGGACCAAGTGGCGCGCGTCTGCAACTCGACCGTTGCGGACGCTCGGTCGACGAGTCGTCGACCGACCGGGTCGCTGGAATTCTATAAATAAGTGCAAAAACGAGCCACTTACTCACACTTGCATTTCCTTGCTTCCATAGTCCATCTCTAGTGCAATTTCGTGCAATCCTTCAGCACTCTTACCCTCAAATCTTCCTTGCTTCTTCTCCACTCTCAAGAAACACAATGGCCTCATCATCAACTGTCCGTGGGAAGAAGAAAGTTGCTGGAAGAAAAAGAAGAGAAGATCGGGAAGCCACTCCGCCACTGACGATCATCAATGACATCGCCTTCGTCGACGGAGATGCTGGAGATAGATACTTTCGGCTTTCCTCTAAAGCTCCTCTTCCCCGACGTCCGGTCGAAGTGATGGACTTCATCAACATAGTCGACCTGGAGCATCTCTTTGGAGTATAAAAGCTGAAGGACTTCATCAATCCATCCTTTCCTTCCTATTCTATTAAGGTAGTCAACGAATTCTATGCCAATCTTCTATCCCACACCGAAAATGACACCACATTCTTCTACACCATGGTCAATGGGCATAGTTTTAAATTTTCCGAAGGGGATATTCTTGACATGCTTGAAATTGATATAGATGAATATCAAGATTTCCTTGACCTTACCACCGGCAATCCAATAAATTTATTTTCCCATGACGACCACACCACTAGTCTTAGTGATATAAAAAGAGCCATATTTCAAGCCAATACCACTTGTCATGAAGATAGGGGAACCTATTATGCAATAAACCTAAAACCGGCATGTAGAATAGTAAACCTCATTGTTTCCACCAACATACATCCATGAGCCAATAAATCTGAGGTTCCTATCTTCCGTATGTGTCTAATTTATGCTATCATAAAAGAAATTCCCATCAACTTCTTTCGAATAATACTTAAAAATATGCTTGAGTTTTCTGGAAATCCACCATATGCCGATTTTGTATGCCAGATTACTCAACATTTTCTTAAGTCAAACATTGAAGATATGGGATACCTATGGGAGCGTAGACCACCAAAGATAAGTAAGAACACCGTAGAGAAGATGGGAATTGACTTTGGCCATAAAAGGGCAAGAGTAGAAGGAGAGTCATCACATCAGGATATACCACCCCCTCCTCCTACTAACCTTTCCATTGATCCCATCCAAAATACCCTTACTTATATTGCTGGCTCCCAATATCATCTTAGTAGACAATTAAACTACAATCACCATGCCATGACATACTTAAATCAAAGAATGCAAAACCTTTCTCCTGGCCAAACCGATGAATATCCGCATTCTTTAAACCCTGGCATGCTCAACCCATTTAACCCCTCATACAACTACTACCAACCTCCATCTTCACCATCAATGGATCTTGCACATACTCAATTTTGTTCCATACAATTGCAAGACATAGCTGCTCACTTCCGATTTGACCGAGTTCCCACTTTCCTGGAAGCATATGCGTTGACTACAACTGGTGTTTTGGATTGGCAAACTCTGGTCCAATACTATGGAGCCGAGCCATTCCTTGGAAAGATCTGGACATCGATGTAATTCTTAAATCTTTCCTGTGAAGTTTTGGAGTTGTAATAGTTGTAATGAAAATGATTAGTCAAATTCTATATGATTGTAATCTTCTTCATGCTCTTGAATAAAATTTGCCATTTTTTTTATTCACATGGTTATTTGTTTGGCATATGAGACATCTTCAAAACATGGATTATAAGTTCATTATTGTAGAGCATAACAAATAAGGGAATAATAATTCAAACAGGAAACTATTACAATCAAAATTAAATTTTCAAATAACAAAACAGTTCTCCAGAAACATTCTCGGTCGAGCAACTAGTCGACCGAGAACATTGTCGGTCGAGCAACTGTCGACCGACTGGGTTTCTGTTTTTCCAGATTAACATAAATTGCATACATCTTTGTTAAATCTTGGACATCTTATATATTTGCTTAGTATTCAAACTTTCATCTATCTAAGGGGGAGCAAAGCATAAAAAAAAAAGGGGAGATTATCAAAACTTTGACCATTTGATTAAAGAAGCTTACAAAAATATTATGTGTAGCTGAAAATTTTCAAGAAATTTATGAATTTATTGAAAATGGTATCTTGTATTTACAGGAATTCTCTACCCAAAATAGGGCTTTTAGATGGAGACATTTTTATGTAATCTAAGCTTAGAGAATTCTTATTTAATCTAGGGCTTAACATCCTTTGATTCATGAGAAATCAATATACATTCATCATATGCTTAAAGGAATCTCATATCATTTCAAGGCTTAACATCCTTTGCGAATGATTAAGAAACAAATTGTGGATAAATTAGATAAAAATCCATGTTCCTAATAGGATATCTAATTAAGGGGGAGCATTATATTAAGGGGGAAAAGAAAAATAAAACATTCAACTTGGATATCTTTTTGAAATGACAAAGGGGGAGAAAGAATATAAAAGAGTTTCATCACATCTTGGCCAGCACTCACTTGAAAAACATAAATAGCTACAAAAGGTAAATATTCAGGTATGAAACTCACATGCTTTATATTTCCTTATTTCATATTTAGGAAATGTTTGTCATCTTCAAAAAGGGGGAGATTGTTGGATAAATTGGATATTATGATAAATCCCTTTGTTTCGATGATGACAAACATTTCATTCTTATTAATCTAACGAGCTACTTAAGTGTGCAGGAACAAGGTGATGACAAAGTTCTAGGGAATCCTTACGCTTGAATGTTTATAAATGTCATACAATGTAATCATTTGTAAACTTGTACAAATATATAATGTACAAGTACTTAGACTTCATGTAAATCAAGCGTTAGATCTCCCTAGCTAAACACCACACTTAGTTAGGTCATCTCCTTCTAATAGATCACATAATGCACACTCATGCACATACTTAGTATCTTAATTAAAAGATTGAAATCAGAGTCAATCTCGGTCGACCACACTCCTCGACCGAGACACTCTCGGTCGACAAACTTCTCGACCGAGATTGACCAAAAGTAGCCGTTAGACACAGCAGTTGACAGTTGCAAATCAACGTTAATCCAGAGAGCCTGTCGGTCGACAAATCCTCGACCGACTGGGCATCTCGGTCGACAAGTCCTCGACCGAGATGGTCTCTGACAGCAACTGCAGAATTAATTAACTAGCCGTTGCTAATGCGCCTAACTTATTCCTAACGGCTAGTTAAGCACTAGGAACCCCCTAGAAGTTGTCTAGAACGTCCTTAAGCATACTTAGGCCATTCCTATAAATAGGACAAGCCATAGGACACTAGAACACACTTGTTACACTTGAGAATACACTTGAGCATACTTGAGCAATCTTTTGCAAGCAAAATTTGAGCACTGTGATCATTGGCCTACATTCTCCTTAGCTCAATCTCGTGTCCTATAGGCTAGATTCTCCTACCTACAGCAATCACAAGTTCACATACTTGGCTAGGAGATCTTACGCTTGATCTAGGCATATCAAGCCTTGGGCTTAAAGGATAAGTTGTAATTTCTGTTTTCCTTTCTTGTTCCTGTTTATCTTGTGTACTCTCCTTGCTACTCCTAGGGTTGGAGGCTGCGGATTGGAGAGGGTTGACTTCTCAGGTGGAGAAGGGGACTTCAAGCTACTTCAAGAAGGCTATCGCAGGGGAAGCTACTTCAGAAGGCTGGTGCAACGGGAGTTGGTGCATCTACTTCAAGGGAAGGCTGCTTCAAGGTTGGCGATTACTTCTAGGTGAAGGCTGCTTGAAGGGTTTAGGAAAAGAGATTGTATTTTATGTAAATTCCTTGAAGAGGTAATAAAATAAATTTCTTTTCAAATCCCGGTTGGGTAAGCAACCGGGTAGTGGACTGACGGCTATAGTATTTGCTATAGTTGGAACCACTCTAAACCTTGTGTCTCCTTGTCCAATATTTTCTTTGTGGTTGTTGAAGTGCAATAATTGTTAAATTATCTATAAAACTCTATTCACCCCCCCTCTAGAGGTTTTCATTACTTCCTTGGTAACACATCCATATGCACTTAGAGATGGTTATCTATGGGTTTACAGGTTCAATCTCATACCATGTACTTTTCACTTAGCTTCTCAAGATCCTATGAAACCTCTTTAGGTTACCTCAAAAGCAACAAAACTGATATACACCTTACAAAGGGTCCCTCTCCCAGGATGGGAGGAAACTACAACTCTTGACGACAAGGTCACAACCGTCCTTAGGGTTTACCTTCGCATGAGTATGTCTAATCCAACAACTACTAAAGCACAAGATAATCACCTATTAAACCATGCTAGGTCGTACTTGTTCTTTTTCCTCAACATTAGACCAACTTAGCTGTGAGGGGTTCATCACACATACCTTTAACTTAGGGGGTTTCTCTTTTTTTTTCCTCTACACATGCTCAAAGCTATAGAGAATCAAATCTTATCATGAGCATCGGGTACCCTGCTTCCCCTCTTAGGCCTAGAAACCCTAGGTCCACCTTTGGATGTCCAACTGCATGCCCAACCTCTTAACTATGAATCAATCATGTCCAAGGTATGTCATCCTTTCATTCGAGCAACACCTCAGAGTTGAGTCCTCTACCAGGACAACCAACTAAGTACAAGGCTTCAAAACTTGCTACTTCATCCTCTTCAAGTTTAAGAAGCTCTTCTACCTATCTCAGAAGGTAATCACCTATACCACAGGCACATAGGTACCAGAAGCACCATCCTCTCTTTAGGGTTTGGTTCCTCTAAAGGTAACCAAGATATCATCAACCTCCAGGGATCATGCATGAGGCAACCATTACCATCCACATAGGTCGCATCATTCTCGACTCCCACTGTTCCTCAAGTTTCAGGGTTTTAGGCTTCCAACCTTCTTGGCTGAGGTCTGCTCTCTCTCACTAGAGCTAATCCTACAACCAACCTCTCTATAAGAGGTCCTTTCTTTAAGAAGGGTCAAGCTCATAAGCATGCCCCTACCTGAGTGAAGCCTATACTCGAACTTATGTTTACTCAAGATTATCCATAACCCCTTATGCTTATCTCATAAGCCATCCATCATGATCCCTGGTCTAGGGTTTCATTTAACTGTCAACACTACTGACGCACTCTGGGTGCAAGTTATATCCTACTTGCAACAGCCCAAAAGGTTTCTATAGGTTATTCTCTACCCTCATCCATGAAGGATCTATCCTTCTCTCAAACATGCACAACCCTCTCCAGGGTTGGGTCGCCAAAGGTACTAGGTTATCCAACCTCTCATGGCTTGTATGATTATCCCAAGGCATGTCTAACAAAACACCCAGTCAACCATGACATCTATCTCATCATGTCATCTCTCTCTCTAACCTTCACTTAGGGTTAGGGTTAACATCATATTCAAAGGATGTGCTAGGTCTCTACTTTTAATGGAGGTCTCTACCTCCAAGACAACTCTCTCTACTCATCCTCCTGACAAGGAGGTCTATCCTCAGGCCATTCCTGAGCGTAATGACAACTCGTGTCATACGACCTAAGCATGTATCTATTCCTTTACACTTACTCTATTAAGCTTATGTCCATGACATCTTATTTACATGCTTTTTATTAATTTGGTGGAGGATTTCTTAATCCTTATCAACCTTACCCATACCTCAAGAGGGTGAGGAAAAGAGAGAAAACCCTAATATTTAAGGTCCTTAGAGAATTCTAGTTGGGAAAGGATGAACAAGATGAGAGAGTCCTAAAGGTATCTTATTTTGAGTCATATCCTAAGACATCGGCCAGACAGTCACACAATCCGGGAGTCCTCGTATTCCGACTAGCGGTGCGGAGGAAAATATTGCCAGCCCCCGGATGTGATCCTTTTCTAGACACCTCAATCTTTCAGACAATCCTCTAATAACTCCCTTGGGTTCTACAAAATTTGTAAAATTTAATAATTATTAATGATTAGATGAGGAACCTACACTCTGATACCAATTGTAACGCCCCCACCTCCCAGTAACCCCCAATTAAGGGAGACCCGAAGGATAGAGTCGTTATTCAATTAATAGGATCAAAGGCTTGACAAATAATCAATAATAATTAATAAACTTTACCAACTAAACTGAAAAACATAAAACTTTTCTTACCTTGGAAAAACTGGGATTTCTAAACTTCTGTCCATGAAGAAGCTAATCTAACTAATCCTCCTTTGCACGTTATTTTTTCATTTAATTCCACGTATGCCACTTTACTGTTTGTTCTTTTCATTTGTACCTAAAACGCCGACAAACAAAACGTCGGTCAGTAAGAAGATGGTATGTGGGGGAAACAATAATCATGCAACTACCATAACAAAGTAATCAGCCAATTATCATTTAACATCCAAGATTACATTTTAAACCATACTACTCAATCCTTTCCTATCCCCTATCTCTGTACTGTCCCTACAGCGGACTGAGATACTACCTCTCTCTAGGTAGATCCTTATTAGACCCCGCATGATCCTACCTAACAGGTAGATCAATATCTAGGGTTGAGTCGCATGGCACTACCCATAGGTAGTCCAAACTCTAACTCAATGTGACTTGATGGACCTACCCCATTGGTAGCCATTTACTAAGTCATTCAATGACCTGATGGGCCTACCCCATTGGTAGCCATTTACTAGGTCGACCCATTAAACTACAGAGGGGACTAGGATCTGAACTAGTAGGCACATCTCTTATGTGTTAGTCATATTTACGTTATAATTTGCATGAATTAAAATCATCCAACAATTACTTCAAATCACGATGTAAACATTGAGAAAATCCTCGGCAAACTAATGCGAGATAATCATAATCATAAGCGTAACCACATACCTGTATCGCAGGTTTGGAGACATAATTTATGTAGAGAGAGAAAAAGTCCAATCAAGCAAGCAAGGTGCACAGAAATCCTGAAATAAACATTCCAACTTCCTTTTATCAATATTTATCCAATTTCATTTTTATTCCTTAGGATTGCTATTCCAATTTTAGGGTTTCTTGAAAATTAGAGTTTCATTACCTTTTTCCCAATTTTATTTCACTTTTATCAAAATATACATCAAACCCTAATTTTCTTATCTTATTTTCCATTAAGATTTTTAAGATCAGGTTTGGTCCACAAAAACCCTAATTTTCGGATTACTCTATCTTTACTTTTCTTTTTCTCTAATTTAGGGTTCTTCAACATATTAATCAACATATTGAATTAAAAAACCCTAAACATGCAATTCTATCATCAAAACAGGTTAAAAACCATCTTAATCATTACTCAGGTTAAACATGATCGAATTAACCTAATTGCAAGAGTAAATATATCTTTTACCAACCATTAGGGTTTCTTGTTACAAATTACTCCCTTTTCTTATTCAAAAGATACACTTTTACAAAAATATACATATTTAGATGTCCAAACTATTTTTAATATATTCCTCTTATTTTTCTGATCACTTTTCATGTATTAAGTTTTCTCATCTGAGTTTCCTAGCTCAAGATATGATTTTTATATGAAAAACCCTTTTATAATTTATTTGCTATTTTCTAGAAAAACTAGGGCCGCCTGATCCATGGTCCGCGGATCCACTAAGGATCCAACGGCCGTGGTTACACGCGCCCTCTACACAGAAATTAAAGGGAGTAAAGTACTCGACTGCCCTTACTAGTAGCAGAGGCGCGGGGGGTAGTTTAGTCAATCTTCGCTTCTTCTTCTTCCTCGACCTCGCGCGAGAGAGGAAGCTCTGGTGGTCAACCTAGGAGTTGACTTTGGGCTGCTCTCCTTCTTTGCTCACGCTGGTTGTCTAGGAAGATTCGCCTCCTTTACCCGAACTTGTTGACACCTTCAATTGCTTGCCCAGGTCGCCCGCAACTATCCTCTTCTCGCCGGACTCTAGCGACGCTTCCTGAGGTGTGCAGGTCGCAGGTCACGTGTAACTGAGCGATTGAACGTACGGAAGCACTCCTTGCTTCCTTCCGCAGGGCTTGGGCAAGAAATTAGGGATGCGGGTTCCCTCCATAGCCCTCCCCCATATATAGGGTCAGGGCAAGGTTCCTGTCCAGTTGGGCGTTTCTTGGATTGGCAACTAAACCCCGTCAAACCAGGGATGAATCCCTTCGGGTTCAACTCCTGGATTCAATGGGATTATCAGCAAACTTTCCAACCCAGCGGATTGTGAGGAATCCAAGAGGGAAAGTCCCTCTGTATCTCACGAAATCACAGTCCCAGTGGGACTGGGATGATGACTGTTGACCGTTGGATTAAAATCCAACAGATCTCCTGCTCGCGATCAGAACAAAGGAAAAACCTTTTTTTCTTTTATTTTAGAAATGATTTCTAATTTGGAGATAATTTGTAAAAACGATTTCTCCCAAACCATAACTCCTTTCTAGCTCAAATTTTAAGGGAACGTTCCTTTTATTATTTCCTAGCTTTATACAAAATTTGGGAAACAAAAAGTAATGGATGAGAATGCTTCCTTCTCTCCCAAGTTATTCATTAATTTATTCAAAATTAATTGTTATTCCCTTTCCCTTTGCCATTATCTTGTTATTTTGGGTCCCTTGGACCTCAAGAAATCCCAAAGGCACGGATTCCCATATTGGGGAAAACCTATTTGCCTTTAACTTCTTTTGAAAGTCAATTTCTCATATTTCTCTTTTATTAATCAATTTCGTTTCCTTTTTAATTCTCTTTTAAAGGATTTCTCTTTATCTCTCTTCTATTTTCCTATTGGAATTCCTTTTAACAATAGGAATCATTGGGATACAAAAATCCACCAAGGATAACTCACTTATACCTTTTTCACATATTTTCCACCTTTCTTTTCTCAAAAACTCAATTATTCATTTATTAATTGAATTTCCTTGTTATTGGGCCCAATAGCCAATAAAGCCCACAAAGAAATCATCAAGGCTATTGCAATGAAATACATGCATTCAATCAAAAGTCATCATTATTTTCTCATTTATCTTTGTTATGAGTAATTACATTTCTCACCAAATGAACCCAAAAATTGGGGTTGTAACAGTGGCGGTGCCTCATCCTCTAGGATGATTGTTGGCATCATGGGTGGCAGTGTTGGGGGTTTAATGGACAAACTTGAGCTCAGCATCTAGGAGATCGAAGAAGACCTCATCACTATTATAAGAGGTCTCTGGTTGCACCAAGGGGGTGGCTGTGACCGCTACCGTTACTGGCAGGGTTGAAGCTTGCAGCGCCTCAGCAATTGCTTCTGAGGCTACAACCATTGTGACAGCCTTGGTCATGTCGATGACCTCGATGATGGTCGGCACTTATTCTATAGTTGCGGTGAGTGTTATTGTGGTGGCTGTGGCCAGCTCGGTGGTGGCTATAATAGCCACTGGAGTAGTGACTACCGGTTCGGCGGTGATGGTGACCAGGGAGTCTTTGAGGACGACCACCGATGACTTCTCCCACCGAAATTCTATTGGTGCGGGCCTCCTTGTGGTGGCCATCCTTTCCTGGATGGCTGTTGTAGCGGTGTAGGCTGCGTCGATAGTCAGAACTTTGACCTCTTCTGTCGTGAGGACCAGGTTCTCCGCATCATAGTTGATGCAGCCTGGAGGGGTAGGAGGATGTTGGTTCTTGCAAACCTATAGAAGAGTTGGCGGCCCTCCTTCTTGATGATGTTTTCCCTGGTGAGGAATTTGCTATCTGTTTTATGGTCACCCCTAGTTTGCGACAGGATGAGTGGCTCCTTTGGGTACCCAAGCCGGACCGTGATCAATTTGACATTTCCTCCCATGTCGTATTCCTTGGTAGCGTCCTTTATCGGATGTAGATGGTTGAGCAGGAAGCGCCCCAAGTTGATCGTCTTGCCTACGATTATGTAGCAGATGAGGTGTAACTCTTTAACGTATATGTTGCTTGTCTCATACTTGCTGAAGAACATGTTGGCCATGATCTTGTGAACTATCCTCTAGAAGTAGGAGTGGACGGTTGCTACTTTGCTTTCTGGCTTGAAGGAGGACTTTCCTGCCATGATCTCATTGAGAAGCCTCTATGTTATTTCATTATCTTGGTTGTAGAGGCGCCCCTACAGCCTATCCACTCTGTCGTACCTCTTGCTTTCATCTGGGGTGTTTGGAACCCGATGGAGGGAGGTGATGAACTCATTCATCAACTCAGTGTATGAGTTGGAGAAGCTGAAGCAGATCTTCCAGAGTCTGGAAGCTTCAAGGACATTTTCCATCCTGTCAGAGATGTCGATCTTCCAGAAGGAAGCATGGTGGAAGAATTTAGTCGGGAGATAGACCTTCACTGCCAGTTCGGTGTAGCACTTTTGGCGGTCTGCATCCCTTGGTATGAATCACCCTGGAGAGTGGGCTACAACTTCGGGTTCTACCATTGTGGCCGGGGCTATAGTTGCTTCAACTCGGGGCCGCTTCTCGGCCTTAGAGGGCCCATGTGTTGCTAGGTTAGGGTGTTTTTTCCCTATGGTGGCCATGGAAGTGGCCACACAGTTGTTCCTCTCGCCCTGCTCATCGACCTGGACAACAATCTCTTTGGTGTGTGTCATTTTCTGAAAAGAAAAGATAAGGAAATTAAATCAAAAGAGGTTATTTGGGCAAAATTCCATTCGCCCGATACTTAGGGTCATTATAACTGAGAGTTTGTAAGAATGGTGCAGCCCGATATGGTTCGGGCGATACCCGTGAAAACCGGTATCGAATTGCAAAGAGAAGCTCAACGTCCGACCAAAGTAAAACTTTACAGATCTTGGTATGCGACACACAAGTGGACGATACTAAGAAACCCATCACGATCCTTAAACGATACTCGTTATACCAATATCAGGTAAAATGGAAAAATGATACACTCGTAAAGTTGGTAGCAAAGGAACTCGATACGGCTACACGATACGTGCATCGCGTAGATCTTTGGAAAGCATCTACAAGCTCCCCCAAACTTACTCAGCTTGATAAGGGATGTGTGTTATACGTGTCACGTGATACTCATGTCACGTGGTACATGTGGAAACTTGATACAATCGAAGCGATAGGAAAACCGACGTGCGTTTTAAAGCGTTGCCTGACATGGGAAGGAACATGATACGTGATGCATGATACAGTCTAAGCATTAATGGTGTGTGATACTGAGGGGCAATAGAGTCTGCATGACATGGTTTACGTGACAGGGGCTACGCGTCATGGCCTATTACCTTTGCTAGGCAGAGAGAGGGTGAACACGATACGGATGGGAGGTAGGCGGGAAACCTAACCTAGGAGCTCTGATGTCTTTGGGTGATGTGAGAGATTGCACAATATGGTAGCAGAAGTTAGGTAAACCTCGGTAACCTGACACGGTAAATCTCGAGTTGTTTATATAGCCATCCATGAGCAAGGTTGAACGGTGAAAACGGGGACACACGTCGCTAATGCACACAAATCGCCTTCCAAAGTAAGGTAAATCTGGTCTAATCACATCATGTCGTGAGGCTTTAGAGGAGGGTGGTGTGTCGCCCAGCACACGTGCCGAGCGGCATGCGTGTTGGGCGATATCATTACTCGGCACACCCCTTACGCTCCACAGGTTCACACGATTCTTCCAGACCAAGCGATATGTGAGATCCGAATGACGCACTTGGCACGATTCCTACCCGACATGCCCTAGTGAAGTCGGCTAAACTTGGAACGTAGGAACGGATGATGTGGACACGTCATACATGCTCGATACGGGTTGGGCGACATGGTAACCCGATATGTTGATCATGAGCGATATGTTAGAACATCATGCATACCCAACATGTTTTGAGATCAAAGAACTATAAGAACTTATTAAGGATGAAAACTATATTAAAAGGTGCTTGATATGTATGACATCACTATCCTAGGTGTAAACCTCAGCCTCAGCTAGTATTACACTTCAAGGCGATGAAATTAAGTTGGTGGCCCAGAAAATATGAGAGTCAATGCACGTGGTGCATGCATAGATTCGGGCCTTATTACAATTAAAGTCTTCATAATGTTCTTTGCAGGAAAAGGAAATAACATCTTATCCTAGAAAATTAAAAGCTTGGGCTGCCTCCCATGGAGTGCTATGGTTTCTTTCGTTAGCTCGACATCCTCCGTCTTTTCTAGGCTTCTTTGGCATGTGCATCTTCAGCATCGTCCAGGGGTAACTTGGATCGCCTTGTAAAAGCTTCATCTTTGTAGAACATCTTCACTTGGTGTCCGTTGACTGGAAAAACCTTTGCAGGATCATCCTTGTCATACAGCTCCATCATTCCCGATGGGTACATCTTTGCTACCACGAACGATCCTGACCATTGAGTCTATAGTTTCCCTAGAAAAAGTCGAATAGAAGATTTAAAAAGAAAAACTTTGTCACCTTCCTTGACATCCTTCTTTCTTAAGTGAGAGTCATGCCAGACTTTTGTTCTCAGCTTGTAGATTCTTGCATTCTCATAGGCATGTAGCCTAAGTTCTTTGAGTTCTTGGAGCTGAAGGAACCTCTTCTTTCCGGCTAGGGAGGGGTCCATGTTGAGACATTTAATGGTTCAGAACGCCTTGTGCTCTAACTCAAAAGGTATATGACATGCTTTCCCATGAATCAGATGATAAGGTGTGGTGTCGAGAGGCATCTTGTATGATGTCCTATATGCCTAGAGGGCATCATCTAGCTTGGCTGACCAGACTTTCCGAGACTTTCCGACTATTTTCTCCAGAATCTGTTTAATTTTCCAGTTAGAAACTTCCACTTGATCAGATGTTTGTGGATGGTATGGTGTGGAAACCTTGTGTTGGACCCCATATCTGCACAGAAGTGACTTGAATTGCCTTTCATCAAAGTGCGACCCTCCATCGCTGATAACTGTTTTGGGGACTCCAAACCCGGGGAAGATTATCTTTGTAAAAAGCTTTATAACTGACTTAGCATCACATGTGGTAGTGGGTATGGCTTCTACCCACTTGGAGACGTAATCCACCACAACAAGAATGTACTTGAAACTATATGATGAAGGGAAAGGTCCCATGTAGTCTATCCCCCATACATCGAAGATCTCCACTTCAATCCATTCAGACATGGGCATCTCATTTCTACGGGAAATATTTCTGGTTCTTTGATAATTGTTGTAGGCTTTGACAAAGGCGTGAGCATCCTTGAAAAGGGTGGGCCAATAGAAACCTAACTGGAGAACCTTGTCTACGGTTCTTTCAACTCCCAAGTGTCCTCCATAGGGAGAGAAGTGACACTCATACAAGATCTTTGGTTCTCATCTTCGGGGATACATCCTCTATAAAGGATATCGACACAAGGCCTGAACAACATAGGGTCATCCCAGTAATAATACTTCAAATCAAAGAAGAATTTCTTATTTTGATTATAGGATATTTCTGGGGGTAGTTGTTTGTGGGCAAGATAGTTACAGATATTGGCGTACCATGGCCATTTAGGTTTGGCCATATGGGCAACATAGATTGCCTCATCAACATAGCTTTCATTGATCAGTAGCGGGTGGTCGTCATCCACTCTAATCATCGATAGGTGGTCGGCGACCACGTTCTCAGAACCTTTCTTGTCGATTATCTCGTGATCAAACTCCTATAGCAGCAATGCCCAGCATAAAAGTCTAGACTTAGCATCTTTCTTTTGCTTCAGGTACTTAATAGCTCTGTGGTCTGTATGGACAATCACCTTAGAACCCCAAGATAGGATCGAAACTTATCAAATGCGTAGACAATGGCTAGCATTTCTTTCTCAGTGGTGGTGTAATTCATCTGATCTTCGTCTAACATCTTACTGACATAGAAGATCACATGATGCTTCCTATCTTTCTTTTGCCCAAGGACTGTGCCTATGGCAAAATCACTAGCATCACACATAAGCTCAAAGGGAAGATTCCAGTCAGGGGACTGGAGAATGGGCGTGAAGACTAAAGCATCCTTCAAAGTGGAGAACACTTTTAGGCACTCTTCTGTGAAATCAAACTTTGCATCCTTCATCAGCAAATATGACAATGGCTTCACAATCTTCAAGAAGTCTTTGATAAACCTTCGGTAGTAGCCGGCATGTCCTAAAAAGCTTATGACTCTTATCACAGACTCTGTTCTTCACATCTCTTCATTACTAAAGATAGGTTATTCAGACAATCATAAAAAGAGCTACCATAGATAGTGAAGTCATCCTTGAAGACTTCCATTTTATCTTCCAAGAAATCTACGAATATGGTGTTCATGCACTGCTGAAAGGTAGCGGGTGCATTGCAGAGCCCAAAGGGCATTCTTCTAAAAGCAAAAGTTTCATAGATGCACATGAAGGTAGTCTTCACCTATTCGTCTGAATGAATGGAGATCTGATAGAACCCTGAATACTAATCCAACCAGAAAAAGTATGAGTGGTGGGCCAGGCGCTCAAGCATCTAGTCGATAAACTGGAGAGGGAAGTGATCTTTTCGGGTGGCGGTGTTCAACTTTATATAGTTTATACACATCCTCCAAGCGGTGACGGTCTTGTTTGCAACTTCAATTCCATCATCTCCATTGATTAGCATGATGCCACCCTTCTTCGGGGCTACCTGAATGGGACTCACGCACGTACTGTCACTAATGACGTATATGATTCCTGCATCGCGGAGCTTCACAACTTCCTTGCTGACCACCTCTCGCAACTTTTTGTTGAGTTTTCATTGCGACTAGGCATAAGGCATGGAATCTTCCTCCAGATGGATTTTGTGTATACACATAGAAGGGATAATCCCCCTTAGGTCTCCAATCAAGTAACCTAGGGCTTTTCTATGTAGCTTCAGCTCCACCAGCAGTTGTTCCGTCTGACTGTCAGTCATCTCTGAGTTGATGATGATTGAATTCATCCATTCTTCATCCATGAATCAATATTCCAAACCTTTTGACAAAACCTTCAATTCGGGCGAGGTCTTCTCTTCTCGTTCTTTGTCGGGATCTCTTTGTAGGGCAGCATACATCATTGTATCCACTGGGTCTTCTGTTTCAGACAGATATATGGCATCCAAAAATTCTAGGACCTCTTTCACTTCTGAGTCCTCGACCACCTGTGCTTTGCAAGCTAGAGCGTGCATCAGTGGGTCCACCATAGCTTTTTCCTCCCTCACCTCATCGCAGAGTTGTTGATAGCTTTTGACGAAATAAGAGGACTTAAAGAACAAGAGGGCTTTCATACAATCGCAGATGTTGAAGTCGATGTGTTCTCTTCCAACTCTGATTGTTATCATACTCACCTCCACGTCAATGAGCGCTTTGCCAGTTGCAAGGAAGGGTCACCCAAAAATAATGGGGCAGCTAGGGTCCTCCATGGTGTTGATCTGAATGATGTCACAAGGTATAAAGAACCATGCAACCCTAATGGGCATGTCTTCCACTACTTCAACGGGTCTGGTGAAGGTGTGATCTGCAAGCTGGATTCTCATATTTGTACTTACCATGTCAGTAAGTCCTAACCTCTTTGCAAGAGACAAGGGCATCAAGTTGATACTTTCTCCCAGGTCTGCTAGACCTTTACGGGTCATGTTGTCTCCAACTTGAAAGGGGATGACAAAGGCTTCAGGGTCTTCCTTCTTAGAAGGCATACTTTCCTTAACAAAAGAACTGAACATTTGCGCTAGCTTCACGGTATCAATGCCTTCTCCTCTTTTCTTCCTTGAGATCAAGTCCTTCAAGAACTTTGCATAGGTGGGCCTCTCCTCGGTAGCATCCAAGAATGGGATGTCGAGGTGTAACTTCTTTACTAAAACCATGAACTTCTCGTACCTCTTCTTCAATTGGGCCTTTACCATCTTATGCGGGAAAGGTATGTGGGGTGCATACCTATCTAGATGCTCCTAGAAAGGGGCATCGTAGGCTCCTTTCTTTGTTACTTTCTTTGACTTCGTGGGTACTCCTTTTGATTCCTCAGGGGTTACATCCTCCACTAGTGCTATTTCTACTTTTGCTCTCTTCTCGACGGCTGACTGCATCACTGTGCCTGACCTCAAGATGACCATCTTTGTAGTTTCGTTCCCTCACGGGTTTGCCTTAGTGCTGGACGGGAATTGCCCTACTTGATGGTTGATATTCTGGGCTAGGCTTGCCAGCTGCTGGTCTATCTATTTGTTGTGCTGCTGAAGCTCTCCTATCTGAGCTGAAAAACCTCCCATCTTCAATGTAGCTTTTCATCCAAGTCATTCTACCTCTTAGGAAAGGGCATCAACTCGGTCATCAAAACATAGGAAGAAAACCACCACTTCACAACCATCTCTAAAAATGGGTACCCTACATTAGGGTTTCAGATTCTAAGCAACCAAGCATGATAACCATTATCATTCAAGTTCTAGAGCATGGTATTATCTACTCTTATGCCAGGATCATGATTTAGAGAGAGAAATAACAACATGTAAGAAGAGAAAAGTGCAACAATAGATACAATAGAGTGTTATATAACCTGACTTTAGGAAGATCAACTCTAAGGATCACTAGTTCCAAGCACACGGTCTCCAAGGGTGTTTTAGCTCCACTAAAAGCTCCACTCTCCTCCATAAGATCACCTCAATAAGAAGAATGTTGGCTAAATTGGACATTATTATAATCCCTTTGTTTTGATGATAACAAATATTTCTTTCTTGTGGTTTTAACTTGCTATTTGAGTGTTTCAGGGACAAGCACAAAAGGTGTGGATAGCAAAGACTTGGAAGATCCTTATGCTCAAAATTGCTTTATTTTCATGATTGTAATCTAATGTAAAAACTTGTACAAGTATATAATGTACAAGATCTTAGATATCATGTAAATAAAGCGTTTAGATCTTCCCCATCCACACACAATACTTAGATAGGTCATCTCCTAAGTTAGCGTCACAATTGCACATTGATACACACACTCAATACATGAATACATTGAATCAGGGATATTCTCGGTCGACAAACTCCTCGATAGAGAACAAACCCTCCTAACCATTAGACTGAGTTAGAAAAGTAGTTGGGAGTTGAGTTGAACTCTCAGTCGACAAATTCCTCGACTGAGAGGCACTCGGTCGACAAACTTCTCGACCGAGAAGGTTTCTGTTTGCACTTTTCATAGTTAATTAACTAGCCATTACAAACATAATTAGTGGATACCTAACGGCTAGGTGAGTACTAAGGACCCCCTAGAAAGTGTCTAGAACGTCCCTAAGTACTAGTAGGCCATTCCTATACATAGGACATGCCTTAGGACACCTAAACTCACTTGAGTACACAACTTGCATATACAATTCACTTGAGATCACATTGTAGCAAGCCATTAGCAAAGCTTTCACTTGCAAAACATTTCCATAAGCTGTGAATTCATGTCCTATAGGAAGTTATCTCCTATCCACTATACATCATGTACATCCACTTTGGTTAGGAGATCAAACGCTTGATATAAGATTCAAGCCTTGTGCTATGTTGGTAAGGTTGTACTTTCCTTCTTCTTTCTTGTTCCTTATATTGTATTTTTTTCTCCTTTGCTACTCCTAGGTTGGAGGCTGCAGAAAGGAGGTTGTTGGATCTTCTTTGGTGGTGAAGGTAGCTCGGCGGACTTAGGATTACTTCAAGAAGGCTGTCTCAATGGGAAGCTACTTCAAGAGGAAGGCTACTTCAAGGGGGAGCTTGGAGTTACTTCAAGGAAGGCTGCTTCAAGGTTGGTGAGACTACTTCTAGGTGAAGGCTATCCTAAGGGTGAAGGTATTTGTATCTTATGTAACATCCTTGCGAGGTAATAAAATACAAGTGCTTTTAAAATCCCAATTGGAAACAATTGGGTAGTGAACTGACTCCCTTAGTTTCTGCTAAGGGTGGAACCACTCTAAACGTCGTGTTTCCTTCTCCAAATTTCAATTGTGGTTGCTTGGTTGAATTAATTTTAAAATCATCATAAAACCCTATTCACCCCCTCTAGTGTTTTTTCAATTGGTATCAGAGAAGGCTTCAAGGAGCTCTAATCGAGTCTTGAAGAAAATGGGTGATGGGGTACTAAACAACCTCAACTTGGAAGGAACACTTATGGCTCAACCTCTACCATTTGATGGCATCAACTACACCTATTGGAAGAGGAGGATGCAATTCTACTTTCAAGGGATAAGCTGGGGTTTATGGAGAATGGTGTCAAATGCCTATGATCTTCCTCAAACCGAATATGCTACATGGGATGCAAACACGGTGAGGTTAGCCCAACTGAATGCAAAAGATGTAAGTATCCTTTATTGTTCAATTTCTGTAGGTGAGTTCAATAGAATTTCAAATTGTGAAACTGCATATGAAATATGGCATAGACTCTCTATTACTTATGAAGGAACTGTTCAAGTAAAAAATTCCAAAATTGGTATGCTTAAACAAAAGTTTGAACAATTTCGTATGGAACCATATGAGTCTATTAGTGAAATGTATGCAAAGTTTTCTTCTATTGTTAATGGGTTGAATGCATTAGGTAAAGCCATTAGTAAATAGGATCAAGTATCAAAGATTCTTAGGTGCTTGCCTCCAAAGTACAAACCAAAGGTGACGGCCATTGAAGAAGCCAATGACCTCACTCGACTAAGGATGGAGCAACTCATTGGCAACTTAGAAGCACATGAGGCAACCTTGGAGGAAGAAGAAAGATTGGCGGCTGAACACAAGTAGGAGAAAAGAAAGGACATTGCATTCAAAGCATCAACCAAGATTAGTCATGACACAAGTGAAGATGATAGTGAAGAAGAAACTCTCATTGTAAATGGTAAGTAGTATATAAGTTTTAAAACTAAAAAAATTTCTAGTGTTTCTTCTTCCAGGTGCTTTGAATGTGGCAAAAAGGGACATTGAAAATGTGATTGTCCCAAACTTAAGAAGGGGAAGAAATCATCTCACAAGAAGAAAGAAAGAGCATATAAAGCTGCATGGGATGATTCAAGTGATGATAGTGAAGACGGAGAAAAAGAAGTAGAGTGCCTTATTGCTACAACAAATGAAGAAGAAGAAGAGGTAAGCCTTTTTTATTTGCCAAAAGAAGATCTAATTGCTAGTCTTCAAGATACACATGAGAAATATGTTGATTGCAAAAGGAAACTAAAGAAATCTACTAAAACTAATGAGGATTTGTATGCTAAATTAAATAATCTTTCTTTTGAAAAGGATAGTATTGTTTTTGAAAACTTTACCTTGAAATCATCTTTAAATGATTGCAATATGAAGTTGCTTACATTAGAAACAGATCATGATCTTCTTTCTCAAGAAAACGTTGATTTGCTTTCAAAACTGCATAATTTTCAGGCTCAACCTATCCTATGTAATCATCTAGATTATGATGCTATTGTTAAGGAAAGAGATGCTTTATCATCTAATCTAGATCAAGAAAAGTGAGATATAAAAAATAAAATGGATGAGATTGCTAAATTACAAAGTGAAATTAGTAACTTGAGAAACCATGATATTCTTGATAAAATTCTACAAGATTCTTCTGGTCAGATTGGAAGAAGAGGACTAGGTTATAAGCCCAAAGGTAAATCTTTTCAAAAACCTAGAATGAGAAGGACACAAGTGCCCAAGACTAAAGTTATGTATGTGCCTAAAGCCAATCCAGCTAAGAAGAAAAATGAAATTGATTCTATATGTTTTCATTACTGTTTATGTCTGGGACATTATTCATTCTCATGCCCATACATGAAAAGGGATGATGATCTAGTTTGGGTTCCTAAAACTTAGAGATTTGAATTTGATTAGTTGACATTTGACCTAAAATGTTACTTTTATATTCAAATGTCTTATCTCAACAAAACTGAGCTTTAAATTTCATATTCTTGCAAATAACTACTAAAAAACAATATAGAAACACACTCGATCGAGAAACTATTCGACCGAGACACTGTCGGTCGAGAAGTAGCTGACCGAGCAGGTTACTATTTTTAGCCTGCAAAAACTTGATAAAACCTATACAAACAGCTGAAAACTCGGTCAAGAAAATCTTCAACCGAGATATATTCGATCGAAGAATAGTTCATCTGACTTAAGTCCTGCTGAACCTGTTTGATTGATTTAGTTTGCTATCAATATACCTAACTAAGATTATTAGTAGGATTAAAGGAAATGTTTTGAAGAAAAGACCTTTGAGACAAATTTGTCAAATCAAAACATATTGATAGTCTTGCATCATAAAATTTTGAGAAAATGTATATGATGTTCTTACCCAAATTACTACAAATAATGTTCCTTACAAAGATTAATGATGCTGATTGAAAATCTATATTCTTACTACAATTGGACATGCTTTATGAGTGTTTACAACTATTGCAATCTCACATACTATCAAAAGTTTGATTAAATATGATCTTTCACATGGTTTGCCTAAAATATTCCTTGGACAATTTGAAATTTATGAACCATGTGCCTTAAGAAAACTTTATTGAAACCTATGGATTTGATTGAATAAATATTTCTCTTGTCATCAAGATGATTATAGTAGTTCACCTCATTGCAAAAAGAAAGATGGTGTTTTTATTTGATGCTATAAAATTGAAAATTCCATTATTGCATTAAGGTAAATCTCTATGGCACAAATGCATCTTGACATATTATGATTATCTTTTGCTTAGCTTATGGAAAAGGATATCATCTTTGCGATGCATGAATATTTTCACTATTGACTTCAAGTTTTATGTTTTGCATATAAAATCTTCTATGAAGAAAAAGGCAAGCAAGATTATTTGATTTTAATATCTTTCTTAGAACAAGAATATTAATGTTTTATCTAATTGTTTGTTCTAAGAGCAAAAATGTTACAAGTCATATGAATTTTCCTCAAGTCATTAAATACTATAAGAATCAAACCTATTTTTAAGGTACAAATTTTTCTATACATAAAGGCTTTATATTCAATCAAATGGATCATTGTGAATGCTTAAATTGGAAATCTACATAAATTGCCTCTCGGTCGAAATCAAGTTTGACCAAGGGGTGCCCAGGTCAAAGTCAAGGTCGACCTAAAATAAGCTTGACAAAATGCTTAATTGTAAATCATTTCCTTGCACTCAATCTTAGTATATTGAAAATAAGATTTTAGTGCATAGCTCTCATAAAAGGTTAACTTATTATGATCAAATGATTATTGTGACCTTAGAATCCTTAAATTATCTTGATTATAAGATTAAGGGGGAGCTCACAAAAACTATCTTTACTATAAGATTAAGAAGGAGTTCACAAAACTTTGTAAACATCATAAAGAAAATTTTAAACTAGTTATGACCTTAGTATCTTTAAAATAATCTTGGTTATGAAAATAAAGGAGTCTACAATATTTATGAATATAATATCTTGTCCTTAATGGAATTCTCTAAACAAATTAGGGCTTAACATCCTGTGCATTTGGTTAGAAATACATTCATTGATTCTACTATAAGCTTAAAAGAATCTCATATCATTTTAGGGCTTAACATCCCTTGTAAATGGTTGAGAAACTATTAAATATATTCATGAGCTTAAAGGAATATCATATCATTTCAAGGCTTAACATCCTTTGCAAATGATTGAGAAATAAATTGTGGCTAAATTTGACATAAAAATAAGTGGTTTGCATTGAGTATCTATGATGGAGTGGACTCTTGAAATCCTAAATGTCAAATGACATAAGTGATATCATATGGTTGAAGTTTCATAAAGTTTGGATGATCTTATATATTGTTACTAAGGTTTCAAAATAATGAGACCTTTGATATATAGATGTATTGATGTACTAGAGTATAATATCTTTAGCTTAACTTTTCAAATATGATCGTGTCACACAACCTTTGAAATGCACGAGCCATGGATCGAGTCAGCTAATGTGGCATTCTAGGCCCTTGGATGTCATATGATTGCAGTGAAATCATACCCTATATACCTCCAACTAAACCAGAGACGTGGGAGGTTATGCTGCTACCCATGTTGCCACGATCCACAATCGTGGTATAGGACGTGATATGGATGCATGCAAATAGAGATTCAACGAACCCTCTAGGCTGGCAACTCTTTGGGAGATGAAGAAGTATTAGCTCTCGGTCTTCTTTACCTTTACTCCACCATACAGAGGAAAGGGAGTTCGGAGGAGATCAGCTGCCACTAGCCTCGCCAGAGTTCTGGCTCACGGTGTCAACCACCACATGTGTAGGTTTGTCTGTATGCGCCAAAGGTTTTGGCGGCTGACCGCACACCAGAGTTAGGATCGATGATGGTGCCAAGCACAGAAGCACGAAGGTGTCGAGCATAGAGGTGTTGCGTCGGTATAGTTTTAGAGGAGGAGACGCAGGTGCAGCACTATAGATGCGAGAAACTTGAGGCGAGTGAGAAGATCTAGAAGTAGTTGACCTGTCGTCGGAGTTTGGAGATGCAGTGCCACTCACGAAGTGGAGCACGTACTCTGTTTGTTTCTCAGAAGAGCTAGTCCAGGAGGCGGCCATGGCCCTTGAGTTTGCGATCGGTAATCTCTAAGGAGGAAGGACCTGCTGCTCGACAGCGATGGCGGTTCTTGGTTGCACGCCAGGAACCTTACCCGGGCGGCGGCTGCATCGTGGAAACAGGGAGTCTCGTTGCAGACTCGGCGTGAGAGAGAGATGGAGGCAAGCAGAGCATGGCCGACCTCTCACCAGCATTCCAGGTCAATGCGGCGGAGGCTTCATCGCTGAGACGGATACCTCAGGTGTCTGTTTCGTGCAGACTACGAGGAGAAGAGACCGTTCATTTCCTTGCTATGCGGCGACGGCTTCGTCCAGGAGTAGATCCCAGTGGCGCTAGAGAAAGGAGACACACGCACAGGAGGACCGGGTGCAGACTAGTGAACCAACCCTCAAACCCAAATTGGACGCCTTCCTCAAGTAAAGGGAAGCATCCAGCCATGTGGCAGTGGCCAATTGGCCGATTGAGGTAAAATCCTTAGAAATACTCAGATCTTGCATTATTCGTAGAAAATAGAATGTTTATCAGAAAAATGCAAACAAGGTATCGTTATTCTCAGAAAAATTAGTATAACAATATGAAATCATCATATTAGTGTTTTGAAGCTTATATCTCAGTGATATTAGGCAAGATGTAAAATGCTCTTTTCGTGCCTAATAAATAATAAATGATTACCCAAAATTATGAAAATGCATCAGTGATCTAAAATACAATATAGTATTCAATAGATGTCAGATATGATCATGTTATGACACATAATCTTATAATTTGATTAATATGGCTAATTAAGGCTAATAACCCTATATTATATGTAATTAATGCATACATGCTCAATAAATGGTGAAATTTACAGAGTAGGTTCATATCGCTAATCTGAAGCTAAGATGTAAGTCAGATATCTGTTAGATGCATAAAATTCATGTTATATGAAGAATACTCTTAATACATGGTTTAAAAACCCAAATTAGGTTAATGATGTAACCTAAGGCTAATAAGTGCATAAAATACTATGGAAGATAATATTTAGATAATGAACCATAATATGGAATATGACATCAGTAACATAAATCCCACATAGGGATGAAGATAAGACAAGTAATAATGTAATGAGATAAGCTAAACCCTAATGAACACAATTAGGGTTAAGATGAGATGTTAGATGATGAGAACCTAATGATAGTATATGGTCATGTCTTTATCAGGGTTGACCAAGGATATAGATGACATGAGAAATATGTGATTAGAATGATCTATCTCTTTGGAAGGTACGCCATTACCTCTTACTTGGCTTATTATACAATATGCTTGTGTTATATGGCAGTAAAGACTTGGCATATGGTATTGATTGAAATGATTGTTCTTGTATGATATGTTGCTTGATTTTCCATAATTATTGCTATGAACACATCAAACGTAATTTATTCTATTCCATTATATGAAAGCACCAGCTCTTTGGCAGTGTGCTTGGAAGTGACCGAACTCTTTGGTAGTGGTCACATTGTACATATGGAAGCACCAACTCTTTGGTTGTGTGCTTGGACCCAACTCTTTGGTAGTGGTCACATTGTACATATGATCCAACTCTTTGGTAGTGATCATAAAGGCCTTAATGCATTCAACCTTCGGCAGTCAATGCATGGATGATATAATGGAAATGTGCTTAAAATATGTGTTCTCTTTTGTTAATGAAAATCTTGGTGCAAGTATATGCTTTTCTTATATTTCTTTATAACTGCCAAGTATTAGTTTTATCGTATTCCCAAGATATGATGAGAGGTATATAAAAGACACGTAGGCGTACTCAGTACAATATTCTTGAATATTGTGCTGACATGTACCGCATGTAATCTTTGTTTAGGTTATGGACGTATGATCTTGAAGATCCAGGATAGTTGAGAGTTGTGTAGCGAGATGATGTACAGGTGGACCTGTTGTCTTAAGATCTTGTTGTTTAGATGTAGTATATGTATATGTATAAGTTTACCTTTCAATATGTAATATCAAATGTTGTAACAATTCATGTTGTAATTATATGTTGAATGGTGAACATGTGTGTATGGTTTTATTATTGTTCATGTACATGTGCTACTGTGTTTCCTTCTGACTCCCTTGGTTTTTCTCTTTCTTAGCCTAGTGTGTGATGTTTAAATTGGGATTCTCGCTGAGGTGAGGGTTTCAATTTGGACGTCACACATCAGATTAATTTTTAGAAAATTCGGGGACGTCAAAATATCAAATTATCAAATTAAGGGGGAGAAATAAAAGTCATAATTAATGTTTAGCTTGGTTATCCTTTTGAAGTGACAAAGGGGGAGAAATAATATAAAAACAATAACATAAAGTAAAATGAGTTTCATAATATCTCGGCTAGCACATACTTGCAAATAAAAGAATGGCTGCAAAAGGTAAACTTCAGGTATGAAACGCATATGATTTATATTTCATTGATTTATATTTTGGAAATGTTTGTCATCTTCAAAAAGGGGGAGATTGGTGGCTAAATTGGACATTATTATAATCCCTTTGTTTTGATGATAACAAACATTTCTTTCTTGTGGTTTTAACTTGCTATTTGGGTGTTTCAGAGACAAGCACAAAAGGTGTGGATAGCAAAGACTTGGAAGATCCTTATGCTCAAAATTGCTTTATTTTCATGATTGTAATCAAATATAAAAACTTGTACAAGTATATAATGTACAAGTACTTACATATCAAGTAAATCAAGAATTTAGATATTCCCCATCCACACACAATAATTAAATAGGTCATCTCCTATGTTAGCGTCATAATTGCACATTGATACACACACTCAGTACATGAATACATTAAATCAGGGATATTCTCGGTCGACAAAAACTTCGACCGAGACACTCTCGGTCGACAAACTCCTCGAATGAGAACATACCCTCCTAGCCATTAGATTGAGTTAGAAAAGTAGTTGGGAGTTGAGTTGAACGTTGCAATACACTTACTCCAGACTTACTCTCAGTCGACAAATTCCTCGACCGAGAGGCACTCGGTCGACAAACTTCTCGACTGAGAAGGTTTCTATCTGCACTTTTCAGAGTTAATTAACTAGCCATTACAAATGTAATTAGTGGATACCTAATGACTAGTTGATCACTAAGAACCCCCTAGAAAGTGTCTAGAGCATCCCTAAGTACTAGTAGGCCATTCCTATAAATAGGACATGCCTTAGGACACCTAAACTCACTTGAATACACAACTTACATATAGAATTTACTTGAGATCACATTGTAGCAAGCCATTAGCAAAGCTTTCACTTGCAAAACATTTCCACAAGCTATGAATTAGTGTCCTATAGGCTGATATCTCCTATCCACTATACATTCACGTCCATCCACTTTGGTTAGGAGATCAAACGCTTGATATAGGATTCAAGCCTTATGCTACATTAGTAAAGTTGTACTTTCCTACTTCTTTGTTGTTCCTTCTATTGTATTTTGTTCTCCTTTGCTACTCCTAGGTTGGAGGCTGTGGAAAGGAGGTTGTTCGAGCTTCTTCGGTGGTGAAGGTAGCTCAGCGGACTTTGGATTACTTCAACAAGGTTGTTTCAATGGGAAGCTACTTCAAGAGGAAAGCTACTTCAAGGGGGGGTATGGAGTTACTTCAATGAAGGCTACTTCAAGGTTGGTGAGACTACTTCTAGGTGAAGGCTATCCTAAGGGTGAAGGTATTTGTATCTTATGTAACATCCTTGCGAGGTAATAAAATACAATTGCTTTCAAAATTCCAATTGGAAACAATTGGGTAGTGGACCAACTCCCTTAATTTTTGCTAAGGGTGGAACCACTCTAAATGTCGTGTCTCCTTCTCCAAATTTCAATTGTGGTTGCTTGGTTGAATTTATTTTAAAATCATCATAAAACCCTATTCACCCCCCTCTAGTGGTTTTTCAAAGAAGACACCAATGTCAAAGATTGTTGAAGAAGTGAGGGAAAGACAACCTAGGTTGAACCAAAAGAAGAAGGGAGAAAGAGAGAAGGAAACTTCCTCACACTTGGGTACCACCTTGTCAAAACATGCCTTATGACCCTTGTGATGAGGAGTTTCTCTCTAAAATGACCACCATGGATGATCCATGGTCTAAGGATGAGAAAAGGGAAGGGGGAAGGTAGAAGACTAAGATAAAATGAGATCAAGGAAAGACATCCACTTACCAAGGAAGAAGATGACTCAAAGTCACCACATGCAAGGGATTTTGCTCACCAAAGCTCCAAGGACTAGTCCTCCTTGCTCCACCAAGCACCAAGGATGAGAAAAAGAGAGAGAGGAAGAAAAAAGTTCAAAAGGTTCACTTGCATGGAGATAAGAGGGTTTATATACATGAAGGAGGAGGGAAGGAAGGTGGATATGAGGTGTCAACACCTAAAGGCACCAAAGGGACACTTGTCCACCCAAGAAACCAACGTGCAACCACTATATTGATGCATGCACGAGGTGGTGATACCACCAATGTTAGGTCTCGACCACTTAGGTCCCCAACACATTGATCTTAGTCAAGACACACCAAGGGGGTCGAGAAAAAGTGCATCACATGCAACATGGTAATGACAAAAGACCACCAAGGTCGAGACACTTCACAAAAGTACAAATTTCTTGACCAAACCACTCCAAAACCATCATGGTTGAGACAAAACCATCTAGAGAGGATGTCTCAGTCAAGACACTCACAGGGCACATCATCATGGTGGAGATAAGGGTCGCTACACTCAACCATGCACACATGGTCGAGACACATCAAAACCCTAGAAACCCACTCATGCATGGTCAACTGAGGCACCTCAAAGCATCACACTATATCTCACAATGCCAAGGGAGGGAAGGTACACACTAGGTGTGGAAAATTTCAAGATAACCCTCTCAAATGGTTAAATTGCAATTGGACCCAAAACAAGCATATAAAGCACAAGCATTATCCAAACAAGCTCAATCTAGGAACTTAAGCTCTCTACAAGCTCTAAAAGCATCTCAAAGGATTAGACTAAGGTTATAAGCACTTAATTAAACCAAAAAAATAGGTTTAACCCAAAAACTGGGTCAGGTTCTTACACAATATTTCCTCTAAGTCATGTCATCTCTAGTTTCATCCACTTCTCATCCTCTTTCTTAATAAACCCTAAAAGATACTTTCCTCCTCATCTCAAGTTAGTGTTTTGAGAAGAAGTAGGATTAAGGCATCCTCCACCAATTAATGTACAAATAATGTGGAAATAATAATGTACATGTAATGTGGAAATAATAATGTACATGTAATGTGGAAATAATATGGAAATAATAATGTACATGTAATGAGGAAATAATAATGTACATACAATGTGGAAATAATGATAAAGTAAATAATTTTTTTAAGGATTTTTCCTTGAGAGGGTAACCCTATATGGAACTATGACTAGTTTGGGAAAACACTAGTGGGTCAAGAGACATAGAAACCATAATATGTAGGGTGTAGTCTCTAACCCTAACCCAAAATCATAATCTTGGGAAATGGGAGTAGAAAAAAATAATGAACACCCTACCCATGTGAACCCTAATTGAGGTGGAAAGAAATAATAAAAATATAAATGAATTAGGTGACTCAAGTTTCCCATGAATATGTGCATGTGGAACAAGTCATTAATGAAAAAATTTGTAAGAAACATAAGCAACCTATGAATAATGCATTCATGGATGTAACATGCTCAAACCTTATACCTATATCTGGTGAGTTAAAGAGCATGGGGTGAATAAAGTCATCATGGAGATGATTGGTGATCAGTATTATAATGGAAAGCTATGAATAATGCATTCATGGATGTAACATGCTCAAACCCTATATCGGTCTCTAGTGACTTAAAGAGCATGGGGTATATAAAGTCATCATGGAGATGACTGGTGATCAAGATTATAAAGGAAAGCCTATGTATGGTTATAAAATTACCTTGGGCTAAGAGAAGAAGGCCTATGTATGAAACGTCCATTGTAGGGAAAAAACCCTTAGAGAGGGTTCCCCGTCAAGAGGCTCCCCTAAAGAGAGGGAACACCATTGAGAAAAGAGAATAACGATTTCGAGGTTAAAATAAGAAATGGTAATTTAGGTTGAATATAAAGATAAAAATATGAATATAACTTGCTCATCTTCGTAATGCTATCTCTAGAGGAATGGATGAATAAAGAATACCCCCATGAGTGGGTATGCTACCCCAGAGAGTTGGTAAGCTATAGAAACTACTCTCAACAAGTGAGTAAGATGTTGTGGAAACCCCCGTGAGTGGGTATGGATGGAGTTCATCCCCAGAGAGTGGGTAGATCATTGAAATATTCCTAGAAAGTGAGTAAAAATACCTCCTAGTGAGAGGGTATACCCCAGATATTGAGTAAGTATAGGTTGAGATGTTATAATATAAAAATTATGTTAAACATATTATGGTTACATAAAAATGAAAAAAATCAACTTTTAGTGTTGGTGTCCCAACCTGGGATGGCTTAGCCAAGAGTGGGAAAAAGGACCTATGGGGGAGGAAAATCCTTAGACCTTGGGGTCAAGTTGTGGATAGAGAGCCTAACTTCCTCCTATGAGCCAAGAAGGAAGCCTAGGTTAGGACCTTCCCTAGAAGTATGAGACGATAAATCAATTTAAAAATGGAGGTAACCTTAAATGTCACCTAAAGTGTAAAGAAATAAGTTTATAAAATATGAAAGCACATATATTGAGTTAAATTCTTTGAACCCGAGTATATCATATCTAAGGAACATGATGAAGAGTCACTATGGAAGTGGCTGATAGTATGAGACCAAATTTGGAATGGAAAGTCGCCATGAGCCCAATGAGGGGACATAAAGTGAATAATGAGCACCATAAGAGATGGAGGAAATCCAATTTACACAATTACATATGAAAATATTGTTCTCTTGATAAACCCTTGGGAAGGGTAGAGCCCTAAGTCAATGATAAGGTCATGCAGGGAGTATTAAAAGTACATAAGATTGATGGTATTAGAAATTGATTGTTCCCTGGATTCACAAGACCATCTGATCAGGAGGTAGACGCTATGTTTTCCCTAGGCCCATGTTTCAGGAGATTGGCCACCTGCATGATGTTCATGAGGCCCAAGGGGTGAATATGAAATGCACTACCTAGATGCATAAGGATGAGATCACTCCAAAAGTACTTGTACCCCTAGAGACCTCAAGGAAGTGGCGAAGGTTCATAATACATGATATGTAAATGTGAAAGATGCAAATAAGTCATGTAATAATGGAATCTTAAGAGGAGTTGTGCACAAACTCAAAAGTGAAAAAGGTATTCCAGTTCATGATGTATAAGAACATTGGCGATTAAGTAATTTATGGTTTAGAGTTATGTTGAGAAGGGTTCAATCTAAAATATGAAATTTTAGGATAAAATGTGTGCAACATTTGTTCTCCAAAAATGGGATGAACCTTGTATTTGAGTTGTAGTCAAGTGCTTATTTTATCTCATTATGAGTGAGAGAGATGTGGTAGACATATGTCATTCTTAAAATTGACATATGAGAATGAATATCCTAATTTGAATTAAATGACATGATATAGGATTTGAGGTGTTATCTCACCCTTATTTGGAAATAAATAAATGATAGGTTGGAAACCTAGGTAAAAAGGTTATAACTAAGTGAAATGAAATCACAAATGGAAACTTTAATCACCAACTACTAATACCATGCAAATACTAAGAATATGATGTACCTTGAATTGGAATCAAGTACAAAACTTAGTCATAGTGTGAGGAATTTGGCATATCAATAAAAGATGTTAATGATACCTAAGAAGGGTTGTTAACCATGAGATTTACAATAAAGTTTGGACATAATTCACCTTAAGTTTACTTAGTTTGAATTTTTAGGGTTAAATTCCATTTAAGGAGGGGTGAATGTAATATCCTCAATTTTGGTAAAACTGAATGATATAAATATAAAGCATGTTTTGATAAATAAGTTTTATCCAATGATATCATTGGTGGACTAATTACTTTTGTGGCATTGGTGCAACCCATTGCCCATATAAAGGCCCAAGAGAATTTGCTTTGCAAATAATACTTTTGGCACAAGTTAAGGAAATAAAAGGAATTTCGTGTGCTTTATGGTTTACAATAATCCATTAATATATTTTATATAAATGAAGAGTGAAAACTCCAATAATATAATATTTCTAAAAGAAATGGACAATTGGTATTTTATATATGGAATTGTGTGGAATACTCTAAAAAAGTGAATTTTTCGATAATGGGTTTATGGTTTACTAAGTAACTGAAATATTGCATAATATGTAAGTTTCCAAAAGAAAAATGAGATATGAGATATTTCATATAATTAAAGGAGTACTTTTCTAGCCATTAATGGAAACACAATGTTTGGGGAACCAAATAGTGTTATCTTTGCCTTTTGGGATACTTGAAAGTAATAATGAAAAGAAGAGAATTCAAGAATTTGGAAGAAAAAAAACTTTTCATGTGGTGTGCACAATTAATTTAAGAATATGTGAAAAGAGCAATTTTTGTGAAAAGAAGTTATCCCAATAAATCCCACAATATCGATTAAGGTTGGGAAAGGCTTTAATGAGTTGCCCTTCAAGTTTCATAGAAAAATGATGTTTTTAGTAGCCTAGAAAATTTTTTAAAGATAGAGGAATCTAAATGAAATAAATAAATTATATTCCTTTTGAAGAGAGAGAGAGAGAGAAAAGTGGCATTTAGAAATATCTTTCTGACAACAAATCCTTCTGACGCTATGATTTTGTTAGGAAAAGATTTCCTTTAAAAGTTGGTCTTATTAGGATAAAAGGAAAGATAGATATGAATTTACCTAATTTTCCTAAAGTGATAGGGGAAGTGGAAATATATTAAATATCATGATTATATTAATAGGGAATCAAGGGTCCTACCTTTAAATGTCATGCTTAATCCTAGACCTAGGATAACAATTGGATGAATAAGAGTTTATCCTTGTGACGTCCCATGATTTTCTAAAACTTAATCTGATGTGTGACATCCAAATTGAAACCCTCACCTTAGCGAGCATCTCAATTTAAATACCCCACACTAGGCTAAGAATAAGAAAATCAAAGGAAGTCAGAAGGAAACAACAATATCACATGCACATGAACAATAAAGAAACCACAACACATATTCACCATTCAATATATAATTTCAAAATGAATTATTACAACATTTGATATTAAATATTGTAAACAAACTTATACATATGTATGTACTACCACTAAACAACAAGATCTTAAGACAATAGGTCCACCTGTACATCCAATCGCCACACAACTCTCAACAATCTTAGTTCGTCAAGAGCATATGTCCACATCACCTAAACAAAATATTACATGGGGTACACGTCAGCGCAATATTCAAGAATATTGTACAGAGTATGCCTATGTGTCTTTTTATGTATCTCTCATTACTAAGCTTTGCAATAAGATAAAGATAATACTTGGTAGTAATAAACAAATATAACAAAAGGCATATACTTGAACAAAGGATGGTTATTAGCAAAAGTGAACACATGTTTTAGGCACATTTTCTATTATGTCATCCATGCATTTACTACTTGAGAGTTGAATGCATTAAGTCCTTTATGATCTACTACCAAAGAGTTTGATCATTTTACAATGTGATCTACTACCAAAGAGTTGGATCACTTCCAAGTACTTTACTACCAAAGAGTTGAAGTACTTTACTTTCCAACACTTTACTACCAAAGAGTTGAAGTACTTAAATATAATGGACCATATACATTATTTTTCATGTGTTCATAGCCATAAGTCTGGAAAATCAAGCAAGATGGCATACAATAACAATCATTTCATCCAATATCATATGCCAAGTATTTTACTACACATATAACACAAGCATATTGTATAATAAGACAAAGAAGAGGTATGCCATGCCTTTGATCACAAATATTATAATAATCATATATTCCTAATGTCATCTATATCCTTGGTCAAACCCTGATAATAACAAGATTACACATCACCATTAGGTTCTCATCATCTTAAACTTAATTCATTTATTAGGGTTTGGTTCATTATTATAGATCTTTTCATCTTTACTTGTATTCTTGTCTTGGAACTATCTTACTAATGTTATCTTCCAAATTATGGTTAAGTAACTAGATATATCAATTTGTAACGTTATTTTGTTAACATATTAACTTAGGTTACATTCATTAATCATATTAGGGTTTTGTCATCATTTTAGGATCATTTAACATGTAATCTGATTTATAAGCATACTTATGATCGCATAATTATATATAAGCTTCCAATTGCTGATATAAGCTTACTCTACAAATTCCAACATTTATTGAGCGTAAATATAATTATTGCATTTTATGTACAGTTATTAGACCTATTTAGCTATATAAATCATATTACATGATTTTGTACATCAACATTATAATTACTAACATCAGATGAATTCTAAACATGATTATAGAATTAGTGACACATTCTCATTATTTTAGGCCATCATTTGATATTTATTGCACATGAAATAAGCATTATACATATTAAATGACATCGTTGATATTTAAGCATCAAAAGACTAATATTTTCTTTCATGTTGTTCTGCTTATTGTTCTGAGAATTTTAGCACTTGTTTCATAATTTTCAGACTATGTATGCATTTTCAATTAATTATGCAAGATTCTAACATATTATAAAACTTTACCTTTTTGGACCTATCCAGATTTATCACATGGCCATATTGGGGCATTTGACCCTACATTGGTCCGTTGTGTGAGAACCCGTTACACTAAACGAGATTACTCAAAACATAAAACACAATCAATCACCAATTAGCCACATACCCAAAAATATGGGTAAATTAAAATCGATTTCAACATCAACACCCGCTCAGAAACATTTGCATAAGAGCCCAATATCTTTCTTGTATGCATACTATGATAATAATTTGAAACAAATTGTTCTATCACCTTATCCACAACATATATACACAGGATAACAATATTTGTATATGCCACAAACAAGCATTAACATGCTAACAAAATTCTGATTAGTTTGAAACACCATATACAAACTTTTCCTACCTAGACCTGAGAGTATAGGGATGATTCTAGGACACACTAGACATCTAATCGACTTTATCAAAGATTCATTACTATATCTCCTCTTTTCTACCATGAGTTTGTTTTTGTCACTTGTGATTACTTAAAAGATGTGGTGAACCACAAGGTTGAGACCCATGTCCCAGCAAGAGATATAACCTCCAAAAATGTTTATTGATTCCAAAATTTTTAGGTAATGAGATAGTTTAATCAGTTTAATCATATATATAAAATAAGCTCAACAACACCGATGATTAACAAAATACATAAAGAAGCAGATAATAAATATCTTCATTAGGCAGACTATTCTCATATCCCTATTAACAATATAAGGAGTCTAGCAGCAAGAGCATCTCTAGCATCATGAATACATCTAGTATCATAAGCATAGCTAACAACATCAACATGTCTAACAAGTTGAACATATCAACATCATAAGTTGAGCTATATCTGCATAAGCATGATTAGCAGTCTAGGCATCTCTAGTTACAAAGGCATTGCTAGCAATATAAGCATAGCTAACAACATGTCACAACGAATGTCATAATCATATCCAACAGTAATAATATCTCTATCAACTTAAACATGACTATTGTATGTACAAATTTATAACATGAGTATATCCACAACATAAGAATATCTACTATCTTTTAATGCATTAAACATCATCTCTATGTACAGAGAACAATAAGGGTTATCATACAATATGAAGCATCGTGTATAAACCTAAATAGATTTGCTAGACAACTGTATTACATCTTTTATTAAGCCTTGAGGAATTTGAGGATACCACTCAAAATCCAACTGACCACTACAAAGTCAAAATTAGTGCCATACAAGATCAAAGAAAAGTCGGACTCCTAAGATCTTCTCCACCCCCGGTCAGTACGGGTCTACCACAACAATAGATAAGGTCAAGCTGCTAATAACCTAGTCCGTCCATGCTACAGGTCATGAAACTAGTGAAAGGAGGTGAACACGCATACCCTTCCATCTGAGGTACAACCACAGTTGTCCTCCAATCTCATCACATATATAATCACAGAAACACAACCACAATATTTCTCAAACTAAGGGCTAGGTATGACCACAATCATCCCCTCTAAACACTTGGATTCAGGATGATAAGCACCCTACATACTCAAAGGTGTGTGTTCTGAGTTTCCCTTAGGAATACTCATTTCACCATCTGGCAAGTTCTGACACTCAGATGGATCTATGGCACAAGGAACTACATGATTAGAATTCCACTTGATTAATTATTTCCAATTGGGTGAATTAAGGTTGCATCAAATAAGTGGACATACAAACCCTAATTCACTACTAGCAAACATTGCTATATAACAATTTCAAAGGATATAAAACATATGAGACATATTGTTCATCATCTCTTCATTACATAATGATATTCACTTGCCATTCATGAGACTACACTTGTCATCATACTATCACAGGATATGAATCCTTTTCACAATATCACAGGGAATCAACCCTTATCAACACAAGAGGAATACACCTCATTTAGTGCTCAACCATGCCCAAAGGTCATTAAGATCATAATACTATTCCTTGCAAGATCATCATTATCTTTGCATGCCTTATAACAAGGCTCAACATAATCACTTACATATAATACACCGGATCAACACAATATTGCATTAATGGGCTAGGAGATATTCATAAACAATCATATCAGGGTTATATTAACATTAAGAACATTCCTTTACTACATCAACATGCCAGGAATCTAGATATGATTAACCCTCATCATATTCATAATGCATATGTTTAGCATAAGAAAGTATCAACCATGTGGATATGATAACCACCAATTAACATATTAAGGTTATGATCATACTAAGGAGGATATTTCACCATCATTCCATCATATAGGAATGTTAAACATGAATTCTCATCTTTATCTATTTGCATTAGAGTTAGGTTCAATAAGATAAATTATATTAATGTTACTAATCAGCACTAATACCCAAATCCTAACTCATGACATCCCCATTGGATCATGGATACATAAGGTGAAGCATCACCATTACATTCCATACTATTCTCAAGTATGAAGCCACACATAAATCAAGGTGTAACCCTCAGGTTATAGCATACTAGGGTTTCAACAACAATAATAGAGTACTCCATGATTGTATTAGTCTTTCAGTGACTATTCATACCCAGTTACCATCATTTAGTTATATTAATGCTAGGTATAACAAATTTATACCTCATTAGGGTTACCCATTAATTCATAATGGTGATTATAAATCATAATAATACGAGGGAAAGGGTAAGATTACAAGTTGAAGGAATTGAACCATCAAATTCTCATCATCATAATCATAACATTACACTACACGCTTCACCCAAAACAATGGGAATATTGAGGCATCGACTTCTAACCATTAAATGTTGAAAAGGTAAATCCATTGCTCATTTACATAAGTAAACAACTTGAACAAACCACCTTTGAAGTCATTGAGGTGTTCTCTAGAAAGAGTCACCATCTAATCCTAGACATCCCTTTATTAACAACATAAAAGTTTCATTGAGAGTAGGGTAAAACCCATAAGCGATTGTTTATTTAAAACAAGCCATCAATAAATGAGTTTCTTAAGTTGATTTCGTAAAGGAAACCATTTAAATAACTTTATTAGGACCAAAATATTACATTTTGGCATCATTACAATTTATTGGATGAAGAAACATTAGATCTTAACCATTAGGTCAGGTTCATATATTACAACCATCAATTAGAGTATAGGTTCGACCATTGCATTAAATGACCCAAGAAACCATTGGTTTAAGGCTTAATTGATGCTACAAATACATGATTAAATCACCATAGGTTGTGGAGGTTTGATCCAGCATCATTAGTTAACATTAAGTCACCATAGGTTGTTAGATCAGAAATATATACATTAATCACCATCGAGTATCAAACTAATATCACCAATGATTGATAGAATCATGAGGGTACTTAGTTGTTAATTACTAATCTTATAATTATACCAAAACCTGACCTAAGGGGTGAATGTTAGTTGACACCCTTGGTCACCACCATCAGTTTTCATGAAGACAACACCATCGATTGTTGCAATGGTACCCTCATTTAGTCATGTGTTTATAGAATAAATCAGCTGTAAAACCTAAAATTGACCATAAGTCGATAGGTGTTTAGCACCATCAGTTGTCAAACCAACCTGATACAAGTCATATTTAGGAATAGCATACACATGATCACATCTAGAACTGAAATCAGAATAGGGAACATTCTAAAAATGGAAATCCAAGTCAAGCATAGCTTTTTAGTGCATGGATCATTATTTAGAAGCGAGAACATGAGCTAGCCTACTTATGGTAAGCAATAAACGTGGAGCAAGTTGTAAAACTTGCCTCTAATTAGAAGATACTCTCGCAAATAGTAGAAACACGAGCAGGTAGGGTAGAAAATCCAAGCATAAGCTGTGAACTCGTCCATCTAGCACCTTTCTTCATCAAATGAGCAAACCCTAAGCATAAGGAGCAAGAAAGGTAGGGTTTTAGAGCTTTAGAGAAATTTCTACCATGGAACAACAAGGTTATGACCCGGAGAAAGGTAGAAGGAAGGATAAAAAGAAATAAATGTAGGATATAAGGGTTTTTACTCTTTTAGGTCAAGATCACTAGAAGGAAGCCTTTTAAACCCTAAAAGTGAGCAAAACAAAACCCTAGGAGCTTCCACCAAGAAATTTGCCTTCTTCTTCTACCTTGGACAGGTCCTCCACATATAAATAGATAGGGAATGAGGTTGTTAGTAGGAGAGAAATGGTGGAAAGTAAAACTTTCGTTTGGGAGCTCAAAAATAGATATATAAAGCTCTAGGAGAAGGGAGAGAAGAAGCATGATGTGTCTAAAAAGCTCTCCATGCATCCATTGCCTTAAACTATTAAGTACATACAAGAAGCCACACAAGCAGCTGACCCACCATACATGGATACCTACTTATCCCTCATTTCTTGATTTTTCAAGCTAAGCAAATAAACCATTTGCTTGATAGCTCCTAAAGGTAGCTCATCCATAAAGGGTGAACCCTAAAATACCCTTGAGGAAAACACCTCCAAACCAAGGTTTAACTAGGCTCCTCATGGCTCAAAAATCTCAATAATGATGAGAGAACATCCAAATAATATATTGAAAGTGATAAATTGCAAATAAAACCTCTCAATTGGGTAAATTGTAGACAAGTCCCAAATGTGCATAAAATAACATAACTTGCACAAACAATGTCCAAATTGGACCAAACTTGAAACTTAATCTTGTATTATGATTGCAAATCATATAAAAATGTTATATTAAGGTTCTAATCATTCAATTATGATAGTTAAGTATGTTCAATACTTTAAGCAAGGTCAGGGGTCTCTCAACCATAAACCACTAACAAGGATTTCACCCCTGAAATCCAAGGTAAACAAAGATGGATACTTCTCATGCACCTCATCCCCAATCTTCCACATGGTAACTTTCATCTCATGATTATGTCACATTATTCTCATAGAAGTCATATTCTTCTCCCTCAACTTATGCATGTGTAACCTTGGTTCATCATAGGAATTGTTGTACCACATGTATAGGTCTGGTAGTACCTTTCAACTTTGGGACTCGATTGTCATGTTGAACTAGTATATATGTTGTATCACACATCACTTAGAGGCCATACTCCCTAGATCTTACCAAACATAGAACATTAGGTATCTCTTATCATATGCAACTTTAGAAGGTTTCATCCCTATTCCCCTTTAATGGTTGTTGTAATTAACAACTCAATCTACTCGGTATGCATCTCCAAATTTTCAAGAACTATGAAGAATTTTTTTAGAGGATTCTCTAATCATATTAATGGTGAAATAACCACCTATTTGGTTGAAAAATCATACATTTTTCTATAACCATTAACAAATATAACTTCCTGATTGACATTGTTAGGAGTAGAACAACGACATTGTCTTCATCTTATCAGGATTACCACAAAACACTTAACATAGATATCATAACTCCAAGAGGATACTTTAGTCAACCCCAACTCACTCTTTCTAGATTTGTCTCACATAAGTACAGTTACTTCAACATTCTTAAGGTTTAGCAAAGATGTTGGCCATGCTACTGACCATATTTGAAATACCTTGAGATGTCATCATTCAAAGCTTGCTACAACTTGTAAGACATGACCTGAACACTCTATTCCACCTATTCATAAATTCTATTGGTACATTGGTTAGTCTAAAGGACATAACCATAAAATCATCAAGGTCATGTAACTTATGTCATCCACTCTAACTCTTATGCATTGATATTTGATCCTAGGTTTATCTTAAAGGAACACGGTAGCACATGTCTACTGATCAACAAACCATCTATCCTTAATAGTGGTCTTTCCCAACTATCACTAGACCATACATGACATTATTGAATCAAATTTAGTTTTCCTTCCAAACAACATTTAGAGGGTCATCATCAACTCTCTCTCTCACTTTCTCCACGGGAGAGGAATACTTGGAATGTTCATTTAATAAACATATATAACCTTCACATTCTTCCCATACCATTGATACATCTTGGATACTAGAATTCATTACCTTAGTATCCACCTCATGTGCTATAAGGAACTCACATCCTTATCTCATCTACTTTTACCAACATAACAAATCTCAAGACATATAAGAGGAGTCTTCCTAATTATTGGAAGACTCAAAAGAAAACTCATTACTAACTTTATGATCTTGGAACCATAGTCCAAGCAACCTTATGCTATAATAAGCTATCCACCCTCATGTTTACAACGAATCCATACATACCAAGTGACAATGATCCACTTGAAATTTGTTCCCTAGAAAGGAAAGACACAAATAGAAACACACTTCCCACATCATAGAAGCATTGTGTAAGGGTCACTATAAAAGAGGTAACAAATTCTATTTTCACTATGAAGGTTACAACTTCTTATGTATCATTTTACCTTTTTCATTCCAGGTTCCTTTCCATTAGCATAGGAATAATCATGATTAACATTTCTCTTTACTCCTTCCTTGATGACTATTTATCACACTTGAATATATTCTTTTATTTTATTATGTTTTCAACCACTTATCCAGAGGTCAATCATCATATTCCAAATTTTCTTCATTAAACAAGGATCATATCCCTTAATTTCTTTCACATGCCATGCTGATTTTACATTAAAAATTTCTTACTTACATAGGTTGGTATGAGATTAAGTCAGGTTAAACTTTATTCCTTTGTCATTGTTCCCATTCTTCTTCTCATTTTATACTTATCATACAAATTCTCTCCATCTTATGTGAATTTCATACCTTGAATCACTTTATAAGAACAAACTTGTCTGCCTTTTACTTTATTATCTTCTTGAATTACATATTCAAGAACTCCTCTTTTTCTTATTTGTATTCGGATTTAGATTTCATGTTATTGTATATTTCTCTTATAGCTTCCAAAAATTCAACTTTTGATAGTTAATGATGTAATTCTCATCTTCTCTTGAGGTAATATTGAGTTATCTGCACTATGATTTCTGATCCATTATTCTCTGTAGATTGTTTTGAAATGACTACTTAATCATAGTAATAAAAAGATAACTATCTAAAAGTTCCATACTTACCTTTTATTCAATAATTGTATACCTGGCCAGGGCACCCAAGCATTGAGATTAGGCAGTATGCACCATGTTTTTATGCATATTCCTTACTTAAATATCATCCTAATCCTAAGTCCTAGTGTCTCTATAGACTTAGTGAACCTAAAACTCTGATACCAACTTGTGAGAACCCGTTACACTAAACGAGATTACTCAAAACAAAAAACACAATCAATCACCAATTAACCAAATACCCAAAATTATGGGTAAATTAAGACCAATTTCAACATCAAAACCCACTTAGAAACATTTGCATAAGATCTTAATATATTTCTTGTATCCATACTACCACAAGAATTTGATACAAATTGTTCTATCACCTTAGACACAACATATATACACAGGATAACAATATTTGTATATGCCAAAAAAATAAGCATTAACATGCTAACAAAATTTCGATTCGTTTGAAACACCATATACAAACTTTTCCTACCCGAACCTGAGAGTACAGGGATGACTCTAGGACACACTAGACATCTAATCATCTTTCTCAAAGATTCATTACTATAGCTCCTCTTTGCTGCCACATGTTTGTTTTCATCACTTCTGATTACCTAAAGAGATGTGGCAAACCACAAGGGTGAGACCCATGTCCCAACAAGAGATATAACCTCCAACAACATTTACTGATTCCAACATTTTTAGGTAATGAGACAGTTTAAGCAGTTTAATCATATGTAACAAATAATCTCAACAACACTGATGATTAACAAAATACATAAAGGAGCAGATAATAACTATCTTCATTAGGCAGACTATTCTCATATCCCTATTGACAGTATAAGGAGTCTAGCAACATGAGCATCTCTAACATCATGAATAAGTATAGTATCATAAGCATAGCTAATAACATTAATATGTATAACAAGTTGAACATATCAATATTATAAGTAGAGCTAACAATATAAGTACAACTATCTGCTTAAGCATGATTAGTAGTATAGGCATCTCTAGTTACAAAAGCGTAGCTAGAAATAAAAGTATAGCTAACAACATGTGGTAACTAATGTCATAATCATAGCCAACAAAAATAATATCTCTATCAACTTAAACATGACTATTGTATGTACACATTTATAACATGAGAATATCCAAAACATAATAATATCTACTATATTTTAATGCATTAAACATCATCTCTATGTACAGAGAACAACAAGGGTTATCATCCAATATGAAGCCTCGTGTATAACCCTAAATAGATTTGCCAGACAACTATTTTACATCTTTTATTATGCCCTGAGGAATTTGAGTATACCACTCAAAATCCAACTAACCACTGCTAAGTCAAAATCAGTTCCATATAAGATCTAGGAAGAACCGGACTCCTAAGATCTTCTCCACCCAGTCAGAACGGGTCCGCAATAGTGAGACACAAAGTCAAGCTGCTAACAGCTTAGTCCATCCTTGGTACAGGTCATGGTACTAGTGAAAGGAGGTGGGTACACATGCCCTACCATCTGAAGTACAACCGCAATTGTCCTCCAATCTCATCACATATATAAGACACAACAATAGTCATTCTCAAACTAAGGGCTATGTATGACTATAGTCATCCCCTCTAAAGGCTTGGATTCAATATGACAAGCACCCCACATATTCAATATTATGCGCTCTGAGTTTTCCTTAGGAATACTCATTTCACCATCTGGCAAGTTCTGACACTCAGATGGATCTATGACAAAGGGAACTACATGATTAGAATTTCACTTGATTAGTTATTACCAATTGGGTGAATTAAGGCTGCATCAAACAAGTGGACATACAAACCCTAATTCACTTCTAGCAAACATTGCTATATAATAATTTTAGAAGATATAAAATGTATGAGACATATTATTCATCATCTCATCATTACATGATGCTATTCACTTTCCATTCATGAGACTGCACTTGTCATCATACTATCACAGGATATAAATCCTTTGCAAAATATCACTTGGTATCAACCCTTATCAACACAAGAGGAATACACCTCATTTAGGGCTCAACCATGCCCAAAGGTCATTAAGACTATCATACTATTCCTTGCAAGATCATCATTATCTTTGCATGCCTTACAACAAGGCTCAACAACATCACTTACATATAATACACCAATCAACACAATATTCCATTAATGGGTTAGGAGATATTCACAAACAATTATAGTAGGGTTATATTAACATTAAGAACATTCCTTTACTACATCAACATGCAAAGAATCTAGATATGATTAACCCTCATCATATTCATAATGTACATGTTTAGCATAAGAAAGTATCAACCATGTGGCTATGATAACCACCAATTAACAAATTAAGGTTATGATCATATTAAGGAGGTTATTTAACCATCATTCCATCATATAAGAATGTTAAGCATGAATACTTATCTTTATCTATTTGCATTAGAGTTAGGTTCAACAAGATAAATTATATTAATGTTACTAATCAACACTTATACCCAAATCCTAACTCACGACATCCCCATTGGATCATGGATACATAAGGTGAAGCATCACCATCACATTCCATACTATTCTCAAGTATGAACCCACACATAAATCAAGGTGTAACCGCTGGGTTATAGCATACTAGGGTTTCAACAACAATAAGAGAATACTCCATGATTGTATTAGTCATTCAAGGACTATTCATACCCAATTACCATCATTTAGTTATATTAAAGCTAGGTACAACAAGATATCCCTCATTAGGGTTACCTATTAATTCATTATGGTGATTATAAATCATAATCATATGAGGGTAAGGGTAATACTACAAGTTTAAGGAATTGAAACATCAAATTCTCATCATCTGAATCATAACATTACACTATACGCTTCACCCAAAACAATGGGAATATTGAGGCATCAACTTCAAACCATTAAATATTGAAAAGGTAAAGCCATTGGTCATTTACATAAGTAAGCATCTTGAACAAACCACCTATGAAGTCATTGAGTTGTTCTCTAGAAAGCTAACCCTAGACATCCCTTTATTAACAACATAAAAAGTTCCATTGAGTGTAGGGTAAAACCCACAAGCGATTGTTTATATAAAACAAACCGTCAGTAAATGAGCTTCTTAAGTTGATCTCATAAAGGAAACCATTTAAATCACTTTATTAGGACCAACATATTACATTTTGGATGATGAGGTAAGATGGATTTCCCAAGCCTGGGCATCAAGATGCAGCTTGTGGAATGATCCTTGTGCTTAAAAACCCTAATTTGGATTAAAGTGCAATTTACCCAAATGAGGGGTGAAACTTATAAAATACACCATCTAGAACATCTTTTATGACTTTTTACATCATTTAGAGTAATAATGATGAAGGGGGCACTTCCTTTGAATAATCATATAATAAGGAACACCTTTGTAATTAAATCATCAAGTTGTAAGAAAGGAGACCCTTATGTACATATGTACCTTAGTGATAAGTTGACCTTCCTTGCCTTTAGTTCTTGGTTTTAGAAGGAGTTTTACCTTAGAAAAGAATAGGAGGGACGTGCCTAAAAGAAAGGAAGGACCTAGTTGTGAAAAGGAGGAGTAAGTTGTCCTTATGATGAAAATAACCCCAAAGGTACTTATACACTTTCCTTCGCAATCAAAGGCAACGTTTCCCTTTCACCCTTCACTTATTTCTTGCTGTTGCCGACTAAGGAAGGAGCTCAGGAGTAGGGGAGAATGGCCAAGTAGGTTTGGGTAAGTTTTGGTTGCCTTCTAGCTCAAATCCATGGAGGAAATCACATTACAAGGTTGGTTTCCCTAGTTTTCTTACTTGGTTCTTCTTTCTAGCCGATCTTTCCCAACCATTTCTTGAAGAATTGACCTTGGCCAACCTATGGAGCTCAAGTCACCATTAAAGCTCGAAGCTTGGAGCTCTAGAGCTGGTTCTAAGGCGGGTTTTATAACTCTAAACTCCTAGCTTTATTATGCATATCTTTGTTCTTGCTTTTTTTGTGCTTAGTCCTTCTTTTTCCCCATCTTTCTTTGCACTCTTGCAAGCTTTTTCGTGAAGAACAGACCTTGGTTCAAGGTTGAAGATGGAGGGCGTTAATATCTATGTTGGTCCTTATCCAACTTTACCAAACGATCTTGGACCAATAGGTCCAAACGGGTTGCACTCGTTTGAAATCAAAGGGGGCTCAACCCGTTTGATCTTAAACGATCTTGCAAGATCGTTTAGTTTTAAACGGGTGATGGGGTTGACCAAGGAACAACCATTTGAGGGTCTGTTCATAATATATTGAATTTCATTTCTAAAAAGAATTATAAACTAATTTCCTAACCAATTGAGAGTTAAAGGCACTTCAACACCCTAACCCTAATCGGGTTAAAATTGCTGATTTCAAGTATAGAACTTGTTGAGTTTTGGGTTGAAGGACTCAAACGGGTTCAAACCCGTTTGGGATTCACCGAAACGGTCTCATACTCGTTTAGGGACACCCCAAGACCGTTTGGAGGTCTAGGGTTAAGGAAATTTGGTGGTTTTAGGGTCCAATTGCAATAAGTTGATGAATTGATAAAATTGCTGATTTTAGACCTATTTAGGGTTCAACCCTTTTTCAAACAACTTGGTTTTTGGTCAAACTTTGGTAAAATTGTCTCAAGACCGTTTGGAGATCATCCAAACGATCTCAAGACCGTTTGGGTCAAGTTTGGGCCCAATTGGAAGTCAAATGATAGGTTCAACCTTGATTTGATTCACATTATTGAGTATTGATGATTATCCGATTGAAACCCTAATTGAGTTAGACTTAACCCTAATTGGCGTTCAATTGAGAGTCAAATTGGTGTCCAATTGATTGAGGCTCATCCTAATTGACTCAATTTGTAAGTGGTTAACTTAACTCTGGCCAATTGAAGGCTTCAACATAGGAAATCTTAATAAATCATAACCTTTGTGTCACCTTTCATGACCATGCGGTTTGGACCCAAGTGGGTTCACACTCGTTTAGGTACAAACGAGTTCACACTCGTTTAGGTCCAAACGAGTTCACACTCGTTTAGGTCCAAATGAGTTCACACTCGTTTAGGTCCAAACGAGTTCACACTCATTTAGGTCCAAACAGGTTCACACCCATTCAAGCTCAAACGGGTTCACACCCATTTAAGCTCAAATGGGTTCACACCCATTTAAGCTCAAATGGGTTCACACCCATTTAAGGTCAAATGAGTTCACACTTGTTTAAGGCTCAAATGGGTTCCAGGTCATTTGAGATTAAACAAGTTCAAGGTCGTTTAAAACCTAAATGGGTTGAAGATTGAAGGTTAAACCCTAAACCAATTGGAGATTTTCAAGGTTGATTGTACTTAATCACTTGAAGGTGTAAATGGTTCAAAGATGATCTAATCTAAACTCTAATGGTAACTTAAGACGTTAAGGGACTAAGTGAATAATGAATTGACCCATGATGATGATCAATGGGTAAATTACCAAAATGCCCTTGAAAGGTTAATTTGAGTGATACCTTGTTCTAAACAAACCCTAATCACTTGATAGTGGTGATTTGGTTTATGTAGATCAAAGGGGACTTAACCCAACTTAATCTAGAGTGGTGAAATCACCATCTACTAGTGAGAGGAGAGAGAAAGTACCACTTATAGTGGAAACTCAAGTAAAATACCTTCAATATACATGAATATGCAAGATTAGGTATGATCCACTTATGTGAGATCATGGAAACCCTAACTATGATAATGGGTGAATCTTAATCCTATTTGAGGGCTTTAATGATGATGTTTCTCATGCATGGTGATGTTATGAGTTCAATTCACCATGAGGTGAATAGTAAACCCTAATTCTAGGGTGATGACATGTAATGTGAATAGTAAACCCTAATTGATGAAAATCAGGAAACTTAACCCTTGTAAGAATATGAGGGTACAACTCTTGATTCAAATTGATTACTGTTATCAGTTGAATTAACCATGCATGTTCTTATACATGATAATGATCATATCCAGGTAAGGATTATGATTCCAATTTCATTGAAATCATGTCATTAGCTTTATAAATGATGACATATGCTGATGCCTAGTAAGTGGCATCTTATGAGAATGATAGGCTATGAGAGCCATGAATATCATCAAGGTCATACTTGTCAGATGACTTGTGATGAGATGATTGAGAAATGATAATTGATATGATTTAGACTTGATACATTTAGTATTCTATTTTCATAGCTGCTATGCTAATGATTAATGTTTGAGAACATGTATGATGTTAAAAGAATACTGAAATGTACCTAATTAATCAAGTATAATCATACCATGTAGAGCCCTAATCATAGATCCATCATTGTCAGGAGTTAAATGATGGTGAAACAGGTTTTCCTAAGGGAACTCCTGGATCACATACTTTTGAGTATGTGGGGAATATGGATGTGAATGCCCTTACATCCTAGTGTAGGAATTGATGTAGATGTACTTTATTCTATCAATCCTTCACTATGTATTTATGCCAGGGTGATGTAACACTAATCTCCTGAGGAAATCTTTTATACCGCATCGATGAGAGATAAACAAGAAATCTTTCGATGGCGAAGAGAGTACAGAATGCCACTGTGACTCTAATAGTGAAGTACCAGAATACCCTGGTAAGCTATTGTAGCAGAGACATTAGATGTCCTGCATGTTGATCCTCTTACTGACTGAGGAAGATGAGGTCATAAGAATCTGGATCTTTTGATGACCTATGTATGATACTGATGCGACATAATAGTGATCAGTTGGAGTATGAGCGGTATACCTCATCTCCGCAGGGCATAACAATGTTTGTAAAACATAATCAACCGCGTAGCATATCTGCTTAGGTTGAACTACGAGATACATTGGTTGAAGTTACATTACTCAGTATACATGTTCTTCATATTCCTTAAATGTTGTTGCTCTACTTGATAATAATCTGCTGTTGATTACCTTAAAGCTTTTATTGCTTATGTTATCCTTTGATTGCTATAATAAAGCTTCTGGCGGAGAGTTATAACTCTCGCTGGGACAATTATTTAAAATTGTCTCACCCCGTAGATTTCAACTTTTTAGGTGGTCGTCAAGGATGAAGGAACCAGTCTGCAGGTGATCAGAATCAACAACAGTAGCACCAGGAGCAGCAGTGAATCTCAGGTGGAGATACTGACTGCTGAGTCATATAGTTAGATGGTCTTATGTCGTCTCTGTACTCTCAGGTCCTTGGAGTCTTTTGGTCTGAGATTTTGGGTTTTAAATCTTGAGATTTTGTATCTGGCTGTGTATAATCACTCATGAAGTGATCTAACAGTGATGTAATCTGTTTACCTTGTTTCTTATAAAAGGAGTTTCATGATTTCAGGATCTTGTCTCAAAAAGTTTTAATTTTCGATGATTTTCGTATTCCGCTGTTAATCGAATCGCTCCCGCTATGTTTATCTTGTGTTTTGGAGATCAGAGCCCAAAATTATGATCCCAGATAACCGGTATAAGCATATTATAGGAGCAACATACTAAGCAAAGCTAACTTTATTAACAATCTTACCAAAATATCCAGGAGGCATATAACATGCATTCTTTATGGGACATGATTGACAAGATAAGCTTTATAAGAACTTATCACATGATATAAGAACATATGATAAACTGCAAGGTATAACTAGATCAACTACACAAACAAGGCCTCAACCAATGTTCCATGTTTTTCCTTGAGCAATATATTCTATACGGCTGGATTACGATTTATTATGCCCTGAGGAAGTGAGTCGTCCCGCTCAAATCCAACCTTCGGATGTGAACCCCAAAACTGGTGCCATATAAGGTCAATGGAAGAGCCAGACTCCACGACCTCACCTCTTCATGGTCATTGCATGATAACCAAAGCAGGACCGTAGTCTCTTTCTTGAGTGGCCTCAGCCATAGGGTGAGCTCACATAGTCTACCCCTTTTTATCATGAGCCACATGCCTATTCACTGTGCTCCTAAGCCATGAACGCATTCATGCTCCTTCACACTGATCCATGGGCCTGATCACCATGCTCTTATACACATCTTGAGTCCACAACCGCAGTTGCTCTCTAATCCTCCTATTTTCGGCTAGGAGAAACCCCACATATTCAACAATATGCGCTCTAGGTAATCCCAGAGGATAAACCTATTTCACCATCACCAGTTACTAATGATGATGGATCTATGGCCAAGTCAAACTACATGTAAGGTTCCACTTATCATTAATTAATAAATTTTAAGCGGATTGCAAGATTCAACCAACCTATGTAACATGTAAACTTAAAACACAAGTAAACAACATAGATCTCATTATGAGGTGTTACATTGTCACTCTTATTTTCAAATCCAACATTACATGTTACCACTAGGCCTATTTCCAATCATCAAGATCCATCTCAAGGATCAACATCTTTGGGACTCAATCCCATCATCAAGGCACACATTACCATTCCATGGGTAACACCCATCATATATCACTGGGTTCATCATAACCCTTTAATGTTTAACATCATATCACTATTATGCCATTACCATGGCCTCATCGTACAAACGTCTCTTGCATGGTTAGTGAAATCACAAAGGAGCAATGATACTTGTACAAGGAACATTATCATTTCTTATATATTTCACATATACCAGGTGCCACACTAGACACATATTCACATAAGCATCATATCCCTTGCATGGCTATGTATTTCAATTAGTAACACCTACATGGTTAGATTGCACATCAATAGAGATAGCTTAGTCACCAACAACATAACATGATTATCACATCATTAGGATTTGGACATCATCCATTATCATGAACACATGGAGCATAAAGTCATAGATGGTGTATTAAACAATACTCATTACCATTACCATACCATGGGTATCCACTATACCCTATATCTTGTATCATCATGCATGCCATCCCTCAGTATTCATCTTTAGAGATCATACAATCATGATCAACCATCAATCATTACCAAAGGTTCACCTATCATCAACCATAGGTAACCCCCATACTAACGTTCACAACCTATTCGTCATGTTTTATCATCATGATCAAAGACACGGGCTCAAGGTAGAAAGATAACACACTATCATATAAGGCTCAAGATAACTTTTAAGATTATCTGGTAAGGGCACAACCTTCACTAGAAGTGTCACCTATCCTCACAAATACTAGGCAGTGACCACAAACCCTCACTAAAGGTGTATCGGGTAGGGTACTAACCCTTACCCAAAGCTGTCGGCCTCACGCATGACATGCACCCATGCACAAAGGAATAACGTCAAGAGTTAGACCTAATGATGTGTTGTGCAGCCATAGACCAAGAGTATATCAGTTAGCATATGATCATCACGACAACCCTTTTTGGCCAAGACCCCCTTATAGCCCTTCTAGGGTTAGGGTTCATACCGGGCAACCATCAAGCCATGTCGCCCAAAGCCACAACTATATCGCCCGGTAGGCACCCACTTGGTCAGCACATCATGATGTCCAAGGAACTCTCATACCGCCCAAGGTACAATACTATCATCCATCAAACGTTGCCATGGCGCCCAAGGTAGCCTATCATCCAACTAGGGTTTGGGACCCTATAATGGTCAAAGTACTATATCGTCCAAGACCTTATACTGTCCAAACTCACCACATGAATTGGTCAAACCTTCAACCCTAGGACCATCCAAGCTATCAAGACCATACACATGTCGGGTAACCAACCAAGAGAGAACATGTATCGGGCAAGGCATATTGGCCAAATCAACATATCTCCTTGTGGGGGTATCGGCCATGCACTTAACCCTGATGTCGCCCAAGCTATGCACACATACACACTTATGGCGTTCTAGGGTTGATGATATCAGGAAGCATATCAAGGGACTATCCATAACACCCATCCTCTCATCCTTTGTCATTCATGGAGCACCATCTTGGGCACCCATCATATCGCCCAAGGGATCATTACCACAAGGGCACCCCTATCGGTCAGCTAGGGTTAGGGCAACCCCCAAAACTCAAAACTCCATGAAGTCCATGATACTATATCGGACAACTAGGGTTAGAGCTAGCCTATCGGCCAAGGCATCTCATTGCCCATGACAACATGTCAGGCACTCTAGGGTTAGGACCATTCCATTGGCCAAAGCAACATATCTCATTAAGTTAGGGTTAGGGCATCCATATCGCCCAAGGCACCACTTCTAGGTCTATCGCCCTCACCAAGGAACAACCTATCGGGTTTCCTATACTAATAATGATACCTATCACCAAAGGCATCACCACCATATCACCCAAGATACCAACCAAGGGCTCAACCCTAAGAGCTTGTCGTGCAACGAGAGTAGAGCATCCATGTCGCCCAAGGCAACCCTATCACCCAAGCTAGGGTTGGAGCTTTATGTCGGCCAAGATACTAAGGTTTGGATTTCATGTTGGCCAACCACCACATCGCCCACCATCATCATCTTGGGTAGAGGGTGCATATTGGTCACACGGTCAACCAAGGGTTCACTTAGCATATCACCCAAGGCTCAACTCTAGAAGAGGGTATTGGGCAACAACCTCAAGGCCACCATCCATAACGTCTAAACCCTAACCCTAGGGTAGGAAAGAGATATCGGTAACCACATCATATTGCCCCAAAAATCTAGGCCATAGGCTCACCTTTCAAGTCCAGAGGAGAGAAAGGGGTATTGCCACAAACCAACAACCTAAGAATAACCTATTGAGCAAGGTACTATGTCAGGCAAAGCATAGTATCGGGCAAGCCCACATATCAGGTAAAACACCCTATCGGGCAAACCATCTTCAACCTCTAGCCACCCATTACCATCTAAAACAAGAAGAACAAGATAAGGAAAGTAGTAAAACGTGACCCTTTCCATTAAAACAGATCTGAAGTTCCACATGCACGGCTAACATGGAGAAGGGTATCAATTTAAAGACAAGAATCATCACATGGACATATGGAGAGTGAACATAATAGAGATGGTTAAAGTTATGTAACCCTCCTTAAGAGGATCTCCATGAAAGGCATAAAGATTCCTGATCCAAGCAGTAAACCCATGTTCCTCTCCATGGAAACCATCCATCTGAAGCTCTAAGCTTGTCTTCGGCTCCATCATCATCACCTCAAGGAACAAGAGAAGAAGAAGAAGATACCATGGTTATGTATAGCTCAAGAAGAAGAAAGGAGGGGGAGATAACCATGGTCTTGCCTACTCACATCAAGGGCCCATCCATGTCTGAGAGGAGGAGAAGGAGATGAAGAAGAAGGCACAAGGAAAAGCTAGCAAGGAAGTATGACTCACCAAGGTTGGATCTTGAGCAAGGAGTCTCCATGGACAAAGAGCTCGCCCTCCCAAGCTCCATGGGAGTTTCCTTGAGCTCCCAAGCTCCTATGATCGTCCCAAACAGGAAGGGGAAATATGGTGGCCAGAAAGGAGCACTTGGTTAAGGAGGAAGGGGGCTATATACACCAAGGAAGAGAGAGGTAGCAAAGGAGAGGTGTCATAACCACATAACCCAAGATGCCACTTGCTCATGCACTTAACACCACTTGTTGCCACCCAAGATTCACATGCACGGCCTGGAGATACACTCTAGGATGTGTATCGTGTAGCTGGGTACCTCCCATGGGCGACACACTCTCAAGCTTCTACCCGATACACTAAAAGACAAGGTAGCATGTGTGACACATATGTGATATAAAGACCATATAAAGATGTTACTCCTCAACTATCAACTAAACAAGGAGCCCCAACTTACATCCACATCCTAGATGATTCCAAACATAACAGAAGTGACTCTAGAGCTGATAAATTGCATATTGACCCCTCCACTTTGGGTAATTTGCAATTTGCACCAAAACTAGCACATAAGGCACAAACATCATCCAAATAAGCTCAAACCTAGAACGTAAGTCCTCCACAAGGCTCCCTGCCTTATTATTCTCTTTCTAATGATGCTGGAGAACTGAAGGTATGCTTTATATGTGACATATTGCGACATAACCCCTTACTTTGGGTAAATTGCACTTTGGTCCAAAATAAGCAAACATTGCTCAAACAACATCCAAATAGGACCAAACTGGAAAAATGAGCTTGTCACGTGATGACAAAACATCTTAAGAGATTAGATTAAGGTGCTAAGAACCTTTCATAAGCAAAGCAAAGAGGGTTAGCCCAAAACTTGGGTCAGGGTCCTTACAAGTCATAAACTCTTAACAAGGATTTCGTCCCCAAAATCCCAAGCGGAAAGACGAAGGGTGTTTCTTACACGTTGTATCATACATCTCCACAAAGCTCCTAGGTGTCACAGATCCATGATCAACATATTGGGTCTTCCTCTAGAGCCAACACAGGGTTTCCTTGTACTGGTTATAGACTCAAACCTCCATCTTACCATCCTTTATCTGGTAACACTCTTAGATATTGGAACATCACACGCAACTCATATTACTCAGGTATTTATTCCTTTACTGATATATCACATTCCACGTTATGTTTCCTATGCGCTATTCTGATCTCACAAGATCGAAATGTAAGCTTTGCATAACTCGTATCACTATCCTTCTGCTATATATGTTCCAACTATTTCTTCTCCTTCCACAAAGGATGTCTTAGTCCAAGGAAGATCTTTCTAAGAAGGAGTTTTCACAAGATACCTACTCTACAAAACAGATGTATGCACATGACAAAGCTCATAAGGCACTACTATGTACTGCTTAAGGATTAACACAAAAGGAGTTATCGAACATCCAAGAAACTAAACATCTCGATTAGCAACAACACAGCAAGATACACCACATCATCTTGGATGCAAGGCTGCCACAACTTCATATTGGTTCCCAAGGGAACAACTCGTGTCAACACAGTTGTAACATGTATGCATTATTCTCAACTGGTATGGATAGGGATTACGAACCTTGTTCATCTATCTCTAACCGATGCACATCGTGCATGGACCTTCCTTTACTCGAGACATCTAGGAGTATTCCAAGAAACCAGGCTTTACTTGATGAACTTTTCCCAAGACGATCTTACTGCGATTCTTTTCCTTGGGTGCATATCTTCCGATGTCATGTTTATGCGGAGCATAAACCCCTAACAGGTGATAGCCATACTATAGGCACTTAGCCAGGTTGAGCCACAACCAACTTCTCCATCTGAGACCACTTCATTCTTTCCAATGATATCCATTTCTAGGGTTATCTCGATCCTCGATATGTCAAGAGGAAAGAGATTTTCTTGACTGTCATGTCCAGGAAAAGAAAGGATACAGGAAGGATATACTTCATCCAACACAACTAGGTCATCCATCAAGGTGCTCGTCAACATGTTATCTCTCTCCTGACTAATAAGAAGGAAACATCTTCCAAACATGCTATAAGCATTCAGAGGAGGGTACATCCTAAACTAGATCAACAGAAGCAGAAGGGATTAATTCCATCTGACCTGCTAGCATACCCTGGTCATCTCACCATTTCTGGCCAACTCATGCCACGAGATCTATTTGTTGCATGTTGCCCTCTACTTCCTGGTCAAACCATCCAGTCCTCACTTGCTTATCCTTATCAGCATTCCTCTATGTTGCTGAAATGTTGCCTCGAGGGTCACCACATAGATCCAGACTCCAAAACAAGCTTCAAGCTTATGGGTTCCAGGTCAAGGATGATCTGTTAAGACTGTTCACCACCATGCCTTCACGATCCAGGCATCTTGATTCTCAACCCTTTACCAGAACGCATGTTCTCATGACCCCCTATGTTTGGCACTTCTCATATACTAGTTTTCCTTACCTTGGTATCCATCTCTTGAGTCAAAACACATCACTTACGGTCTCTCCTTCATAGTCTACCATTGTCACTAGTTTAAAACATGTCAAGAGGATCCTACCGTCATCATCTGTCACAGATATCTCTATCTTGGAAACTAAAGTCCAAGATCAACTAATACTTTTCGAAGTATCCAACCAGAGATCACTCTAAAGGTACACATATCAAGTGACACCGGGACCACTTGACTACCACTCCCTCGGAAGGAAGGAACAAAATCCTCCAAACACCCCAACAACACCTATGGTTTCATATCAAAGGGGAGGATATTATCACTTTCTTTGATCCTTACATGAGCTTTCAACTGTTTGTGCATCATTAAACCTTGTTCCATCTAGTTTTATCCTGTTTCTTCTTAGCTTCCTTGCACTCAGCATAGGAAGCATCAAGTCCATTACGTGTTATTATTCTTTTTCTCTTGTCGTTGTTCATCGTAATCATGATTATTTACTGATTATATCAACTTTTTGTTTCCTTTTTGTGAAAAAGATCGTTACTCTTCACACATTCTTTATTGAACAAGGATCATCTCCCTTATTCCCTTTTTCTTATCACAAATTTGGACTTTATACTCTCTCATTTTTTCTTACGTTCATTGGTTGGTCTGAGATTATCTCAGGTTGCATCTTATTTATTCATTACTTGTTTTTCTCTTTCTTCCAACCTTTTTCTTTCTTTCAAGCATTTTCTTTATCTTCAGTAAGTTTTATGTTTTAAATCTCCTTGTTATCACAGATTAATCTGTCTTTTACTTGATATATCTCTTAAGATTATGGTTTCAAGAACTTATCTCATCATATTCTTATACGGATTTTAGGTTTCATAGAACCATTACTTCCTCTTTGGATTACCAAGCATCCAGGTTTTAAAGAGTTATGGTGCATTTATTTACTCCCTTTATAACAAGATGAAGGTATTAGCATCATATTCCGGATTTTCTATGCTCTTTAGATTGCTCCACAATGACTACTTGATCAGAGTAATCAAGGAGGAAATAATCTAAGGCTCCACACTTACCTATGTCTTCAATATTTGAATGTCTGGATAGGGCATCAAGTACTGAGATTAGGTAGTATGCACCATATTTTATGTCACGGTCCAACCTTAGATACCATCCTAATCCTAGTCCTAGTGTCCCTGTAGACTCGACGAACCTAGAGCTCTGATACTAAACACTTGTGACACCCCATCCTCAACAAAACACGATTAAATTCTAACCAGCAGATTATCGAAAATTACGGGAAATTAAAACTGATTTACTATGATCACCACAAGATGAGACATATAATATTTGAGCCAACACTTTTCTTTCATAACATATTTCCAAGGTGCTACAATATAATTTCCCATCATAGCATTACATGAAATAATTGTTCCACATGCTGACTTACATCAAGATACATAAACTGAAAACCGTACATCGATCGTAATACAAGAAACATCGAAAAGATTCCCCAAGATTTGAGTGTACAGGGACGACACATAAGACTCTACTGCTAGACACTATCTATTCCACTAGGTACGATATAATATATTTTAAGCGGATTGCAAGATTCAACCAAGATATGTAACATGTAAACTTAAAACACAAGTAAACAACATAGATCTCATTATCAGGTGTTACATTATCACTCTTATTTTCAAAGCCAACATTACATGTTACCACTTGGCCTCTTACAAATCATCAAGATCAATCTCAAGGATCAACATCACTGGGACTCAATCCCATCATCAAGGCACACAATACCATTCCATGGGTAACACCCATCATATATCACTGGGTTCATCATAACCCTTTAATGTTTAACATCATATCACTATTATGCCATTACAATGGCCTCATCGTACAAACGTCTTTTGCATGGTTAGTGAAATCACAAAGGAGCAATGATACTTGTACAAGGAACATTATCATTTCTTAGATATTTCACATATACCAGGTGCCACACCATACACATATTCACATAAGCAACATAGCCCTTTCCTGACTATGTATTTCAATTAGTAACACCTGCATGGTTAGATTGCACATCAATAGAGATAGCTTAGTCACCAACAACATAACATGATTATCACATCATTAGGATTTGGACATCATCCATTATCATGAACACATGGAGCATAAAGTCATAGATGGTGTATTAAACAATACTCATTACTGTTACCATACCATGGGTATCCACTATACCCTATATCTTGTATCATCATGCACACCATCCCTCAAGATTCATCTTTAGGGATGATACAATCATGATCAACCATGAAACATTACCAAAGGTTCACCTATCATCAACCATAGGTAACCCCCATACTAACATTCACAACCTATTCGTCATGTTTTATCATCATGATCAAAGATACGGGCTCAAGGAAGCAAGATAACACACTATCATATAAGGCTTAAGATAACTTTTAAGGTTATCGGGTAAGGGCACAACCATCACTAGAAGTGTCACCTATCCTCACCAATACTAGGCAGCGACCACAAACCCTCACTAAAGGTGTATCGGGTAGGGTACTAACCCTTACCCAAAGTTGCCGGCCTCAAGCATGACATGCACCCATGCACAAAGGGAATAGCGTCCAGACTTAGACTTAATGATGTGTAGTGCAGCCATAGACCAAGAGTATATCGGTCAGCATATGATCATCACGACAACCCTTTTTGGCCAAGACCCCCTTCTAGCCCTTCTAGGGTTAGGGTTCATACCGGGCAACCATCAAGCCATGTCGCTCAAAGACACAACTATATCACCCAACAAGCACTCACTTGGTCAGCACATCATGATGTCTAAGGAACTCTCATACCGCCCAGGGTACAATACTACCATCCATCAAACATTGCCATGGCACCCAAGGTAGCCTATCATCCAACTTGGGTTTGGGACCCTATAATGGTCAAAGAACTATATCGTCCAGCCCTCAACTTATATCGTCCAAGACCTTATACTGTCCAAACTCACCACATGAATCGGCCAAACCTTCAACCCTAGGACCATCCAAGCTATCAAGCCCATACACATGTCGGGTAACCAACCAAGAGAGAGCATGTATCGGGCAAGGCATATCGGCCAAAGCAACATATATCCTTGTGGGGGTATCTGCCATGCACTTAACCATGATGTCGCCCAAGCTATGCACACATACACACTTATAACGTTCTAGGGTTGATGATATCGGGAAGCATATCAAGCGACTATCCATAACGCCCATCCTGTCATCCTTTGTCATTCATGGAGAACCATCTTGGGCACCCATCATATCACCCAAGGGATCATTACCACAAGGGCACCCCTATCGGTCAGCTAGGGTTTGGGCAACCCCCAACACACAAAACTCCATGGCATCCAGGATACTATATCAGGAAACTAGGGTTAGAGCTAGCTTATCAGCCAAGGCATCTCATTACCCATGACAACATGTCGGGCACTCTAGGGTTAGGACCATCCCATCGGCCAAAGCAACATATCGCCTTATGTTAGGGTTAGGGCATCCATATCGCCCAAGGCACCACTTCTAGGGCTATCACCCTCCCTAAGGAACAACCTATCGGGTTTCCTATACTAATAATGATACCTATCACCAAAGACATAACCACCATATCGCCCAAGATACCAACTAAGAGCTCAACCCCAAGAGCTTGATGTGCAACGAGAGTAGAGCATCCATGTCGCCCGAGGCAACCCTATCTCTCAAGCTAGGGTTGGAGTTATATGTCGGCCAAGACACTAAGGTTTGGGTTTCATGTCGGCCAACCACCATATCACCCACCATCATCATCTTGGGTAGAGGTGCATATCGGTCACAAGGTCAACCAAGGGTTCACTTAGCATATCACCCAAGGCTCAACTCTAGAAGAGGGTATCGGGAAACAACCTCAAGGCCACCATCCATAACGTCCAAACCCTAACCCTATGGTAGGAAAGAGATATTGGTCACCACATCATATCACCCCAAAAATCTAGGCCATAGGCTCACCTTTCAAGTCCAGAGGAGAGAAATGGGTATTGATACAAACCAACAACTAAAGAATAACCTATTGAGCAAGGTACTATGTCGGGCAAAGCATAGTATTGGGCAAGCCCCCATATCAGGTAAAACACTCTATCGAGAAAGCCATCTTCAACCTCTAGCCACCCGTTACCATATAACGCAAGAAGAAAAAGATAAGGATAGTAGTAAAACGTGACCCTTTCCATTAAAACAGATCTCAAGTTCCACATGCACGGATAACATGGAGAAGGGTATCAATTTAAAGACAAGAATCATCACATGCACATATGGAGAGTGAACATAACAGAGATGGTTAAGAGTTATGTAACCTGCCTTAAGAGGATCTCCATGAAAGGCATACAGATTCCTGATCCAAGCAGAAAACCCACGTTCCTCTCCATGGAAACCATCCATCCGAAGCTTTAAGCTTGTCTTCGGCTCCATCATCATCACCTCAAGGAACAAGAGAAGAAGAAGAAGATACCATGGTTATGTATATCTCAAGAAGAAGAAAAGAGGGGTAGATAACCACGACCTTGCCTACTCACATCAAGGGCCCATACATGGCTAAGAGGAGGAGAAGGAGATTAAGAAGAAGGCACAAGGAAAATCTAGCAAGGAAGCATGGCTCACCAAGGTTGGATCTTGAGCAAGGAGTCTCCATGATCAAAGAGCTCGCCCTCCCAAGCTCCATGGGAGTTTTCTTGAGATCCCAAGCTCCCATGCTCGTCCCAAACAAGAAGGTGAAAGAAGGTGGCTGGAAAAGAGCACTTGGTTAAGGAGGAAGAGGGCTACATACACCAAGGAAGAGAGAGGTAGCAAAGGAGAGGTGTCATAACCACATAACTCAAGATACCACTTGCTCATGCACTTAACGTCACTTGTTGCCACCCAAGCTTCACATGCACGGCCTGGTGATACACTCTAGGATGTGTATCATGCAGTTGGGTACCTCCCATGGGTGACACACCCTCATGGGCGACACACTCTCAACCTTATACCCGATACACTAAAAGACAAGGTAGCATGTGTGACACATATGTGATATAAAGACCATATAAAGATGTTACTCCTTAACTATCAACCAAACAAGGTGCCCCAACTTCCATACACATCCTAGATGATGGCAAACATAAGGGAAGTGACTCTAGATCTGATAAATTGCATATTGACCCCTCCACTTTGGGTAATTTGCAATTTGCACAAAAACTAGCACATAGGGCACAAACATCATCCAACTATGCTCAAACCTAGAACATAGGTCATCTACAAGGCACCCCACCTCATCATTATCTTTTTAATGATGCTAGAGAACCGAAGGTATGCTTTACATGTGACATATTGCAATATAACCCCTTACTTTGTGTAAATTGCACTTTGGTCTAAAACAAGCAAACATTGCTCAAACATCATCCAAACGGGACCAAACTGGAAACATGATCTTGTTACATGATAACAAAACATCTTAAGAGATTAGATTAAGGTTCTAAGCACCTTTCATAAGAAAAGAAAAGAGGGTTAGCCAAAAACTCGGGTCAGGGTCCTTATAGGTTACACCTTGACTGAATGTAAGAACTCTTTGAGGAGGGTGGCGCACAACACTTTGAACATCTTCTTGTGTACACATGCACTTTTAATGAAGATTCCTCTGAAGTGTTCCCCGGTGAGGTGTCTTCCCTTGTTGTGGTATAACGTCGGTTCTAGGAAGTCTGTCATCTAGAATATCTTCCAAGATATGGACATACATGCATGTTATCCTTGATAGTACAATCATGTTCATATTTTCCATTTTGCAAGGTAGAGGAGGAGCCACACCTAACTCTGCTTCCTTGGCTGATGTGCCCCACTTTCTAGCTGGCTCGTTTGTGAAGAAAGTGGTGATCCCACCTTCCTCTTCGTCTGAGGTTCCATCCTATGCTACCTTTAGGGGTTCTTCCTTGGTTGGATGCAGATTTTCTATATATATTGACATCTGGGCGGTCACCTTATCTGTAAAATTCGTGAAAACCTTCACAGTTGTATTGTCTTTGACATTGCTTTCCTCAGACGGTTGTCCTAGTTTGACAACGTTCAGTGCTGCTAAATTTTCTACCATCTTTCTGTCATAAAGATAGTCATTTTGTTCATTATGGACTAAGGATTGTAGGAAGCCACTGCACATGTCCATCCTAGACGTTAGGTCATTCAACAACTTATTTATATCTTTGATTTCTCTTGATGTGAGATCTTCTATCTCTATGCTCTCTGCTCTGGCGACGATGGCCTGTGTGGGTTCTTCTGATGCAGGATTTCTGGTAGTCGGGGTAATTTGATCTTCTTTTGGTTCCCCCTTCCCCTTATTTGATTTTGTTTTGTCCTCTTCAGGACTGCTATTCAAATCGAGCTCCCTTGACAACGTAGTAGTTTTCTTAATTTCGTTGTCTTTGGGAGTGTCCGACTGCAGTGTTGGTTCCTTTGCTTGAGGTTCAACTAATGAGGTAGTTTTTACATTGGCTCTTTCTTCTTTTGGCATTGTACCTGCACCTGTCCCCCCTAAATTGTCGTCGTCATTATCGTTGGGGTCTGGAGGGCTCGATGAAGCTTGCAATGTTGAAGGGCCTGTCACATGCTTGCTCTTCTTCCTCTCCCAATGGTTGTTGATCTCTTTGCGTTTGGCTTCCAACTACTGGCGATCTTCATCCAGGCACTGACTCTCCCTTTGGAGGTCGTTCATTTCCACCTCGTAGCCACTTGTTAAGTGGTCTCTATCGGCCCATAATGTGTCCCTCTCTCTCCTAAGGACTGCCATTTCTTCTGTGAGGGTCTTCAATGCTCCCATAATCGCGTTCTGGGTATTTAGCACCCCTTGCATGAACTGGGGTAGCGCTTCGATCCTCTCATTTAGTGACTACACCTACGTGGTTCGTGTACACATGGTGGATGTTATGTTTGAATTTAATTCAAATGTTTGATTCATGTGTTACCACAGTACATCAAACTTGTTACCCTGTATATTTCTAAAGATTGGAGGGTATGGCGGTTGTGACTCCATGTTTGTCATGGATGCTCTCAGTTCTTCCGATTGTGGAGTTGGCAAGGCCGGACTGGGCACTCTATCCTCTGGCTATCCCAGCATTTAAAGGATCACTTTTGAAATTGCCGATCTGGGTACATCTTTAGAGTCTTGGTGTTGTTGTTCAGTTTCTTATTTGTCCGTTGCCTGTTGTTCTATTGTGGCCACTTCAAGGTGTGGACTTTCCCTGGTTGTGTCATCTAGATTCACTTGGACATCTTGCTTTGTTATCACTTTGTCGGGCTAGAATCCCTCACTCACTTTTTTTTCCGCAGGAATAGGGGGTGAGGTTGCCTCCACAGTTGTGGGCTCGTCTAACACTTGTTTCTTCTTCTTCCTTACTGCCAGCATTTTCCTTTCCTCTGACTTCTTCATTTCTTTCTCTTTAGATTTTACTTTATCACCTTCTTCATCAACTGTCGATGGCTTCTCCGCAGTAGTGCAGATGGCCCCTGAGTACATCTTGTCGATGTCATCTTGGGTGGGACGCAACTTGTGGGCATCATAATATGCCATTTCTGGGAGGGGAAGGACTTTCTTGGAGCAGCTTTATTTGTAGTAGAGTTTATCTCCCTTCTGCACTAAGATTTCTGTGTTGATGAGGGACTTGATGTCGATCTTTGCATGCCCATTTGTTACTTTGTACTTCATCAACATGTCTACACCCATGAAGTGGTGGGCTATCTTCGCGATATGGTCTCCAATGTAGAAATCCTTGGTCTATTTGGATTCCCCTCCCACGGCTGCTGATAACCTTTTAATTAGGATTTTTCCAATGTTTACTGGCTTCTTGTTCAGCATAGACCATATCATGAAGAGGTCTCCCTTGTTTACTCCTACTATCTCCAATCTCATGTATATTGTATTAGTAGTTATCTTCTGCATCACCTTGATGAAGCATGAGGTGATCAGGGTAGCCTTGGAGTTCTTAGAGTTATGTTCGTCTTCTCCAGTCAGTTCTTTTCACATTTTGTGGCTGCTATATCTGACAGTTTCTTTTCTACACGTGTCATAGAGCAGGCTTGTGCTTCTTCTATAGTCCATGTGAAGATGGTGTTGAGAATAGCCTCTATAATTTTGTGAGACTTTCCTCCTAGTCTCAACTCTAGTTTGAAGTCTCCACCCCCCTTTTGCACTCCTCTTCTTCTAGGACTTTTTCCAAAGAGGATTGAAATTTGATTGTTAGTTGCTTCACAGATGGGGTTTCGAAGGTGCATAGGGTGCGTAGGTTTGCACCCTATAGGGATTTGATAACTCTATTGTAACTTCCCATCCACTTGAAGTCATCAATGTCGAGATACCTCGTAGGCCTGAACACTTTGACTTGTAACATCCAATCATAATATGACTGGTGGACATCATCCCTTGGCACAAATGTTGGCCCATTCTGAGTTAGAATTGATCCCTCGGTCTCTTCTTCCTCTGTGTGGACCATTTCTTTATCCTACCCTTTTGTTTCCTTTGCAACATTGATCTTCATCTTTTTGTTGCGCTTGATCTCCTTGGGCTGAGCCTTCCTTTTCCCTAGGCTCTTCAATTCGGCCTCTGTAGGCTGGTACTCCGAAGTCTCTGTCCAAGACATACCATGTGATGCCTCTAACTCTTTTGGCATCTGATGAACCAAAACGCACTGATACTTCTCCATCATCAACTATAGTTGTAATCTCCTTGCTGGTGGCAGGCTTGTATTGCTTTTTAAGGATGTTGCTATGTTGTCCATGATTTGTTCTATTTCCTTCAATAATGTTGTCCTTTTGAGCAATGAGTCACCAGTTGAGCCTGACATTCTAAAAAATTTCAAATTAGTTGTATCATCAGCATGGGGATATTAATTTTTAACTCACCTTCATTAATTATTTTATTCTATTTTCATGTGCATGTATTTTTTTTTGACAGAACAAAGATTTCATTAAAACTGAGCCATACAGCATCTACAAAGGGAATTAATAACACTTCCAGAACCCACAAAACTCCAACAACAGATCGGCTTGATCACAAGAACTCAGAATGGGAGATGAAAGAAAAGCTTCAGGATAGATCTCTAACACATACAGCTGATCGAAGCAGCGATTAACAAGAGATACCTTCACTCTGACAATGTTCAAGGAGTAGACAGAAAGACGGAGATCGGAGATCGCAGAAGGGGAAATGCCCAAGAGAGCCACCATAGCACCGTTAGAAATAAAATCTGGGAAGGAACAACAACCACACTGAAACAGAACAGATAAAACCAAGAAAGGAAACCTAAGGATCATAGGCGGGGCAGTAGCTTGGTCACAACCAAGACCAAAAACCAGAACCATCAGCGGTGCAGACCCTCTACCTGCTAACAAATGACCACTACGTGAGGCAGCGTCACCCAGCAGAGAAGAGAACCAGAGATGGTAGAAAGGACCCAGCCGAAGCCAAGCCCCAACAACAACACGATTTCGATGTAGCTTGGGCACCAGATCAACCGCCGTCGGGCACAGCCGACCTGTAGCAAGCCGCCTGGCCTCCGGACGATCCCCGATTGAAGACCCCCGACCGAATGGAGGTCCTGTGATGAAAAACCCTGCAGCCTCGTTAGGGGGAATCCAACCTTTAGAGGGAGAAGAGGCCGATAGGGCCTGAGGGGAGAGGGTGGATCGGCTCCCCCTCCCCCAAGTTCGGTGGGGTGGTGGCGGCTGCTAAATCGCCCACACTATCGCTGAGACCTAAAATCGCCGGAGGAACCTAAGTTTTCTGTTACACTCAAAATGTTTTACCTTGTGCTATATTATCATGTGCATGTATAATTATGTTATATTTTCAATTTTTTTCTCATGACACCGCGACCGCGATCTTTAGACAAAACATCGACCGCGGCCAAAACCACGGTTGAGGTATCACTTGGTCAAATAGTCTATCACACCGTGACCGAGGTGTATTGATCAAACAATAGAACTAAAATTAGAGGAACTTCGGCCGAGAAGCAAACAAGAAGGACCGCAACCATGGTCGAAAGATCCTAGACCTTGTTATGATCGCGACCTACAGTCAATTCGCAGCTAGTTGTTGTGTAAGAAAGACATTGTGGCCCACGGTCTAAAGCAGATCAATAGGGCCTCGACCGCGACCCATGGTCAGCGTGCAGATGACTTCTCGTTCAATAAACACCATGACCCGCAGTCATCATGTGATCACGATGATGGAGGAACTAGAGATCCTGCTCCATTGAAGATGGTGATAGAACTAGAGGTCTAAAATCTCATTCAACATGTCATCAACGATGGTCGAAATGGCGGGGCTTCATGACTGAATCGCACCCAAAAATTTCACCCTAGGTAAAGTAGGGAAATCACGAAATGCCGAAAAGAGGGGGAGAAAAGGAAGCGTCGAGGAACCAGTGAAGGGAAAGGTGAAAGGACTAACTCTAGCTTCAGCGGTGGTCAGAAAAGAAAAGATAGATGAATACCTCGATGGTGGAGAAATGAAAAAAATGGTTGAGGAAAGGCTTCTGCGGAGGTGACAATGATCTCCTTCATCAGTGCTTGACATGATCGTACTTGGTCTTTGTATTTGTCGTCAGGTTGTCAGAGAGATTCAGACAACTCATTTGTCGGTTTGAGAAATTTTGAGATTAGGTCGAGAAGAATGACGTTTCGAGAGTTTTAGTATATATATGATGGGTACCGCGACCTGAGGTGTGCGGAACACCTCGATCATGATCGTTCTCCTCCATGGTATTGATCGCAACCGTAGCCTATCAAGACCTTGAGAGCAAGTGTCGTGGGTCATGGTGTTTGTCCTAGTGGGCAAGATTAGCACCGCGACTGTGACCCTTCAAACAAAACACCTTGGAATCAAAACAAAACTTATTCCTCCAAACAAACCATCTTTGGACAAAAGACATAAAATATTTACACTCCTTTTAGAAGAGGGAAACTGAAATATAGAAAAAACTAGAGGTACTTATCTTATAACACTAGAGTACAAAATAAAGTAAAACATTAATCATGAAAAATAGCAAAGATTGGGTTGCCTCCAAAAAAGCACTTGTTTAAAGTCTTTAGGTCAACTTTCTCTTTCATCATATCTTCATTTTCCTTCCATAGGTGTAGTTTTTGCCTCATTCCTTCTATTTGTTTCGAAGTTGGCCTCCCCCAAATTGAGTTTTTTTCTCCTTACAAAGGCTTGGTCTTAATAGTATCTTTTCACTCTTTGTCCATTTACTTTGAAGGTTCCTATCTTTTCTCCTGCTATCTCCATTACTCCCGACGGGTATAACTTCACTACAGAAAATGGGCATGGTCATCTCGTTGTAAGCTTTCCAGGGAATAATCTGATACTTCAATTAAATAAAAGGACTATGTCCCCTTCGTGAACATCTTTGTTCTTCAAATGGGCATCATGCCAAACTTTTGTTCTTTGTTTATAAATCCTTGCATTTTCATAGGCGTGAAGTCTCAATTCTTTGAGTTCTTAGAGATGAAAGAACCTTTTCTGTCCAGCCTTATCATGGTCCATATTCAGAAATTTTATGGCCCATAGAGCCTTGTGCTCTAGTTCGAGTGGTAGACGACATGATTTACCATAAATCAACATGTAGGGTGTCATCTCTATAGGTGTTTTGTAAGCGGTTCGGTAATCCCAAAGTGTGTCATCTAGCTTCATTGCCCAAACTTTCCTTGTGTGGCTCGCGGTCTTTTCCAAGAATTGCTTTATCTATCTATTTGATACTTCCACTTGCCCCGATGTCTGGGGTGGTAAGGAGTCACGATCTTGTACTTCACCCCATACTTTCTTAGCATAGCTTTGAATTATTTTTCACCAAAATGTGGTCCTCCATCGCTTATGATCGTGCGTGCTACTCCAAAGCATGGGAATATAGTTTTCTTGAAAATCTTTATCACGATATTGGAATCACAAGTTTGAGTAGCGACTGCTTCAATCCACTTAGAAATGTAATCAACAACAATGAGGATTTATTGATTCTCCTTTAATGGCATAAAAGGTCCCATGTAGTCAATTCCCCAAACATAAAAAAATTCTACTTTTACCCAATCTGCCATGGGCATCTCGTTCCTCCTGCTTATATTTCCCGTTAACTGACATTCTTTGGGCGGTTTGACAAAAGAAGTTGCATCCTTGAAGAGTGTGGGCCAATAAAATCTAGACTATAGGACCTTTTCTGGTGTCCTATCTCCAACATGGTGTCTGCCATAAGGTGAAGAATGGCACTCTTTTAGGATCAATGGCACCTCCTCTTATGGTATGCACCAACGATATATATTATCAGAGCATCTATTGAAAAGCAATTGGTCATCCCAGTAGTAATTCTTCAAATTAGAAAATAGCTTCTTCTTCTGGTTGTACGTGATCTCCGGTGACAACTACCCATAGGTTAGATAGTTACAGATATCTGCAAACTAGGGTAGTCTTTGCTCGTCAGACTAAGCCATTAGTAGGGCTTCATCAGTGTAATTATCATTCACTGGTAACTAATTCTCTTCGTCGAAGACTATTCTAGACAAGTGTTCTGCAACCACATTCTCCTTCCCTTTCTTGTCATTGATTTCATGATCAAACTCTTGCAACAAAATCACCCATCTTAAAAGTCATGGTTTTGTATCCTTTTTCTGCATCAGATACTTAATTGCCCCATGGTGTGTATATACTTTCACCTTCAATCCTATTAAGTATGATCTGAATTTATCAAAGGCATATATAATGGTCAACATTTCTTTTTCTGTAGTTGTATAGTTTACTTGCACCTCGTCAAGCATCCGACTCGCATAACAAATTACATGATGTTTCTTGTCCTTTTTTTATCCCAAGACAACGTCTATTGCATAGTTATTGGTGTCACACATGATTTCAAAGGAAAATTCTCAATCTAGTGCCTAAAGAATTGGTGCCGTTGTTAATGCTCTTTTCAGTGTGTTGAAGGCATCCAGACATTCACTGGTGAATTCAAACTTAGCATCTTTGAGTAGAAGATTAGACGAAGGTTTTGAAATCTTTGAGAAATCCATTATGAATCTCCTGTAGTATCATGCATGTCCCAAAAAACTTCTCACTCATGTTACAAACTTTGGCGGTGGAAGCCTTGAGATAGCTTCAATCTTACTCAAGTATACTTCAATTCCCTTCTTTGAAATCTTGTGACCTAATACTATTTCGTCTCGTACCATGAAATGGCACTTCTCCCAATTTAGAACAGGATGTTTTTCCTCACATCTTTGCAGTACTAGAGATAAATTTCTTAGGCATGTGTAAAAGTCTGTCCCATAGACTGAGAAGCACTACTACATTTTTGGCTAGTAACGTCGCTGCCCATAGCATCATTTTTATTAGAATAACCAACCTAATAGACTATTGCATCGGTTTTATCATAAAAACCGACCTTACATGTTTCCCGTGGAAAAAATTCACGCGATTTTGGCTTCGCGCCTCGATCTATAGCGTTGGTTTTTCTAAATAACCGATGTTATAGGGTCAAACAAAAACGCGGGCACCGCTTTGGAACTCTAGGGTCGGTTTTTATGAATAACCGACCTTATAGATACTGACCTCTAGGGTCGTTTTTTTCAAATACCCGACCTTATAGACGGTTTACGAAAATTCGGGCACCACTTAGGCTTTAGCGTCGGTTTTCTGGAATAACTGACCCTATAGACCTGACTTCTAGCGTCGGTTTTGTCAGTTAACCGACGCTAAAGGTCGGGTTGTTACCAAAACGCACGACTAGACCCTATCGACTTCTGTTTCATTTCATTTTTCTCGAAAGAACAGCTATTCCGACGCTGCCATTTGCCGCTGCTTCTCGCGACCTCTCGCAACCATCTCCTTGTCCGAAAAGAGGCAAACTAGTGCCGTTTTCTTTGGACGACGACGTCCAAGCTTCTTACCACCATCTCCGGTGACGATGACGCTCATTACCACCATCTCTAGCGCCGTTTCCTTGGACGATGATGATGACGTTGCATCTATCTCCAGTGCTTTCTTCCTTGAAAGGCGACGACGTCTTAGGCGTTGCAAAGGCCGTGTGTATCTCTCTCCGATTCTTTTCCCACACAAGCTCCCTCACCGACCGGTTCTTCTCAAGGTATTTCTCTCTGCCGCCTCATCACTCCTCCATTTACATTTACTTTCAAGCAACTGACCAGGTAGCACGGCCGTGCTGGGCAGCACGGCCGTGTTAGGAGTAGTAACAAATTAAAAATTGACAAATTTTGATGTTTCTGCAACTCAGCCAACACGGCCGTGATGCCCAACACGGTCGTGTTGGCTGAGTTGCAGAATCATCAAAATTTGTCAATTTTGAATTTGTTATTGCTCCTATAAATTGATATATACTGAACCTAATTAATACATTATAACAGAATTGAATTGTGCATTTGTGTTGTTGCAGGTGCTATTGACTTGCATATATTTCTTCTTCAGCTTACAAGTGAGGTATAATATTCTCACTCTCCCAATGTGCCATTTTATTTGACTAGTAAATCAACCAATAATAAAAATATGTATTCATTCATATCTACATTTTGTTATCAATCATACATTCCAGAAATATGAGGGTAGACATTGTGTATTCTCAGATTGACACTTTAGGGTTTATATATGAGATCATCGATGCATGATGTTTAACTTAATATATAAATATGACAATAATACATTTATTCATGTATCAACTTAGAAACCCATTCAAAATTTACTCATAGTCCCCGGTTTGGGACTGTTTTTGGATATTTAATCTCACTTAGGATGTAACTGTATAATGTATGTTTAGTTTTGAAGAAAATTTTAGTAGTATTTCCTCATTTGTTCTCTGGGTACATATGTGAGTGGTTATTTATCATTTACATCGGTGTACTTGGAGAACTTAGGGGAAATGCTGCTGAAATTTTCTTCAATAGTAAACATACATTATATAGTTACTAGTGAGATTAAATATTCAAAAATGGGATAGGTGGTACACTTTAGTATAAAAGTAATTAACTTCCTATCAATAAAAACTTATAGCTTATAGTATCAATATTAAATGCTTAGTTTTATAATTAATTTTTAATGTGATATAGAAAATGGATCGAAGTTGGATGTCTATCAAGAATCGTTGTAGTCCAGAGTTTGCCAAATGTCTTAATGAATTTATTAGATTTGCTGAGGAACATAGGAAACTACATACATATAGGTTCTATTGTCCATGTAGACATTGTGGTAACAATTTGAAAGTTGATATTGCTGAGGAAATTAAGAATCATGTCATATGCAATGGGATCATACAAGGTTATAATGAATGGTATTGGCATGGAGAGAAAATTAATAATTGATCAGAAAATGTCGATATTAATAGTTGTGGCATAGAAGATGGAGAGAAAATTAATAATACGTAGGGGCGACCGCGAAGGTGCCAATAGATATAGAAAATTGGCATGATGTTCCTAATGCCAAAAAAGACCTCATATGGAAAGATATATCTGTGAGTGGAAGTGATATTATTTTTATATGTTTTTTTATCTATTGATTCTAATTTAGTTTGCTTGGAATTAATTGCTTTTCAAAACAACATTATTAATTGCTTCTTTTGTATGTATAGGGTGTTTTTCATCTAAATGAAAAAGATCACAAGAAAATAGTGCTACAACGTTGTGGTGTATGATGGAGGGGTTTTAAGACATATCTCACAAAGGAATTTATAGATAATACTAAACAAAAGAAGAAAGCAATAGTTGTATATATTTTTATAGATCCTAAGGTGTGGGAAACATTTGTTGCAGCTAGGAGATCGGAAGAGTTTCAGGTAATAAAGATTGTGATGTATTGTATGAATCTTTAATTTTATACAATTAAGGAGGTGAATCTTTTTATACATGTTTGCCAAGTCTGAATTGCAATATCTCATTTTAAATGATTAGGCTATCCACCAGGCTCAAAAGGAAAGACGGGCCAAAAATGTGCATGACCATCGCTTGGGGCCCAGTGGTTATGCCTTCCGCCGCCAACTACAAGAAAAGCAATCCTCTTCTGGAGAAGAATCTAGTACAACTCAAGTTGAGAGTCCACCCCGACACTTGACATGGATTGATGCTAGAAAGAATCGAGCAGGTGAAATTGTCAACCCTGCAACTAAGGAGGTGGCACAAAAGATGGTAGGTTTATCCCAACTAAGTAAAGAGTAACTCCCACAAACTTAGATTTATTTATATCTAATTGATATTGTGATTTAATATTTTTATTAACTATGAATAGATTGATCTCCACGAGCAAAGGAAGGAGGGAAAGTTCATCCTAACTGGCCACATGGATGAACTATCAGTTATTCTTGGTACGAAGGAGCATCATGGCCGTGTTAGGGGATTAGGAGCTGGCATAGGATTCAAGTCTTATTTTGGCCCTTCGCAATCTAAAAGAGGTTGTGCATGAGGTCTTACACAAGAGGAGGTTGAAGCATTAGTTGCGCATAAAGTACAACAAATAATGTCTTCATTTCATCCTACTCAACCTTCTCAACCTATTCATACTATGCGTCTCTCAAGTGATGAGGTACAAGCTGGCCATGCTCCAGTTGTAGAAGGTCATGGGAGCACTCCCAATGACCCACCACAACAATGTGCAGTAAGTTTTTGTTCTATGTGTTGTGTTATTAGTATGATATATATATGATAATATATATAGTTATAACATGTATCTGTTCTACTGCTTCTTATATAACCTATATTATTTCAATCTAGGTTGGTATGAACTATAAACTTGCAGTGGAGGTTCCAGAATATAATATTGTGGCAGGGGCCAAGGTGTACAACCTTGGTGGTACATTGCATTGCCAACAAATTACTGATGACATTTTCCGTGTGTCCATCCATCTTGTGTATGACGGAATGGGGGGGAACCACTACCCATACCTAATCCTGAATATAGTACAGTTGAAGAAGCAGAGGGTGCTATGGTGGGTTGGCCTAGAAACTTGGTTATCAATGACAAGGTATACTTGAATTCTATCATATTTTTCATATTTGACTGCATATATGAACTTGTGTAATAGAAGCATGTAATTTAATTAACAGGTTTGCAAACCAAAAAGTAAAAATTAACTAGTCATCCTCCTATGCCCAAGACATCTATTATTCCAGAATCCACATTCGACGAGTTGGGAAGTAAATGTAAATGTTTGTGTCGATACTTAGCCAACCAAAGCTCTGGACTACAAATGTTGATCAATTTAATAGAAGGTGCAACTGGGAGGGACTTTGACAATTATATTTTTCTTGATGATATTATAGAGTTGTTCAATTATGATTGGCTAAATACTTTGATATTAGAAGTATGGATAAGGTAAGGATCTATCAATATAGAAAATTCCAATACACATTTTTAGCTTATTTCTACATATGAAAATAATTACAAATGTTTAACAACCATTTATATACCGAGGCCACAAACTTTGATATAAAGAATGTTGGATTCTTAGCTCCTTCGGTCACTAGTCAGGTGGAGACAAATATTGAGGAAGTGAGTGAGTACTTCTCTGATGCATTCAAATATTTTGCTACTGTGGGAAAGGAAATTATCCTAATTCCTTTTAACGTCCAGTAAGTATTATTATTCAATATAATTTTAATAATGAACAAATGTATTTATTTTAATGTTTTTTATTCTTACTCAGATCTAGACATTGGGAATTAGTGGTGATTGCCCCAAAATTGATGACTCTTTATTATCTTGACCCAATGGGAAAAACAACAAGGGGTCACAAATTGAAATTGCCAGCAATGATGTAAGCATAAATATCATCAATGCTTCAACATGATATTTCTATTTAGAATTTCTATTTTACCAACTATCGTTTAATTGATAGGGGTATAAAAGCTTTTCGTGAAGGAGAAGGACAAATACCCACAAAATTAAAGACATTGACTTTGAAAAATGTCAAGGTAGCTACTTTGACAACTGCTTAGTCTTATATGTATTAATTTTCAACTCTTATATGTCAACTCTTATAGTCTTCTATTTATAGTAGTTACTAACATTAAGTATAATTTGTTATTTGTAGTGTCCTATACAAAATAATGGTTGGGCTTGTGGTTACTATGTAATGAAATATATGCAAGCTATTGTCAAACAAGAATCAAATGACATTCAGACTATAGATCAGGTAATAAAGAATAACATCATAAATTTACAAGTGAGTTGTAGTCATTTTTATAAAATATTAGCATGTGCATTTTCTGTTACAGATCTTTACAACTCAGCCTTACACACGTGAGGACTTAAATGAATTCTGAGAAGAGTGGTCAGATGCTTTTCTAAATGAAGTCAATATAGCATTGGAATAAATATGTCAGTTACGTTCTATTTATGTATGTGGTTTCAGTACTCTTTCATATTTACTTTTATATCTGACATTTAATATCATCTTAGACTTGCAATAATCTATCATTTTGTAAACTATGATGTGACTATGTGTACTCAACTCCATATATGAATCATTTTTGTTATGAATGTGTGGTTTGGAATGGTGACGGTTAAGCATCAATGCTCCCCTCTCCCATATCTTATTCTTGTTCTTCTATTTTGTTCTATTCAGTTTCTACAGAAATTTAAAAAAAAATCGACCCTATAGCATCGATTTTTTTAAAAACCGACGTTATAGGTGTCTTGGTCGTTCCGCGTAGAACGACCGTGTTGCGAAAAATGGCAGTGTTGGGATGAGGTAGAACAGCCGTGCCGTGTAGCACGGACGTGCTAATATAGACCAACACGTTCGTTCTAGGTGGCACGCTCGTTCTACCTCATCCCAACATGACTGTTTTATGCAGCACGACTGTTCTACGCAGAACGTCCAAGACACCTATAAGGTCAGTTTTTTAAGCAAACTGACGCTATAGGTTTTTTAGAGTCGGTTATTTAGTAACAAACCATCCTTAGAAATAATCTTTAGAGTCAGTTATTTATTAAAAATCGACGTTATAGGGTTCATGTACAAATTCATTTCTCATTTGGGTTTAGTTTTTGAGGGCCTATAGGGTCGGTTTTTACTATACAAGGTCGGTTTTTTTGGGTTAAAAAAACCGACGCTATAGAGCAATTTCTGTAGCGATAGACACTTAGGCGTCACCTGAAAAGTGACGCTATAGGCTTAAAAAAACTGACGCTATAGACCGTTTCTGTACTATTGAAGCCATTCATAAAGACTTCTATGATATCTTCCAGAAAATTAGAGAACATCGAGATCATACAACGTTGGAACATTGTGGGTGAATTGCATAGTCCAAATGACATTCTTCTGAATGCATATGTGCCATAGATCCAAGTGAATGTTGTTTTCTCTTGATCATCTGGGTAAATAGGGACTTGATAGCATCCTGAATATCCACATAGAAAACAAAAATAGTCATTATGGGCCAGCCTTTCTAAAACTTGGTCGATAAATGGTAAGGGGAAATGATCCTTTTTGGTGGTTGTATTTATCTTGTGGTAATCGATGCACATGCGCTAGCCTGCTACTATTCTCGTAGCAACTTCATCTCCATCTTCCCCTCATATGACCGTTATTCCACCCTTCTTGGGTACAACATGGATAGGACTAACCCAATTGCTGTCGCTTATTGGATAGATGATTTCAGCATCTCATAGCTTTATAACTTCTTTCTTCACCTCCTCTTTCATCATTTGATTTAACTTCCTTTGTGGTTGAGCCAGTGGCTTGGCTGTCTCTTTAAGGAAAATTATGTGCATGCATAAAGCTAGGTTAAGACCTCTAATATCCTCCACATAATACCCTATAGCTTTTCTACACAGCCTCGACTCATCTAACAACTTTTCCATTTGGTCATCTGATAAGTTGGCATTGACAATTATTGGGTTCCTTTCTTCTTCATCTAAGAATTCATATTTCAACCCTTCTGGAAGAGGCTTTAACTCTGGTTTGGGCTTCGATGCTTCCTTTTCCTCGGTTGTCTTCTCCAACGAAACGTACTTCACTGTTTCAATTATCTCTTCATCACCATTGAATTCTTCTTCTGGTTGGTTCAAGTAATCTAGGATTTCTGCAACTTCTTGGATTTCCATGGCAGGATCTTGACTATTCACATTAGTGGATCTACGATTGCTTTGTCTTCTTGCACTTCTTCACAACACTGATTATAACTATCCATGAACTAGGCTGACTCAGATAGAGATGGTCCCCTTATGGCATCTTGTCTCCTAAAATCCAAGTGATCGTTCCCTACTCGTAGTGTGATGATTCCTTCAACAACATCTATCAGAGCTCTCCCCATTGCAAGGAAAGGCCTTCCAAATATCATAGGGCATCTGGAGTCTTCGACTGTGTCTATTACCACTATATCACGCGGTATGAAAAATCTCCCAACTCTTATCGACACGTCTTCTACTATCTCCACTGGCCTTCTAAAGGTATGATCAGCTAACTCGATCCTCATCCATGGCTTTACCATGTCTTTTAGCCCAAGCCTTTGGGATAGAGTCAGGGGCATTAGATTGATGCTTGGTCCCAAGTCAGCTAATCCTTTTCTCTCCATGTTATCTCCAACCCGAAAAGGTATGTTGAATGCTCCGTGATCTTTCTTTTTGGTAGGTAGCTCTGCTTGAATAAAAGAACTGGACATTTTTGCTAACTAGACAGTTTCAATGTGATCACCCCTTCTTCTCTTCATAATCAGGTCTTTGAAGAACTTTGCATAGGTTGGTATTTCTTCTATTGTATCAAGAAAGGGCACATCCAGGTGAAGCTTCTTTACAACTTCCATGAACTTTTTGTATCTCTTCTTCAAGTGTGCTTTTATTAACTTATAGGGGAAAGCAATTCTTGGGGCTTATAGATTTTTCTTCAGAAGAACATCTCCCAGCGGGTCTGAGTCCTTTTCCTCTCATTCCTTCTTCTTTTTCGGGTTGTCATGCTTCTTTCCCATGTTCAACTTGTTCTTTCCTTCTTGATTCTTCTGTTTCCTTTTCATTCTCAGGCTACTAATTAACATGACTTCTCTCTTCTTCAGCATTGTTGGTTTTAGCATTCTCCATCATTTTCCCATATCAAAGAGTAGCCATTTTGGCAGTCTCAATATTTGATGAGATCTTTCCTAAAGGATTTTTCATTAGCTCAATTAGCTGTGCAATCTGCTGATCAATCTGTCTATAATGAGTTTGCATATCCACCATTTGAGTTTGCATGTTAGTTAGCACTCTCAAATTCATGAGGGCACTTTGAGCCAGTTGATCATTCACTGACGCTTGCCTCTTTGTGAAGTCAAATAGTTGAGCAATCATGTCAGCTTAGTTATTGTCTTTTGCTTGGCTCAGCCCTGGGCCCTGCCCTTATCCTTGCCTTCTCACTTTTTTTTTTCTGGCCTTGATAGTTGTTTTTTTTCTGCTAGTAGCTGGTAGTCTTCATGTATTGTGTTGGCACCCCTTTCTTCTCAAACCTTGGGGGAGGTTTGGATGAACTACTCAACTAATGTGTGTTCTCCAAACCTTCTTTGTTGTCGCAACTAAACCTAGGGTGGTCTTGTCGCCAGAAGTTGACATAAGAGATGTTCTCCATCTCTTCTTCACTTTTGTTTTCATCACTTTCCTCAGCTCGGGTATAGATACAATTATCGATCCCGTGCCCTCCTTCTCCACAGGTAACATACTTCATTACTTTCTCAGTAGGCTTCTTGCCTTTAGCTCCAGTATCTTTCAGCTATTTGACATCAGTGGTTATTTTTTGAATCTGTGTTGTTATGGTCTCCAAGACTTTGACTTCAATAGATGGTCCTTCAGACCCTACTTTCTCCGTCGACCCCCTATCATTCCTATCATAGTCCATGCTTACTTGTAGCGCAACCATGTTGTCTATTATCTTCATGGTTCTACTCGGTTTCGTTCTAGGAAAGTCACTTCCAAAAGCTACGTTCAACGAAGTCCTCCCAGTAAGAGTCATCCCATTATAGAAAGTGGTGACGAGGAACCCCTTATGGTAATTATGGCGCACACAATCTCTCTAGTACTCCTAGAAGCATTCCCACACTTCATGCAGGTTCTCTCCCAGCTTTTATGCAAAAGAATTGATCTTCTGCATGTTGCAGATAGTCCTCTCGGTAGGGTACCACTTGGTAATGAAGGCATCTGCCAAGGGTCTCCACCCATCTATGGACTGGTGGAGGAGATTGAGGTACCAGGATAGAGCATTATCCTCAAGAGAGAAGTTGAAGCCTTTACAATATATCACTTCTTGATAGACTCCCCTCATCTTGATGGTATCACATATATTTTTAAAGGCATCGAGGTGGTGGTATGGGTTTTCACTCCTCAAATTACTGTGGAAAGGTTTACTTCGGATCATCAAGATGACAACTAGTTTCAACTCAAAGTTTGCTACATTGAAGTGTGATATGACGATAGGGCATCTCTATTCGTTGGCCCTAGTTGCTTCCAGTTCTCTAAGAGTCTTCCCCTCTTCATCATCCTCGTTGTCATTGTCCCGACCATCGTGCTCACGTTCATTGTCATGGTGATTGCAATGGCACCTACTTCAACGTCGGTAGCATCGTTCTTCATCACGTTGATCTTCATCTCGATGTTCTTCTTCTCAACGTTCTTCTCCACATTGATGATTGTCTAAGTATCGACCATCTCTGTCTTAGTCCGACCCTGGAGGTGGTGGGGGGTTATGTTGAATCCTCGCATTCCACTCATCTCCAGTGAGAGTACCATCCACAGGAGGTGACATGGTGACTCAAGGTTGAGGAGCAAAGTTAAACGAGTTTGCTTCCCTCTGGGTTCCCTGAATAGACCGCACATTCAAGTTAGTAAACCGGACGTGCTAAACAAACTATTCTACACAAATGTAGGGTAGAAAATTTAAGGTTTCTATGTAGTAAAGCTTATTACTAAGCTTGAGGCTCAGGAGTATAGTGAGTGGAATCAAGTTCTTAACAGTGCCATTTTTCCTTATTCCCAACAACATTGCCAAAAAGTTGACCGACCTAAATCACACATCTAAAAAGGAGCAGATTCAAAGTAGTTGGACTCTTAAGATAGTAACCCAACATTCAAGCCCTCACAACTATTATACGGGGTCTGACGTAGTAATTGGGTTTGAACCACAGGGGCAAGGTTAGCATGTGCTAAGAACACACGGTCTCACACTCATATACTCTGGATAATAGATGTTTTAAAAGGGTGTTCCCAAAGGAACAATATTGCTCAAACCAAAATAAAAGAAATAAACCAAAGATAAGAAAAATAAAGCGTAAAATAAGATGGGAACAAAGATATGGAAGGGAAACTTGGATTGGGTTTCACCTACTAAGACATCTCACCAACATGCATTCATCACCTCTCTCTCTCATATACTCCTATCAAGACTACAAGCAATCATAAAGGTTTCCATACCTCTCTCTCTCTCGAGATGAGGATAGATCTAAGCCCAAAGTCAACCTCTCTCTCAAGATGACCATCCAAAAACTACAAGGGAGAACATATGAACATAAGCTTTAGCATTCCAACATTTTCATGCAATCATACTACTCCATAACACAATATATTAGTGATACTACTCTTTCGAGGTACCAATGATCAAACATCACAAGATGGTAGCTAAGCATACAAGTAAAACATTAAAACCAGTGCATGGAGATAATCTTGACAAGAGTATATATATATTTAAAAGAGAGAGCCAGTATAAATGTTGGGAGACCCTTAGTGGCTACTCCAAACCCAAGTTAAGTGTTTATACACACATGTTTACGGGAAGCATAACAACGTCATGAAATGATAGATACATCTAGTTCCATGAAGAGATGAGGGAAGTACAACAAGATGGAAGTGATAGATCTAGATAGAGAGATAATAATGCAACACAACACAATCCTTCTTCAGATCCAGATCTAGGAGGTTGATGGCGTGGACATTCTCCTTCTCTCGAAGAAGATGGAGCATTTAGTCTTCTCTCTCCTCAGCTTCTGCCTTTGGAGATCTATGACTGATTAGATAGATGGGAATGAATATGGAAAATGGCAGCACTTCATGGTCCTTCAAGATCTCCTGATTTTACAAGATGTGTAGGTGGCCTATTTATAGGCATGCTCCACCAACTTAACTCCTCAACCGCGGTCGAGGTTTGGTCTTGGTCGAAGACTGATCATTGTCGAGGCTTTACTGCCATCCTCTCCACATTCGGGGTGGTTAAGTCACCTTCTCGGTCGTGTCCTAGCTGCTGCATCCTTTGGTCAGATCGCGGTCTAAAGCTCGGTCGTGGGCTTCATGTCGCGGGTGTGTGGACCGCGGGTGAGTAGAGCACGAGGCATTGTGGGTGTGAGGGGTCGTAGTTGTGAGGCAATGAGGTGATTCTTGGAGCCTCGACCGTGGTGGGGTGGGCCTAATGGTTGAATGGGACGCGGTCGAGGTGTCGACTGTGACCTTGGCTTGATTGTAACCCTGCAACAATGGAAAGAGTGTGTAAGTGAGATACTTGGCATAAAGTGATAAAATAAGTGGAAAAAACTATAAAAGGTATGCTAGGAGAGGTATAAAATGTATGCGATAAGTGTATAAAATGACCTATTATCAGTCACTCCTATACATAATGTGTTGGAGGAGTACTTTAGTAACATCCCATCGAATAATGAATCAATATCTACATGCACCTAATTTATGAGTGCCCTCTCTGCTTACTCGCACTCTCTCCTATGGAGCTTTGCGAGTGAAACTATCCTTGCTAATATCCTTGATGAGTTTCTTCATGATGAGCTTGTTGAAGTAGTCCATAACCTACTGATCAAAGTCCTCTCCAGCCAGGTGTGCCTTGGTGTTGGCATCATAATCACCTAGATCTGCTAACATGTTGCTCAACATGCATGGTAGAAGCAACACTACCCGTAGTTGCAAAAGGAACTGAGATAACTGATAGATTTGCTTCTTGTTATCAATCCCTAGATGGATGTGATCCTACAGTGGTGGTTTGTACATGTATGTCCCTCATTGGCCTAGCAGTTCAGTCCCACCTCCCATCAGCTGCTCAGGCAATGTCGGTGAAGTCCCAATTCTCTGGAGAGGAGGTTCATGATGGGGTGTTATTCTAGCTGAGGCCAGATAAGAAGTTGAAGGAGAGCAAACTAGGTAGGAGATTGGTAGCAAGTTCAAGGGGGGTGAGAGAATGTGTTGGAAGAGAGAGATAGTAGGTTGGGGGAGAGAGAATGAGGGGATGAGAGAGATAGGGGGATGGGAAAACAAAGTTCACTGGGGAGGGGGGAGAGAGAGAAATGGGGGTGGGTGGAATCAGTGATCTATGGTGAGAGTTAGTGGGGAACTTTCCTCCTACATTGGTCTAGATCAGAGCACATCTAAGGGTTGAAATTTTGATTGTATTCTGACGCCAATACACTTAAGTGTATTCTAACCTCACTATATATATGTATATATATATATATATATATATATATATATATATATATATATATATATATATATATATATATATATATATATATATATATATATATATATGAATATATATGTAGAGTCAGGCTAGAATACACTCGAGTGTATTCAGAGCAGAATACACTCAAGTAGTTTTTCATGATGTAATATTTTTTTCAAAAATATAATCCATTGATCTTCTTAAACATCTTGTGAATAGCTCATACGTAAAATTTGAGCACATTTGGACATTTAATGGTCATGTTATAAAGACCGCAAAAATAATACATTTCAAATTAGTTTCGCGCATCGATTTTGTTGCCCTTGGATGAGTAACTTACACTCATCCAAATGGGCTTAAAATTTGTATGTAGCCTAGTTATAGTATGACGATGAAGATCCATGGTTTACATTTTGGAAAAAATAGTATTCATATGCAAACACACTTGAGTGTATTCATGCGATCTGTACACTCAAGTGTATTCTACCCTGACTCCATATATATATATATATATACATATATATACATTCATATATATGTATATATATATACATGCATATATATGTATATATATACATATATACATATATATGTATGTATATGTATATATATGTATATATATACATATATACATATATATGTATATATATATCTATATATGTATATACATGTATGCATTTATATATATGTATATATATGTATGTATATATATGTGTATATATATATGGGTCCATCTTTAATACCCGGGTGGGTAGCTACCCGCCCCCTATTTTGGTTACTTTTTTTTATTTTCTTACTTTTGTCATGTAGAGGGTTACTTTACCTTGCAAACTGTAAAGTTTCATACATAGATAGTTAGGTTTACAACAGCTGATTCAAAAACACAGTTATATACATATCTGTTGTGTACTTTTCACGGATTTACTTTTTTAGTTGCACAGTTACTTCTTTATCAAAATAGTTAATTTTTTGATAGAAGGATTACTTTTATGACTAGAAGAGTTACTTTTTTGGCTGCTGGGTAGTGAACTCCAAGTTACCCGCACAGGTATTCAATGAACGCCATATATATATATATAGACACACACACACACATATATATATATACATATATATATATATATATATATATATACATATATATATACATATATATATACATATATATACATAAATATAGATATATATACATATATATATATATATGTATATATACATATATATATATATATATATGTGTATATATGTATAAATAAATATATATATATATATATATATATATATATATATATATATATATATATATAAGTAGAGGTTAGGAAGTGTGTACCGGCTGGTACATGCAACTTAGGTGTACTGGCTATGAAAATCACATATGTAGAATATATTTATTCAATCTAACCTTACGGATTGAATCAAAATTCAATAGATTAGATGTGTTAAAATAATCACAGCCATACCATATGTGTATCATGAGATACAATGATATATCATTCAATGGTTTCTGTAATTTCCACACTTTACCGTTGATTAGAATATATATATATATATATATATATATATATATATATATGGGTATATCTTCGCTACCCGTGCATCAATTTTGTAATAGGAAGGCATGCATTTGTAATGAGACAGTCCAAATTGTAATAGACAAACTCGTTTTGTAAATACAGTTTGATGTTTGAATTCTCTATCTGGAAATAGTAAAATATATATTTATGACTGTAACAACGTTGTAATACAAAACGAGTCTTTGTATTACAATTTTGATTGTCTCATTACAAATTTGGACCGTCTCATTACAATTGCATGCCTTCCTATTACAACACTGATGTGCGGGTAGCGAAGATATACCCTATATATATATGTCTGTGTGTATGTATATTTATATATGTAACTAATAAGCTATATTTTTAATCCATACGATTGGATTACAAAAAAATTATCGCTATGTAAAGTTATTAAAATGTCTCTCATGCTCTCACCAAGATATGTTTCTCACTGGATCGTTGTCCTATATATATATATATATATATATATGTGTGTGTGTGTGTGTGTGTGTGTGTGTGTGTGTGTGTGTGTGTGTGTGTGTGTGTTTGTTTGTAGTTACACGAAAACTATACTCATAAGGAAAAATAACATGTTTAGTAATATTGACTATATATATTTGATAGTGCTAGTTATTCATGTACTAACAAGGAGGTAGGGTTGGTTTTTTTTTTTTTGAAATTCTCTTATGGAGTATGCTTATGAGTAATTTAGCTAGTGGCTACCACAATAAGAATCACAAAAACCATTTTAAAAATCATTTTTGGAGACAATTTCAAATACATGATAAGAAAAGAGCCACAAGTCAAAATTTAATCACAAAATGTTCTTGCAAAATATTATAAGATCATACAAGATTTCAAATGAAAGCATCCAATTACAAATCGATGTAGTGAGTTTACAAATAAACTAAATTGATAATGAAAGAAAGCATTATTTTTCACAATAAATGGATTCATCTTTTATTTTCTTCAATCTCAACTTCAACACATAAACATACTAATTTCAACTTTCCACAACTCTTCAAAATACATATCCACCCAACAAGAACATAGAAGATATGATAGCAAAAGATGATATAGCATTTTTTTGTTCAATGGCCTGACCCATAGCCATGACCTGATCCAAAACCACTTCCTTTTCCACTAGCACCACCACCTCCCCCTCCTCCTCCCCCACCCCCTCCCCCTCCTCCACCCTTTCCATATCCAACACCAGATCCATACCCTGAACCTGAGCCAAAACCGGATCCCATTCCACCACCTCCACCTCCACCTCCACCTCCACCTCCACCACTACCTTTTGGGACATGCTTACCTTTAATCACACCTTTTCCATGTACATGCCCTTTTGGGTGTACATGCACATGTCCTTTCGGGTGTACGTGCACAGGCTTGTGCCCATGTGGGTGCACATGCACATGCCCATGACCGTGCCCAAAACCAGAGCCAAATCCTTTTCCAGAGCCAGAGCCAGAGCCATTGCTTCCACTACCACCACCACCACCTCCTCCTCCACCTCCACCGCCTGTACTACCAGATCCTATACCAGAACCAGAACCGCTCCCAAATCCAGAACCAGAGCCACTTCCTCCACCACTTCCACCTCCACCTCCACCTCCACCTCCTCCTCCACCACCGCTTTTACCAGAACCACTCCCATATCCTGATCCTGAACCTGATCCAGATCCAGATCCTACACCTCCACCCCCTCCACCACCTCCACCGCCACCAGCACCAGCTATGCCGACACCACTGCCAGATCCGTATCCACTTCCAGAACCGGATCCTGATCCACTTGTAGAACCCCCTCCTCCACCTCCCCCTCCCCCTCCCCCTCCACTAGCACCACCTACTCCACCACCACTTCCGTATCCAGCTCCACTTCCAGAACCGGATCCTGATCCATTTGTAGACCCCCCTCCTCCGCCACCACCTCCCCCTCCACCTCCTCCTCCACCAGCATTTCCTACTCCACCTCCACTGCCATATCCAGCTCCACTTCCTGCACCAGAACCTGATCCATTTGTAGAACCACCACCTCCGCCACCACCACCTCCTCCACCTCCTCCCACATCTTGAGTTAGAAATCTTGTTGCGGATGAGACACTCACGAACAACAATACAAAGAATGAAACGACTGCAATCTTTCTAGCCATTGTTGCTAGGTCAACTAATGTCGTATGATTTTGTGAAGGTAACGAGAAGAAGGTGCTGCTATATATACTCTCCGATAGAACGACGTGGGCGTCACTGTAAGTAGGCGTTTTACGTTAGATACCCTCAAGGCTATATTAGTGCTTCTCCCGTATGGCTGACATGACCTCATCTTTAGTGTTGTGCACGTTCTTCGGTTCTTCCCTTTTAATATATTTAATTTATTTGGGATAAACTAAAGAAAGTGTGCAATAGAATAAATGCAAACGCGTAGAGGGACGGGGCAAGTTGAGATCACGATCTCAACTATTACTCGTTCTCGACTAATATATTTGTCGCTGTAATAGTTCTTTCGTGTTTGTTTTTCTTATGCTTGGCATGGGCGTACCTTTTCAGTGATCTGACTAAGTGTAGTATGCACTACAACCAGTTAAATTCTAAACATTATCACAGCTATGCGGCCGTTGTGACATGTCCTTTGAAGGCAGCATGAATTATGATTTGCATCGCAATGTATTTACGTTCCTTCTTCTTCAGCCGCGGACAAGATGAAATTTAATTAGTTATCAGTGTACCTTGTAAGCTAGCCGTTATCTGTTGACTTTTAGTTTACTTTAGATTGCAAATGCCCGTTGACGTGCAATGCTACACTTATTAAGAGTACTGTAGTGATTGACTTCTTATTTAGTGTTTTGGATAAATAGTGGAACTAGTTTACCTAGTACGAGACTAACCCCTTATCTGTATGCTTTAAATACCTAGTAGAATGACTGGTGTTTTCTGCAATGAATGTCTTAAATTCAACCATAAATATCTCTTGTTGATATACTAGGTTAGCCCTTGTCATCATTTCTTGAATTTCTTTTTCGTTACCTAACTTACGTTTCAGTACATGCGTTTATTCATTGTTCTTAATTGTGATCAAAAACAACTTTTTGAATCCAATAAGAGAGTAGAATCTTAAGGCTAAAGAAGTAGATAGGCATTATGCAATACTCAGATTACATTTTAAGTACACTTCCTCCTCTTAGATTGATCCTGATTCATTGCTAGAGTACTTAGTCCGCCTAGAATCTTTATTCACACAAAGTTCGCTTAGTTTGATACACCTTAAGCCTTATTTTATGGAGTAGAATATATATATATATATATATATATATATATATATATATATATATATATATATATATATATATAAAGTTTTATGGCACCAATGCTAGGGAGGCAGTCATAATAATTGGGATTTTAGGTAGTTTACTACTTATTTGACCTTTTGTTTTTTCTTCTTGTCAGGTTCGGGTGTAGTTTGTATTTACTGCTTGTTCACAGGGTCTATTAACATGTTACTAGTTGCTACTTATTCTTTTTATTTTTATTTTGGTGTCTATCTGAAACTATTAGGATTAGTTGAGGTAAATCTCAATTATACTAAAAATTATTCTTACTTTGCATCATTTCATCTATTGCTTGTTCAATACTTTGTTGTTTGTTTCATCTTGCAAATTATATAGTTTTATGTTCAATATTTTTTCCCTATACTTTGTTTTGTTAGTGGAACTTACCATTTTACCATATGGCAACCCTTAGTTGTCCTTGAACTTATCTTAGAATTCACCAATAATTGTTGATTGTGTCTACAGTTGCCTTTTCTTTCTTCCATGAATAATTCTTTTGCCTAGTTGTCCATTGTATGCTATGTCTTTTCACTTTTAGCAGTTTAGTAGTGTGTGATTTCTTTTCTTACTCACACTTAATCATTTATATTTACTTGGGTTGAATAGTGCATAACTTGTTTCTTAGGTGCTTCACTCAGTGTATGCAAGGAAGACTCTCCTTGCACCCTTACCTTGTGGACCATATTCCTATGTTGTTCGGTGTGCACCTCTACCATCATTCCACCATCCTAGGCGCAACAGTTCCTCTTTGAATAATGAAATTTAGTTGTGTAGTTATATTTAGTCGAGTAGTGACACCACAATGAATAATGTTTTGTCGAGTATGGAGGGAGAGTCGCACAACAAGATCCATTAATTTTTTACATGGACCTGAACACACCATAAGTCATCATGAAGTGTTATACACCATGACAATTTCTTGCTTACTTTGTTCTGAATGCCTATGTGTGTTCCCCATGACCTTAGATGCCCAAGGTCAATGAATTTTACTAGATACTACCATCATTCCACAATATTGAGAGGGAATAAGCACATCGACACAGACTTGGAGGTCTACACCACTTCTAAAGTCTAGGGCATCAACTTGATATTGGTCCTTCTCTTCCACTTCTCCATGAAGGATAAGGTGAACGACTGGTGGAACTCCAAAGAAGAATCAATAACTTTGAATGACATCCAACTTTAGTTCTTGAGAAATTTTTACCTCATTGGGAAGCTCACCTCTATGTCGAGAGTGATCACTCAGTAAGACAGAAGTCTTAGGAGCTTTTACATGAGGTTGAGTAGTGGTTCTATGAGATAGAGAGAGTTTTCTAACATCCCGAGGTCCCTCGTTGATGGGTGATACATTCATCATACCATAAAAGGTATCAAAGTACAATTGATGCCTCATGTATAAACATTTTCAATCAGAATTCACGTGTTGAAGCACATGATTTGTTTGAGGTTTTTGAAAAGAACCCCATTCTACTACTTTATGCAATTTCTATATCCAAGATACTCCAAATTTAGTTTAAGAGATTTCTACAGATGTCTCTATCTCCACCAACTCTTCTAGTGATGTTGACACACACATTAAGATGCATAGTTCAAAGACTGCTCAATCAATTTTGCACCAACAATCTCCCTATTCATCTTCTTCTATATTCTTCGACGTGCAAGTAGGTGTGTATGATCTGTGAAAGCTTGTCTTACTCAGTTGTTTAGTGCCCTTCTACAAGATAGTACCACAAGTTGGCACATCAGAATATGGATGAACTTCAAGGACATGATTTCTCAGTTAGGCAAAAACCTTATGGAAACAACCATGGTTGAAGAGGTTGCTCAACAATTTGTTGGAGACCAAATGCATCACACACATAAGCTCGACATAACACATTAATTAACAAGACAAACACCCCCTCTTTCTCCTCATATTCAATATAATAAAAGGGTAATCAAAATAAGGAGCCAACTAACTAGGAGTTTGCATTTGATATATATGAACAAACAAGGTAGAGAAAAACATAGTGATAATTGACCTTAGAAAAACTCTTTACAAACATATATAATAATTCTCACATAGATTCTCAAATCGACTAGAATGCCACAATAGTCACTTGATAACATGGGTTAGTTTCCTACTCATCGGGAGCAGAATCCTAGAGGAATGAGTAGACTCAAGATAAGAAATTTTACAAAGTGGCAGACATGTACTTACATTAAATCACATAGTGATGATGATAGTGAGGTACCACCTTCTTCGACAATTTTTGATTCCACTATGTCTATATCCACCATTACGTCCAATACATAAACTCTTGGAGATGAAGTGGGTGAGATTATTATCCCGTATATAATGATACCAATAGTGATTCCCCTTCCTATTCAACAACCAACCAATCAACTTAAATCTATAGGGCCCAGTTTCCCAATTTCCTAGGATTCACTTCCTCCTCTTCTGCAATGGTTATGCACACAAATGTGAAAGGAGGAACAACCTATGAGTATCAATGTGGAACAAAAAGTAATCTTAAATATTCTTAGGATCCTATCCATCACTAAATCCAATTACAAAAAGGATGGGAAAGAATGACAAGAGATATGTCATTCATTCAATCTCCAACTGCATAACATACACAACCATTCCGCACACCTCAAATCTTCAAGTCAAGAAATTGCAAACCACCTAGATCACATGGTTTGTAAGAAATAAAATATCAAAGCTTCAACACTTAAAGGTTTTTGATCTACCAATTTGGCGCAACACACCGTGATAAACATTATGTTTTCATTAAATATTTGTTTTATCAGTTTTAGATATGTATTTCTTGTAAACCATACCATTGTGCTAAGATAACATATACAAAAACAAAATCTCCTAGGAAAAATTAGAGGAAATGATTGACACCATGTAGGACTACTTATCTCCCCATCCAAACTATAGATCACTAGTGCTGAAGGAAATAAGTGTACCCACAACATGTACTCAAGAGTGCAATACTTGCTGATAAGAAATCCCTTAAGATTCATCTTCTAACGATTAGTTCACTTTCTAACGATCGTCTCTTGGACCTTCCTAGAACCATCATTAATCATGTAGTTGTAACGCCCCAGATTCTAAGTAATCTAATATATATAATTTTATCCTTATGACGACCAAGTCAAATACACGACACATATGATACATTGATCTAATGATCTAAAGGCACATTTGGAGCCCGTTTGCCCATAATCACAATAGTGTAAAATGGTATTTTTCTATTGACATGTGTTAATTATTTTTTTCAAAAGTACATATAAACATGATCGAAATATTGAGAAATACATGCTAACAATTTTTTTTTTATATTAATAATGTTGATGAAAAAATATGTAAATTATTTACCAAAAAAAGATTTTATGAGTGATTATAAATATTGAATGATTTTATTTTGAAATTCTATGACCTTAGTTATAATCCTTAGATAAATACATAGTAGTGGTTAAAGTTTTATATTTTTTTGCTAGTGTTAGATAACGATATAAATTCAAGAAAGATAAGGCTTGATGTGGTTATTTTCAAATAAATAAAATAATTTTAGAGATGACAAATGGTTTGTTTCTCAATATTTTAAAATGGTAATGAAACAAATATCAAACTCTTAGTCAAGCATCATGATATTGAAGTTCTATGATTTTTAATAATTTCTTTTGAGAAAGATTTCATGGTTGTTTTGAGAATACTTCATGATAGGAACAACTTTGAATTGATTTTGAGTTAGAAAGAGGTTAGGTGACATATCCTTTGAAGTAATAAAAGAATGAGACATTTTGTACAATATTTATTATGAACTTTACATGTCATGTTGGATTGGAAATAAATTCTAAGAAGTTATTGAGATTTTTTTAAAAATTGATATTTTTTTAGGAAATTCGTATAGTTGTAATTATATATTTGTCTAAATCTAGCCAAAATGGAAACCATATATTTAAAATACACTACGGAAATTATGGTCTTTAACTACAAAAAAAATTGTAGTAAAACCCCCAAAATTTGTAGCTAAAAGCTTTGGCTACATTTATCCTTACATTTAGAATATGAAGCTAATACCCGTGTAGCTAATTGTTTAAGATATATTTTTCAAAGTTGTAGTTAGTTATTCCTCTGGCTACAAATTCATATGTAACCCTAATTGTAGGTAAAAAATGTCCTTACACATAAAAATGTAGTTTCCATTACAGCAAAATATATGACTACAATTCAATTTGTAGCTATGATATGTAGGGAGAGATGACATTGGTTACAATTTGTATATGTAGTTCATGTATAGCAAAAATTATCACTCACTACACTTGTAATTATAGCTAGTGTGTAGTAAAAGACATTATGTACTACACATGCATATGTAGTGAGAGACATTATGTATCCAGTCAGTCACTTGCTAATAGAGAGGGGTTTTTCAAAAAGAAGAAAAAATGAATAGTGATCAAGATCAAGTTGTGCTTATAATGTCAATAATGATACTTTTATTTATATTTAAACAATGAGTACACATGGGGAGGGCATTAACCTGGCCCCTATTTTACAATTTGTATGGAAAAAAGATACATGTATACAATATCTTCACTACAAAAAAAATGAATTAGCTACAATTTCTCTAACTACATGTGTTCCATTTGTAGTCAATAACTACTATTCTTTATATATTAAAAAATGTAAGTAATACAAATATAGTTAATGGTAATGGCTAAAAAATTGACTACAAATCTCATTTGAACTCATATAACCTTCCTCTCGATGCCAATTGTAAATAACTATTTTATTTTTCAGGGGTGATGGTGCAACTTGTTGCCCTCCTACTTTCAAATAGGAAATACATATATGTATATTTATGTATACATTCTAAAAATTGTCCATCTAACTTTTCACTCATTTTTTTGGGTGGCGTCAACATTCCCTCCCCTCATCCAACCCACGCGCCCTGTTCGGGCCTCTTTTCTCTTACACGAGCGCGATCAATCTTCCGTAACTGGTCTCCTCGTGATCGCTTCCCTAATCGGTCTCTGCACGACTGCGCTCTGTCTCTGCACTCTCCACAAGTTGTGATCCCTTGATCGCCCTCCCTCTGCTCCGAATGCGCTTCCCCAGCTGTAGGCACTCCTTCACCCACTGTGTTCTCCCAGCCGCAGGTCGTCCAAGGAAGGCTTCTGGGTGAGGAACCCCCAATCGGCATCAACGTCCAAAGAAAGCTTATGGCGAGCAGTCGTTTCTTCCCAATCGGCCAGCCACTTCGAGTTCTCTTGGTCCCAAATCCATCACTCTATGGCCGTCCATGAAGGTTTGTCCTAGACGCATCCAACAATCTATCTTCGGAACCACTCGCAAGGTCCCCCTTCCACTCCCATTGTCCCCACCCACAAACACATGTTTGTTCCCTGACTTGCGGTCCTTCTCATGGCTATATTTTTCTGTGCTAGGGCATCTTCTTCAACTATCGGCTCTCCTCCAACCACATGTGGCTTCCTCCCTCTCACGGAGGTCATCCAATAGTGGTTTTATATCTCTTAATTAGCTCAAAGGATCAACTTAAGGGCACAATTGCTCCTCCTCCTTGCGGTTGGATTCATTTTCCTTCTCTAAACTTTGACCATGTTTGTGTACTTTATGGCATATCTATATATTGTTTGAGGGAATCATGAACAAATATATAATCAATGGTCTGAATATACATGCCAACCATTACTTTTGTACGATAGCATAGGTTTGAACTGCATCAAGTGATACATGACTGAGTGTTACGTCTATAATCTAAAACATTACAGTAGAAATAGTGAAGAACTCAATCTCCTACTCAATAATTGTCCAATAGATAATTACCATAACTTCTTGTTAGACTCCATCCATACCATATGATGTCTTTCTACTATTTAAAGTACATTGTGCATGTATTGAAACTGGGCACACTACTTAAATGCAGCAATACATGCTAGGTAATTTTTTTTTATATTAGCTCTATAGTTCTATATACATGAAATTGTCTCTTTATTATTTAGATATTTGATTTAGGAACAAAAAATGTTAGGTATGTATACGTTTCTATCTAGGAACCACAGACACTTCCTGGAGGTTTTCGTGTTCGTGTCCGACATGTGTCCAACCCGGACACGCCTTGGACATGCGTGGACACACAGAAGACACTCCTCCAACGTGATTAGATTCATATTTAATATATTTGCAAACTAGACATGGCATGGACACATCTAGGATGCTTAGTGGACACAGCCAATCCAACCCACATAAGATCTAACTAAAAAGAAAAGAGAAAATAAGATCCAACCATGTAGACTCCTCAACCAAACCCCAACTCCTCACCAAAACCCTCATCCCTTCCCTCGAGAGGTGACCAGCAAGACTCACCCTCTAATTGTTGTTGTTCCCGTAGAGAATGTATGAAACCACTTCTTGTTGCAGTTGCTGCAAGTAGCAGCTAGGTCCTGAAATCGCTGCAAGCAGCCACCATAAAGAGATGGAGTTGCTACAAGCAGCCTTTGCATCAGCAACCACTAGGATCTAAATCAACCACAAGTAGCAGCCTTTTGTGATAGCCATTTGTAGCAGGAGCTGCCAACAACTAGAACAACCAATAGAAGCAACTCCCTTACCATTCTAGGAATTCCTTCCCTCTTCTTCCTCTTGATTTTCTTATCAATTTTTCTTTCTCCTCTTCTTCCTACTTTGTTGGTCCTCTAATGTGTCCACTCCTCAACCCACCTCTTCTTACTACTCTATCAAAACATCTACTTCCCTCCTTTTCCTCCTACTAACATGTAATCATGTTTCTCTTTTGTCTCTTCCCTCTACCCTCTACTCCTACATGACTACTAAACATGCTATCCTCTTGCTTCACCACCATCATCACCACCCATACACACCTCCCCTCTATCACTACTGCTTCCCCTCTTCCCTATAGTGCACACCCCCATTAGTATTGGAACCTTTGGATCATTTTGTGTAATTAAGTTCTAATGATTTTCTTGTATTTCATTTCATCATTCTTGGATGGTATAATAATTTAATATATCATTTTGTATGCTAAATTTTGTAGAATCAGCAATATGAAGTGGATATCATGGTGATCTTTGTTTCTGCTTGTTTCTAAGAATAATGGAGTTTCTTATGTTCACAAAAATTATATACATGTGACTATAACTGTATATATTTATGTAAATTCACAAAGAATAAGGTAGTTCCATATTACAATTTGTTGATAAACTTACAAGACAATCACTAGGGTGCATGACTAAATCCATTGAATTGATGAGAGAATACATAATTCACTTCATTTGACTACATTTACAAATTACTTGTACGGTTTTTATACTTTTACAATCTGGAAAAAAACACTCAAGGGCACTTCAGTATTTATAATGGAGATGACCACCGGATGACATGGCAAATTAACTAGTAGATAGATTGTAAGTGGATATGGCAACAACAACCACTAAGTTACTGCCATGGTGGAAGTGGTGAGAGTGACTACCAGCATGGTGAGAGAGAGTGAATGAGTGTAGCAAGAGGAATACATGTGTGTGGTGGTATGTATAGACTCCAAAGGACGTTGGACACAATGCATGGATAAATTATGGTGCTATCCTACTAGGTGTTACTGTATTTTTTATATTTTTGATATATTTCTCTATGAGATGATTATGTGGAAATGCTAAATTTTATACCCAATTAATGATGTAGATGCAAAATTTATAAGGTATAGTTAGACCCTTTATTGTCTAGTTTTGATATTTCAAGCTGAAGCGGATTGGCTCATTTTGAGGTGACAAGGCACATATGTAACTTGGAATTTGTTGTTGATTCTAATCTTGATATGGATCTGGGTACTAGAGGGTTATTCAATCCTTTTAGAGAAAGTAGTGTGGCCCATGCACAATGTGACATGGTCATATTAATTAGCTAAGTATTGAAGACACTTGGTCCCTTGTACCAAAAAAGCTAAGTTTCAATTCTAAGTTGACTGATTTGCTCAAAGTGATACAATATAAGGCTTCTCATTGATTCATAGAAGATGGGAACTTCATAAAAGTTGCTCCACTATAGAAGAATTCTAGGGTGATGTCAGAGAAGGAATAAGTTCTCTTAAGACACCACACTTGTGAGCCTACACATTGACCCTTTTTGTGGAGTTGTTATTTGAAGAGATCATTGGATATGTGTCAAACTCTATTGCATGCATGGTCCTTGTTTTTGGCATAACGAGACAGTGGGTCCTACTATATTGGGAACTGTACTAGTCCCTTGACAAGTACAAGTTATTTAGAGGATGGCATGCATTCAAGGTATTGTGTAACAACCATATGATGTATATAGGAACACTTGAGATGTCAACCCCTCTTGAAGTGATGAGGGGTATATGTCTTACTAGATTTCACATGTAAATCACACCAATTTCATTGAGGTTGGATTTAGGTTATGTTGGATACTAACATATTAGGATAGTGATTACTAGGTTCTGACAGATGATTGTTCTTCCTAGAATGGATAAGTGCAGTACTATCATAATAGATCTTGCAAAGTCAATGAGACATTTATGAATATGTGACATGATCCTTTGAATATGACTTTAGAGGCCTTCCTTGTTGAACGAGTTGTACTCTAGAGTATTTGGCATGTCTTTCTTCACCTCCCCTGACTGTGGTGCCCTATGATCTTTACGTAGAATGGCCAAGTACTACTTGACAAGCCTCATTTCTTTTTTGCATTATTATTTTGTATTTACTTACTTGTGGGTGATTATAATAAAAGATTTATTATTGCAAATTTTTTGAATTTCCATTTATCATGATCTTGTGTTTCATCTTAATAGGGGCTAGTGAGACATTATTATTTTGTATTTACTTACTCATTGGTTGAGGTATATTTCATCTTAATAGGGGCTAGTGACCTTGTGTGTTTATACTCATTAATGTGGTTGAAATAGTCTTTCCTTTAAGTATTTGTAGCTCTAAACCTTGGTAAGTGTTGAGGTCTCTATCATTACACTACTACAGAAAATGCTTTTTACCACGGAAAAAACACAACAATTCTGTTGGTTGTGTTGTAGTTAGCATATCTTTTACAACAAGTCTATTTGTGTGTTGTGAATTATATATTTTATACAACACAAGTTATATACAATGGGCCAAACTCGTTGTAGTATATGTGATACTACAACATGTGCTGAATTGTTGTAATAGACTGTAATATCACAACATACTCAAACCCATTGTAAGAGACCATAATTACACAACATGCTCTAACCCGTTGTAATAGTCACATATGCTAACTTGTTGTAATAGATCATCATTACACAACATACTCTAAACCGTTGTAAAAGATCATAATTACACAACATGCTCTAACCCATTGTAATAGTCATGTATGTTAACCCGTTGTAATAGACCATCATTACACAACATACTCTAACCCGTTGTAAAAGATCATAATTACACAACATGTTGTACCCGTTGTAATAGTCACATATGTTAACCTGTTGTAATAGACCATCATTACACAACATACTATAACCCATTGTTGTATACTATAATTACACAACATGCTTTCACCTATTGCAATAGTTACCTGTTGTAATAGACCACAATCACACAACAGGTTTGCACGTCATTTGTTGTATATGTACAACAAAGAATATATGTGTTGCATAAAATGAAACTGGTTCAGTAGTTTGAGATGTGCCTTACTATCAAGTGGTCTCAAGTTTAAAACCTTGTGTCTAGATGTATTTTCCTTTTGTCTCAACATGTTATATACAACACCCCTATTACAAAAGGTGTTTCAATGAACTACAACATGTATTAACTGTTGTATAAAATACATATATTACAACATGTGCAACACTTGTTGTATAAAGAACCCCCCCCATAAGACCACACGATCTAATACAACAGTTGACACCCATTGTAAAATGGAAAAATGAATTGTTGTAAAACTATTTTTTGTAGTAGTGGCAATTAGAACAACTTGCTCAAACAAACGATCAAATTGCTTATGTGACCTTGGCCCTTATGTCAAGCCCTTACTCAGTTACATATCCTTAAGAAGAACCATGTCTCAATCAGTGAAGTTCATATGCCTCTTTCTAATTACTGAGCCCACAACCACAAGCTCAGTAGAGTTTAAGGAATGATTGGGCCACATACCACCACTAGCCTAGGTTGTGCACTTTTTCACCACTCACGCACATACTAGATTCAACTTCCTGACATGCCACTCATCCTAGTATTACTCCAAGATGAGCATAATTACGTATGAATTACCTATTGATAGGCTACCCAAAGAGGAGGCAGACCTTTTTCATACGCATATTCTAATCATTGATTTTGAGATTATTATATCATAGACCTCAAATCCTGGGATGTTACGATATCCCCTACTTAGAATCTTGATGCCTCATTAAGTATTAACTTTATGGCCTCATAATATCTTTTCCATTTTGGTGCAGACCAAGAATGTACCATGCACACCCAACTTCCATAAATGAGTTCAATCACAAGGGTGACTCCATCTCGCTTGAACAAACATTCCTATCCTCATGCCTGGATCACACAACTAAATACCATAGTTCCACATGTCCATGGTCCACCTACTGGAGGAAAACTAGCTCTAATACCATTTGTAATGTTTGTGCCCACCGCCTAAGGATCTAGTCAAGTTAGAAAATTGATGTTTGGCCCCACAGACCACCACTAGCCTTGATTATGTGCTTTGTCCTCACTCACCCACAAACCGCATTCAACTTCCCAATAGGTCACCCGCCCTAGTTCTTCCTTGAGTTGAGCATGCTTAATTATGGAGAAACTATTGACATGCTACCTAAAAAGGAGGTGCATCTTAATAACATGGGTAGTCCAATCATTCCTTTAAAGATGAGCTTATCTGAGGCATTATATCATGTGATGTTACACTTATTTTCGCTAAACATGTTGGTGTTATGATTATCCAAGGTATTCTAAGTCGTTCCAATCTTCAACGTTTCATTGATCATCACAAAATTTAGAAGAAGCACCTCTTTCTCCAATGAAGAGGGTGTCAATAGTCAATTCAAATAGTATATCTAAAATCCTTCTTTATGTCCCTTCAACAAACTTCTTGACGTTTTAGGCATCTAATCTTTATCCTAAGAGCTAAAACTTCAATGTTACACATTGTTGATGTAAATAAATTTAAAGACGATGTCTTCTTCATAGAGATATTTGGATTCATCAAAATGATTTCTGGATCTATTTGATGATAGAAGGGAATATGTCAATATCAACCTTTGTTGCCATTTAGGTTGCATTTGTTTTGGTGTCCTAACACTGACACAACAAGCTAACTTGATCAGATATTTTAACCAATGTTTGTTATGCAGATTAAAAGATAGACAAATGAAGCATGGTCAAGTTAATAAAAAAATCTCCAAATAACCTACCACTCAAAATCCTTGTGACATGGAACATGTTTATTTGCCATAAATGTTTATTTTCCACAAAATCCCTCTAAGTGATTGTTTAATACATCATTATTTTTGTGACTACATAATAGACTTTTCCCATATAATGAAAGATTAGTTACACATGTACCAAACAACAAACATATTGCCGTCAAATTTATTTATCACTGCTCCAAACAATAATCATCTTGAACAAGGTTAACATACCATTGGTTAATTTACCCATGGCAAGTAAACCTGTCACAATCGTATGCCATACACAACCTTAGCAAATAGTGGAAAACATCATTAGGCAACTTTCCACAACAATGCTACATCCTTGAAAAATTTCATGCTTCATAATGACCTTATGGAGGGCAGAAAAGATGCCCAAATCAGCTCCAGAAGGAAAGCCTCATCAATCTTCAGTTGCTAACTATTCAATTAAGTCATGAAGAACAATGGAGCCTTCTAATATGCTACCCTTATAAGTAGATATATGTCCATAAAAAACAACTTCAACTTCAACTCCAACTCCAACTCTTATATGCGTATGGAGGTATAAGCACATGTTGCAAAGAAAAGTCATGATAAATTTGTCATTAAATGATCACAAAGGTCGCAGACTTATTCTGAGATATCTAGTACCACATTCTTGGCACATTTGGATCAAATTCGATCACAAGCACCCCCAACATCTAACTCAATTTGAATAATGTGGATTATATGTACTCCATTGGATAAGAGGTATGTGTCATAATCTCAAGCCTAAGACACACCAAAAAGAATATCATTAGCTTTTGGGAGAGTATTATTGGCCCAAGGTCATTATACAAACCTATTTTGATGAATGACATATTCCCCACTAATGTTGTTTCCAATTGTTCAATCAAGTGTTCACATGATCATATGAGTTAAAACAATCAAAATGGGCATATAACATGCAATAAGAAAACATTTATATATATTTTATTCCAAAGCTCTATAAAGTGCTGCAAAATTCAACTATCTTATACCTTATAAAAATATAATGTTGATAAGCCCAATCAACCTTTATTTGCCTTAGTTAGGTCCATAGGAGCCACTAAAAGTTTCCATCTTTGATTTCTTGTTTCATGAGTTTCTAGAGCAAAAATTCTGTTTTTGGTAACTATTTAGGTGAGAATATGTGACGCCCCAATCCTTGTGCCATTTCTAATGACCCCAGAGACCGGAGAGTCACCCTCGGTAAACCACCCTTAACTTTTTCTTTTCTAAATCACTTAAAATTTACCGAAAGGAGAATCTCATAATTTGGACAATACTAAAATCTTACTTAAACTTGCGGAAGCAAACTTACTGTTTCTAAATCTTGAAAGATACCTCAGAGTTTAAACAAATTACATCTTACTTGCAGAATATAAAGTGCAACTAGTTAATTGAAAACTAAACTACATATTACATTTCATTCTCTCTCTCTCTACCATACCACATGCCCAAGGACCGAGGGGAAAGGACTAAGAGACCTCTAACTAACTATGAACTACCTTCTAAGAACTTGAGTGATACGATCCTTCAGCTTCCTCATGCTGACGCTGACCTGAAAAATATTTCAATAGGTTGGTGAGCTATTGGCACAGTGAATAGAATTTCACCCAACCATCGCAGTTAACTCATTTTATGTTTATTTTATGGAATCATATACAAGAAATACTACACTAAGCAGATCTAAAATAATATAGTTTAAATATTAGGAAATATCAACATTTCATTAAAATAGCAACTGCTGCAAGCTATAGTTACAATTAAATAATAGGGATTATCAACATTTCATTTAAAGAAAAACTGATACAAATCAAAACTCAAATCTTTCTTAACTCTTTAACTTATAAGAAACTTTGTGAACCTATATGAACATATTTTATCTTATGCCCTGATCATATGTAGTGTACTCTACATATGAAGACTCGTAGCGAACTACGATCCCACTGTACATGACTTAGCCGACACCCGAGATAGCTAAGTCTGACTACTATCCTGGTATACAACAGGAAAACTAGCTCTCTGGCCTCGACACTCCTATGGTGCCGTAAACTGGACTCCTCCTCTAGGCTGAGTACACAGGTGGAGGGTCTGAGACACTCTATGGGCCTCAACTTGGTACGCTATGTGGGTACCTCTGGGTTACCACCGGGACTTTCGGTTCATGTTGGGTAACCTATCTTTTCTTAGGAGACTTCCTCAAGGGCTTCGTCTCCCCGCACGCTCTGTGGGTGCGTTCTAACCCCCGTATACTGGACGTACCACCAGGGTAGGTCGTTTCATCCCTAAGGCGCAGACCTCTCATAGAGATTCTACGGTGTTAGGGCCCTTAATCTATTATTTTATTTTCCTAGAAAAGCTCTTACTATATTGCATCTCTCTCTTACTTATTCTTGACTTTGGTATCTCTATGCTACCGTATCTATTTACTTGAACTTTACAACACAACGTGAATATCATTCTAAATTTGACAGAGCAGTTTATTCAAATCAATGAAAAATACTAAATAATCCACATATTGTACTTGCAGGCTGATTAAAATAAATAAAATACTTGTCAACTTGGCACTTATACACTAAAATCATGCATTTGGACCTCTTAATGCACTAATAAGAGTAAATTACTCGACATATCTGAAATTCCTCGAAAAACGTGCACCTTAACCCTAGTCTTGGTTTGTGCATCACATAACTCAGTTAAGAGTTAAATTTCTTATTATGGCACAAGTTATTAATATTAATTGAGAATTTCAAATAATTTCTTTGGAAAACGTGTCAATTTGATTTCTTAGGAAAACATGTCAATTTGTATAAATATTAAACTACTCGCATTAAGTATAGTAGGGAGCGTGCAACTAGGTTTTCTTGAACATTTTCATGTCATCATCATTTCTTTGTAATCGTTCATCAATTGAATTACTAAATCATACAACCTGGGTTTATACCCAAACTGTCCAGTTATTGGTCGTGTGCTACTGTTTTCAACCTTTAATTGAGTAATTTAGGTTTTAATCAACAATATGATTCCACTAACCATAACCATACACATCAATTAATAAACCAAATCATGCAAACCGTGATGTCATTGTCTGACACCTGGGTAGGCATTGTTACCCAGAAATAACGTAGATTGAACCAAAATCGTCTGTTTTGTGGAGTTAAATGGTGCTTTGGGAAGTGAGTTATTCTACTCAAATCGTTTCGGGATGTCCAAATTCATCTCGAAACACGTCCAGAACCTATTTCCGGGCATTCATTGGGTCCTCTTCTACCTCTAGATCAGCCTAGATTAGAACCTTCTCTACGTACAGGTGAAAGGGAGGCTCAGTTGGGTGCCTAATCGTGGCTAGATGGCTGCAGATTCCTAATCTGGACCTCAAGCCGAGCTCGATGGCGTTGCTTTAGAGTGTTGGCTACGCCCAAGAGGCCCTGGTCGCTTCTTCACACAGATACTACTGCTGCTTGGTAGGGGTACCACCCTAGGGTGTGATTGGGGTGAGGAAGCTAGCTGGGAGCTGCGGTTGCAAGCTTGGACCTCGAAAATGGAATCATGGGCGTCGTTTGGTGGTGTATCCTGGGAAAATCGGCCCTTGGCCGGCGCCCTGCAGCTGGCCACTGCTGCTGCTTGGTCGATCGGCTACTGCTGCTTGGTAGAGCACCTCTAGGGAAAGGATGAGGAGGGAGTGGGCAGAGGCAGGGTGCTGCGGTCAGAGGTGAGGATGCTTGAATCGGCCACCGATTTCCCCCCCTAGCTGTTGATCGATCGGACAGGTTGGGCACCGCTTAGATGGTGCCCTGGTTCATTTAGGAAGAAGATAAGGGATGAGGGGGAAAAGGGAACGAAATAGCTAATTTCTAGAAAAAATTGCATTCAAGCCCAAAGAAACACAAAAATGTCATTACTATTGACTCGAAGGTCCAAAGAACATAAAAATGGCATAACTTTTGCCTCGTAAGTCCACTTCGTACGATTTATTTTGCAAAACTTCAAGAACGAAAATCTCTACCTTCTCAAGGCATGAAAACATGCTAATTAGACTGTAACACTTGATCAAAGAACTAATTGCATCTGTGAGTACTTAACTTAACTTAATCAACTTAATGATGTACTAAGTGATGTGCTTACTTAACTTAATCATCTTAATGATATTGTGATCATTGAACTTACTAGTTAGCTTTTGAGTGGGTCATAACAATCTCCCTCCCTTATAAGAATTTCATCCCAAAATTCCTAAAAGAGAAAAGGAAACTTGTTACGCATCTCAGACTCAAGCTCCCACGTGGCTTCATCTAGGTTGTGGTTCCTCCACAAAACTTTCACTAACGGTATCTCACGATTCTTGAGTTTCTTGATCCTGCGATCAACTATTTGTACTGGTCCTTCAACATAGGACACATCTGGTCTGAGATTTGTAGGTTTTGGGTCCACTATCTTCTCTGTACTAGGGTAACACTTCTTCAGCATCGATACATGAAACACATCATGTAAATTAGCAAACTTGGATGGCAAATCCAACATGTAGGCTACGGGTCCAATCCTCTCAATGACAAGATATGGGCCCATAAACCTAGGAGTTAGTTTTCCTCTCTTGCCAAACCTCAACACTCCTTTCCATGGTGAAACTTTATGATACACTTCATCACCAACCTCAAACTCAAGAGGTCTACATCTCTTCTCAGCATAACTCTTCTACCTATCATGTGCAACCTTCAACTGTTCTCTGATCACTGTAATCTTTTCTGTAGTCAAATCCACTATCTCTGGTCCAAGAATCTCTTTGTCACCCACCTCGTACCAACATACATGTGATCTACACTTTCTTCCATACATAGCTTCATACGGGGCCATACCAAGACTGGAATGGTGACTATTGTTGTATGCAAACTCTATAAGACTCAAGTGTTCTTCCCAACTTCCACTGAAATGCAAGACACATGCTCTCAGCATGTCCTCAAGAATCTGAATGGTCCTCTCTGATTGACCATCCGTCTATGGGTGAAAAGTTGTACATAACCTAAACTTTGTGCCTAAAGCACAATGCAGCTGATTCCAAAACCTGGATGTGAACTTAGGATCTCTATATGATATAATTGAAACTGGGATACCATGCAACCTGACTATCTCATCCACGTATATCTTAGCCAACTTTGGGACATCAAAGGTTGACTTAACAGGAAGAAAGTGAGAAGACTTAGTTAGTCTATCCACAATCACCCATATCGAGTCACAACCTCTAGGTGTCCTGGGCAACCCTACCACAAAATCCATTGTGATATGTTCCCACTTCCACTCTAGTATAGGAAGAGATTGCAAAGTACCTACAGGTTTCTGATGCTCAGCCTTAACCTACTGGCACACACTACATCTTGCCACATACTCAACTACATCCTTTTTCGTACCTGACCACCAGTACAACTCCTTGAGATTCCTGTACATCTTAGTGTTGCCTGGATGCATAGCGTACATCGATTCATGTTCTTCCTCAAGAATCTATTCTTTCAAATCACCGTCTCTAGGTACACACAACCTTTCATACTGATACAACAAACCATCATCTGAAAACATGAACTCTGGTCTTTTTCCCTTTGTCATGTCCTGTATGATCTGCTGTAACTCACTATCACTCTGTTGTAGTTCCGTGATCTGATCATAAAAAGTAGGCTTGACTTGCATCTGTGCAATCAAACCACTCTGCTCTGTCACCCCTAAGTCAAAGTTCAACTTCCACATTTCTACTAGCAGGTCTCTCTTGAAGCATGCCATAGAGAATACATCTACTATTGAACTTGATTTCCTACTGATGGCATCTGCTACCACATTCGCCTTACTAGGATGATTATCTATCATCACATCATAATCCTTGATCAATTCTAACCATCTCCGCTGTCTAAGATTAAAATCTTTCTGGGTGAAAATATATTTCAAACTCTTATGATCCGTAAACATCTGGCATGCCTCACCATAAAGATAGTGATGCCATGTCTTAAGAGCATGAACTACAGCAGCTAACTCCAAATCATGTGTCAAGTAATTCTCCTCATTCTTCTTAAGTTGTCTAGATGCATAAGCTACTATTTTGCCATCCTACATCAACACACAGCCTAAGCCTCTCCTTGAAGCATCAAAAAACACTGTGTAACCTTTACTTGTCTCGGACAGGATCAACACTGGTGTAGTGGTCAACCTCTTCTTCAAGATCTGAAAACTCTTCTCATAGTTGTCTGACCAGACAAATGGTGCATTCTTTCTCATTAAGCGTGTCAGAGGTGACGCTACAACACTGAAGTTGTGGATGAACCTCCTATAGTAACATGCCAATCCTAAGAAGCTTCTGAACCCAGTAGGAGTCTAAGGCTGCTCCCATTGTAGAACATATTTGACTTTCTTAGGGTCAACACTTCATCTCCTGAGATGACATGTCCAAGAAAAGACACCTTAGCTAACCAGAACTCACACTTCCTGAACTTAGCATATAACTGGTGTTGTCTCAACAACTGTAATGCTATCCTCAGATGCTTCTCATGCTGCTCATCATCTCTGGAGTAGATCAAAATGTCATCTATGAAAACTTCTATGAACTAGTCCAAAAATGGGTTGAAATTTTGGTTCATCATATCCATGAAAGTTGTTGGGGCATTAGTCAGTCCAAACGACATGATCAGAAACTCATAATGCATGTATCTTGTTTTGAAAGCAAAATTAGGAATATCTGAAGCCTTCATCCTCAACTGATGATATCCAGATCTCAAGTCTATCTTAGAAAAGATCGTCGCTCCACGCAACTGATCAAACAAATCATCTATCCTTGGCAGCGGGTACTTGTTCTTGATGGTGATCTTATTCAAATGTCTGTAGTCTATACATAACCTCATAGTACCATCTTTCTTTTTCACAAACAAGACTGGAGCTCCCCATGGTGAAGAACTAGGTCGAATGAAACCCTTATCCAGTAATTCCTATAGCTGGATTTTTAGTTCATTCAACTCTACAGGTGCCATTCTGTAAGCTGGCAGCGCTACAGGTTGACTACCTGGAAACACCTGGATCTCAAAGTCTATCTCTCTTTTAGGAGGTAGACCTGGAAACTCATCTAGAAAAACATCTAGGAACTCACAGACCACTAGCACATCCCATAGACTGACTGTGCTCTTCTCATCTCTAGTATCTACTATATGTGCCAAAAATGCCTCACAACCTTTCTACAACATCTTATCAGCTACAGTGGCTGATATGATACACGTAGGCAAAACTTTCCTATCTCCAGAAAAGACACAAGAAAATCCACCCTATTGAAAGACAACCACCTTCTTCCAACAGTCGAGCTCAACTCGATACGTCTCTAGGAAATCCATACCCAAGATAACTTGGAAAGAGTTAATATCTAGGGGTATAAGATTAACTGTGATGGTGTAACCACCAAAAGTCAACAAGCATCTGGGACAAAACTCTGTCAACATTATCGGTTCACCTAACAGGTTAAGCTCACAAGATAAAGAGCGTTGTATAAATGAGTGAGTAGCACTTGAATCTATCAAAACTATAATTGAAATGTTGTTAAAGAAAATCATTTCTCATTTAATCACTCAAGAAGAAAAAATACCTTCTTGTGGTGTCAAAGAGAAAAAGCATCCTGAAGCTCTTCCTCTCCCATGATGTCCTCATTGTCCTTCCCTAGCACTGGGTGCTGCACCACCTCGAGAACCTAAAGCTATAGAGGAACCAGATCCTCCAGTTGGAGCATGTCTCAGAACATTCTGGTACTGTGATTGGGAACCCTGTGATGCTGACTGCTGTAACTGGGGGCAATTCCTCTTGATACGTCACATTTGTCCGCACTGATGACATCATTGAAACTTTGTTCCCCAACAATGTCCTGAGTGTGGTCTTCCACAGATATCACATGCTCGCGTCTCTTGCCTCGGTGGACCTGTCACTGACACTGAAGATCCTGAAGACCTAGTTGGAGGTGTCCATGTAGACTATGTATTCCATCTATCGGAGTTAGGTCTTCCTCCACTTGATGAAAAACTAGATCCTTGTCTACCAAACCAACCAAGTCCTCGTCCTATCTTTGAAAAGAAACCACCACCTCCTTTGTATCCACCACTTCTTTGTCCCCTTCTAATAGTCTCCAGATCTTTTCTTACTCTCAGATTGCTTATCAGCATTAAATGACTCTTCTACACGTCTCGCTGCTTCCACAAATTCTCCAAAGTTTTCTCTATCTCTTCGACCAATGGATGATACAGTGTGTCTAATCTCTGACCTTAATCCTTCTTGAAATCTTCTGCACTTTTCTACATTATCAGGAATAAGTTGCGGACAGAAATTTTCCAACCTTGCGAAATGTGCCTCGTATTCACCAATTATCATACTTCCTTGTTTGATATTCTGCATTTATCTTATTTTCTCACTCAGAAAAGTAGGTGGTAGTACTTAAGATGGAATTCATCAACGAAATCCTTCCAAGTCAGTACCGTGTCCCTTCTTTTATCTTCCACTCCACGCCACCAAAGCTTTGCATCACCTTTAAACAAATAAACTACGTGATTGATTTGTCTTTCCTCAGATAGATCCATCAGACGGAACACTTTCTCTAACTATCTCAGCCATTCATCTGCCACTGTAGGGTCCGTAATTCCATTGAACTCAGTACCTCCAAGCTTCTTAATCATCTCATAGGATCTCATTAGGTCCTTGCTACTCGAGGTAGAAGCTTGCCTCGCCATCTTATACTTTTCTCTGGTCTCAAGAAACATCCTATACATCCTTGATGCCTCATCCACATAATCTCCACCACCTGGACCCATCACCTGAGGATCAGGTCCAATGTGGCTCTCAGCTTGGTCCTCATGACCACGTCCTCTTCCTTCCATCTACAATAGTATAACAGAACACTTCCTATTAGAAAATTGCAGTTAGAAGGAAAACACCCTAATCCTAATCCTATTGGTCTCTTATCATCCCCTGACCTTGACTTAGAGTAACTACGTACTCAACCTATGCTCTGATACCAAATTAGACTGTGACGCCCTAATCCCTGTGCCATCTCTAATGACCCCGGAGACCGAGGAGTCACCCTCGGTAAACCACCCTTAACTTTTTCTTTTCTAAATCACTTAAAATTTACCGAAAGAAGAATCTCATAATTTGGACAATACTGAAATATTACTTAAACTTGTGGAAGCAAACTTACTATTTCTAAATCTTGAAAGATACCTCAGAGTTTAAACAACATATTACATCTTACTTGCGGAATATAAAGTGCAACAGTTAATTGAAAACTAAACTACATATTACATTTCATTCTCTCTCTACCATACCACATGACCAAGGACCGAGTGGAAAGGACTAAGAGAACTCTAACTAACTACGAACTACCTTCTAAGAACTTGGGTGATACGATCCTTCAACTTCCTCGTACTGACGCTGACCTAAAAAATGTTTCAGTAGGTTGGTGAGCTACTGGCTCAATGAATAGAATTTCACCCAACCATCGCAGATAACTCATTTTATGTTTATTTTATGGAATAATATACAAGAAATACTACACTGAGAAGATCTAAAACAATATAGTTTAAATATTGGGAAATATCAACATTTCATTAAAATAACAACTGTTGCAAGCTATAGTCACTAGTAAAAATTGGGCCATTATTCACGAGTGAGTCCTGTCACAAACCCCTCTCTACAGGCCCTCACAAATAGGGACGGTTGTGAGTCTGGCCCTCACAAATGGTCTGCGAAGAGAACTCACGTGACAAATACCAGTGGCCCTCACGAATACAATTGTCACGGACCAACGGACCCTCAAGAATGTTATATTGAGGGACTATTTAGCCTTCATAAATACATTTTTGAGGGACTATTTAGCCTTCATAATAACATTATTGAGGGCATGTTTAGTTCTCATAAATACATTTTTGAGGGACTTGATGGTCCTGGAGAATATATTTTTGAAGGGATAATGCCTTCATTAATATTATTTTTGAGGGGCTATGTGGTCGTCATCAATGCAATTTTGATGGTCAATCTGGACCTTCATCAATATATTTATGAGGGACTACTGTAAATGATTTGGTTATTGATTATTGAATGATTTATTAAATGTTAATTAATTGTTACTATAGTGAATATCAAATTTTAAATGAAAACTTTGTATACATAACCTCAAGCAATATTTTTATACTAATTCACATGACATCATAAGAAGATTCAACACTAAAATGACACATAAAAATGTTAAATCACCTCAAACCAATTTTTGTTATTGAAGCAAAATATTATCCATACATTGTGTGCTCAACGTTGATATAAATAAGGAGTACATATGGTTCTAAAATTTGAGATTGATGACAATCAACATATCATGCTAGAAACTCTTAAGATCTATAATGTCTCCATATTCCTTCAAATGGTGTGGTGCTCTTCATCAATGCCAGGCCTCATACGATTAGGTACTTGAATATTCTTCTCCTAAAAATGACAAATCATTATATTAATAGAATTTAAAGTTTATACATAAATCATAGTACAACAAACAACTTACCCTTATATTTCGGTTTTGGTCTACTCCAAGGTGCATTGTCCGTCGAAATCCATCATTAAAAGTAATTCTACCCTATCAATATAAATACAAAAAGGAATCAGAGTGAGTGCGAAGTAGAGATAAATGTAAGTGAACCAACATAGCAGCAACATGCACCCGTAAACTAAAATTATGATTGAACTTAGTAAATAGTACATAATTTAAAAAAACTCAGTGGGTTATATGCATATATCTCTATTGACTACACTTAGTTGCTATCATCAGCGAGATGCATCTATAGATACAAAAAGAGGACGATCCTCACATAATACAAAAGGATTATTACTGAACTTGTCTTCTTGATCATCTTCTGTTAATTAGTGGAGCTGAAGACATAATGGTTTGTTTGTTACAAGAAGGTACATGCTGCAATCCAGTCTGATCTGTCCAAAATTAAGTCTACAAAACTAGAGCCTAAGGAACACAAGAGATACAACCAAAAGGTGGACTCTTGGCTGTCATCAAAGTCTATCCCGAGAAAACCAAACCTCCAGAAGAGCAACAGAGCTTCAGGAACCTAAAAAAGAACACTCTTCAGGATAAAAGACAAGAAGGAAGCATTTCCATGGCATAATATATCAAGAAGAAGAAGAAACACCATAACTGGAACCTTCTTCTAGCACAGAAAAACAGAGGACCCCATGAGTCCAAAGGACAAAGGGAAACTTGCCACCTTGACAAGAATAAAGACCTTCAGATTTGATGGGGCAAAGAACAACATGCATCAGAACATAGAGAACCAAATAAGAAACTCTGTATCATCAATAGATAACTAGAAACAAGCTATCATCAAAGTCCATTCTGAGAAAAACCAACATCTAGGAACCCCGGTTATCGAGAAATAGGAACCCATCTTCAAGCCTGCAGATTTGCTAGGACAAGGAGTATCGTACAGCAGAATTGCTGTTTCTGCCTCACAACTGAAATAATTCTTAAATTGTTGTTTCTGCAGACTTTCTAGGACAAGGAGATAATTCTGAAATTGCTGTTTCTGCCTCACAGCTTAATGCAGCGACTAATTGGACGAGATCTTTTGTTGGCACAGATTACTATACATAAGAATCCATGAACAATGGATTCAGAGAACTAATGCATAACAAATTGCGAGGAGACTAGGGACCCATCTATCACCATGTAACCATGCTTCTATAGGAAATCAAAACACACAAGGTGCTATCAATATTTCATTATAAGAGAACGCAAATGGCACCAACCAGATGTATGGTTAGAGACATGAATGGCAGAAGAAAGGTACTATGGAATAGAAGGCTTGCAAATTTGTTAATTTTTCTAGTCATTTACATTATACAAGAAATATTAGAAGTCAAAGCAGATCTAGGGATCTTCAAAGATCTCATACAAATTGTTCTAGGATGATAGTATCACATAGAAACTAGAGAAGGTCCAAGGCCCAGTTTCTCAATATATCTGAATATTACTAAATGTAACATGAGCTTGAAGTTCCTACTTGGTTTTACTAATAGATGGACAAATGTTTAAGAATAGGATATCAGCAGTTCCTACTTGGCCATATGTCACATACTTGAGAAGAAGATACATGTCTTTGGTTTGGATACCGACTGGCCCGAGGCATTAACCATTAAGTAGATTTGTGCCTTATATATTTGATTTGGCCTTATATATCAGATTTGGTATAAGTACAAGATATATGGATGGATACCCTAGAAGTTTAATCAAGCACGTATTGAATACCTAATTTAAACGTTGAGTTCTTGGTGTCAAAGACATCGATGAAGATGTGCTTGGTGTGCTCTGCATTTGAGGATGACTTTGTCAATTATTACCAGAAGTAGGGCACCAACTTTCAACTGCAACCTTTAATAAAGTGTACATGTTAATATTCTTATGTGTATGAATATTGAAAATAATGTATAGCTGTTATGAGGTACCTGTGGCTGAAAGATTAGTGGATGTCCATTGCCTTGTATGGAAAGCCTGCCTACTCCATTCTCCCTTGAATTGCCTTGTATGGAAAGCATGCCTACTCCAATCTCCCTTGAATTGCTTTTTCTAGAAAGTCTTCCTAAGCCATCCCCGCTTGAATTATTTTGCCTGGGAAACATGCCTACATCTGCACCACTACTTGTATTGTCTTGTATGTGAAAAGAACCCACACCTGACCTATTTGTGCCACTTTGCATGTGTAAGACACTTGCAGTATTCTAATTGGGGTATTCAACTGCACAATCAACATTAATACCGCCATCCTATAACAAATAGATCAACAATGTCAAAAAAAATTATATGTTATATTGACATAGACAACTGAATCTAAGTTACCTGTGATTGATTATACCAAGTCATTATTTGGGAGACGGAGTTCTTCAATCCATTTACTATTTCTTCAAGTTCCTTAAGTTTATCCTGAAATAGAAAACAAATTACAAACATCGATCTAATAGACTAGTTGTAACTAATAGTTCAAGTTTAGTTATAATCCAACATACATCCTTTGCATTGCTTTCCTCAAGAAGCATTTCATATCTTATACGGGCAGCTTTTCCCCTATGTCCTATCTCTTTGTGCCCAATTCCAACACCTCAGATCCTAGCCTTTTTGGAAGGATTTAAAACTTGCAAATAAGCATCACGTGTTAGATTATCAACACTTCTAGGATCTATTTCTTCTTGGTTTGCTACTTGGTTTTCCACAATATCAGAGATTTCAAGCTGTAATTAGAAAGCCTCATAAGAGGAAAGCTTAAATTGAGATATCTAAGCATATGTAGCTTTGTAGACATCATAGGAAAGCAAATATCCATTTTCTAACCACTTGTGGGCTTTTGTCGTAAACTTTTTCCAAAAATTTGTATAAGAGGCACAATAGGTTGATCTTCACTGACCTACACATGATAGATAACATAATAATTGTCCATGTTATATGTCCATTTCTTCCCGATAACAACTCCATGGCTTTGATCCTGTGGTATGATCCATCACTTTTTTTGCTCTGTTTGCCTTGTTGATCTCAGAAATTTTCTAAACCATAAGAAACATATAATTAGAAAAAGTAGATAGGTATACATGCAAGTTATATGAAACCATTGTACCTTAGACTTCTCAGTTCCCCATTCTTTAACAAGATTTTTAATCTGGTCCATATCTATGGAAGAATTTTTCTCAACTTTTTTCATCATCAATTATAGTTCAATCTTGTACTTTTCATAGTAATCTTTCTTTACACGTGCCCTCCACACTGATATTCCTTTGCTAATGTGTTCATAAATGTGATTCCATGCATTAGGGTGACTGCCTAAATCTAAGTATTTCTACAAAAACATAGAAAATATTACTTTAGATATAAAAATCATACAATTTGTTGGTCTTTTTATGAAAAAGATTACCTCAATAAATGATTTTCTATCTACAAAAGCTTGTTGTGGTTGTTCATTCCATTTCAAGTCTAGATGCCATATGTGTGGTTTCCTTGCTAGCATATGACAATAACGATTCAATTTGGCACCATTCTCCCCAATAGCATTTCCTTCATAATCCCATTGGACCTTGTGACGTGGCTCCCCTTGCTTAGGAAGTAGGCTTTGCTCACTTGCAGGCCCACGTCCATACTTCCTATTCTCCTATTCATCCTCAACATTTTCTTCAACTGTTACATCATTTTCAATATTGTTGGACAGTAGAGTAGGTTCATCCTCACAATTTTCTACAATTGTGGATGGAGGGACAGCAATAGGTTGACTGGGTGTGTTGTTACAACTAGATCTAGTGATTCTTCTTCCTGCCATCCTTCAACTGACAAGAAAAAAAATTAGATTATTAGTGCAGAAATGTCAGTAAAAAAAGTAGTAGCTACATTTGCAAAACAAATAAATTGCGGAGAATATGAGACACCAAGATATGAATATTCAGCATTTGAAAAACATATAAATTGTAGAGTACCTTGGTTTCATATCCCAAAAAAGAATAATGAAACAAGACTAAATAAATTGCAAAGAATATGCCATATAGTAACAGTTTGCCAAAAAAATGCAATAGAACATATTCCCCAAATAAATTATTCTAGACTTGCAAACAAAAAAATTTGATGAAAATAGATAGATTAATGAACTAAACATTAGCTCCATCATTCTTTTTTTTAGTTCTATCAACAAAAGATCCCTCGGTGTCACTCCTCGTCCAAGGCACATCACTAGTTACACCACCATCAATAGCTTCAAATTGTAAACCAGTCAAATAATTCTCAATAAGAGGTACTTCAGAATAATCTTTAGGAGGATGCTTTAGCACTGTGCACCAATCATCAACATTAGGATCCTTCACATAAAAGCATTGCAATGCTTGAGAAGCCAGGATAAAGGGTTCCTCCTTTTTTTATCCTTGAAGTATTGATTTGTGTGAACCCATATTCATCAATTCACAACCCATTCGAAGTGCTTTCATCATACCAAGAACATCTGAACAATGGAACTTTGATTCCTAGACCATAAGTTAGCTCAATAACCTCCTCTAAGTATCCATAGTATGTGACTTCAGCATTTATAGGATTTCGATCTCTACCACTTGAACAACTTGAAGTGTCAGCACACAAATACACTCCACTATTTTGTGTAGTACATGTACTTTCAATGTGCTTTGAACGGAAATGATATCCATTGACCGAAAAGCCTTCATAAGACATTCCCTCAGCACAAGGGCCTTGGGATAACCATCTCAAATCATCGCTAATACTGTTAGGCCTAATCTCTCGCGTTTGCATTACCTTCATAAAAAAGTAAAATATTAATGTAATCTACACTAACTTGAACATTAAGAGTGACAACAATATTTATGTTTGAGACTTACATGCTCTTTCAACCACTTAGAAAACTCATTTGCATGTTTTGTTTCTAGGGTCTGTAGGGCAATGTTGGGTTCCATATCTTGAAGAATACACATGTGTTCACTGCTTTATAAGAAGTGTCTAAATTTATGTACAACAAATATACAAATATCAGCAAGAATTTTAGGACGTAATTAAATCTTACCTTCTGTAAACATCCAATTCCTCTTTATTGAAAAGGACATAATGATGGGCTTGTTCCAAAGTGTGGATGTCGAAATTTCTTGACACTCCAACTCTAATTGGAGATCCATCAACATTATGAGGAGTGTGGTTGAGTTTTGTCTCAAAATTATGCAAGTACCTAGCACAAAATGTCAAACTTTCTTCAGCTAAATAGCCACTAGAAATACAACCAGCCGGTTTAGCTTTGTTTCTTACATACTTCTTAAATTTCTTCAAGTATCTCTCTATTGGGTACATCCACCTAGTTCAGACAGATCCAGCTTGCCTGGCTTCATAAGCTAAATGAATGGGCAAATGCATCATGATGGTGAAGAAAGAAAGAGGGAAGATTCTCTCCAACTGGCAAAGAGTGACAACAATTTCTTGTTCAAATTCTTTGAATTCCTCCACATCAATAATGTTAGAGCAAAGCTTGTTGAAAAATGAGCACAAATTAGCAATAGGCTTGTACACATCTAAGCTTATGCAATGTCTCAAGGCAACAGGTAGAAGTCGATGCATAAGAACATGGCAATCATGACTTTTCAGCCCAACAAGTTTTCTATCAGATTTGCTAACACACCTAGATATGTTAGAAGAATAGCCATCAGGAACTTTCAACTTTTCTAACACATATAGGAACTTATCTTTCTGCGCATTAGTCATGGTGTAAGATGTTGGAGGCAAGTAATAGCGGTCACCTGCATCTAATGGCCATAAATCTCTTCGAATGCACATTTTCTTCATATCTTGACGAGCTTGTAAGTTGTCTTTACTTTTCTTAGAATCACCCAATAATGTGTTTAAAATATTCTCACACACATTCTTTTCTATGTGCATCACATCCAGATTGTGTCTAACAGATAAATACTTCCATTAAGGTAGCCGAAAAAAGATGCTTATGTTATTCCAACCAGGAGGTAATGGTTGAATTTGATCTCTAAGCCTCTTGCGCTTATTCATTTTTCCAAATGTGATATTTTCATATCCATCAAATTGCCTCAGTATATCTTCTCCAGATAGTGGCTTAGGTGGAAGTCAAAAATCTTTTTCACCATCAAATGTTTTCCTATCACGTCTATATGGATGATTCATTGGAAGAAAACGTTGATGGAAACCATAGCATTGCTTTTTCCCAAACTTTAACCATTTTGATACAGTCTCCACATTACAACAAGGACATCCCAAATCTTTCTTACCTTTAGTGCTCCAACCAGATAAGTCACCATATGCTGGAAAATCATTAATGGTCCATAAAATCATTGCCCGCATAGTGAAATTCCTTTTGCTATATGCATCATAAACTTTGACTCCAAGCTCCAAATGTAGTTGCAACTCCTCAATTAATGGCTCCAAGTATACATCTAGGTCATTGCCAACCATATGTGGACTTGGGATTAATAGGGACATCATAATAAATTGTTATTTTATAAGAAGCCAAGGCGGAAGATTGAGAGGTGTCACCAACACAGGCCATATGCTATGTGATGCACTCATATTGCCAAATGCATTAAATCCATCTGTTGCTAATGCCAATCTAATATTGCGTGGTTCAGCAGCAAAGTCTGGATACCTGGCATCAATAGACAACCATTGTGGTGTGTCTGAAGGATGATCAATACGACCATCCTTGCCTTTTCGTTCATATGGCCAAATCATATCTTTAGCAATAGATGAAGACATATAGAGCCTCTCTAACTGAGGTATCAAAGGGAAGTGATACATGAACTTAGCAGCTACCTTCTTTCCCTTTGTTTTGTATTTCTTTTCATTCCATCTTGAAGCACCACAAGTATCACAATTTTCTTTTGAAGCTGCATCTTTGCGAAAAAGCATGCAATTATTTGTACATACATCTATAGTAGAATGATCAAGTCATAAATCCTTCACGATCGCATTTGCTTCATAGTACGTCTCCGGGAATAGAAAATTTTCTTCTGGAAATCTTGAAATAATCAACTGTAACAACTTTGTGAAAGAATCGTTGGACCATCCAGATTCCTCCTTCAGAAATAGCAAGGAAACCAAATATGATAGCTTGGAATGACTTGTGCAACCTCTATAGAGTGGTTGATCTGCCTCTTTTAGTAGCTTGTAAAATCTTTGTGCATCTACATTTGCAGGTTCCTATGTAGCTTCAGTAGAGTGGTCATTTGTTGTGTCACCCATACCAAACAAATCCTCCAGCATCTGATGCATATTGTCAGTGCTAAGCATGTTTGGTGCCACAACAGGATTGCTCCTACCAATCACCTCCCCATGAAACGTCCAAACATCATAGCTATGCACAAATCCTTTTTGTAATACATGTGAGAATACCTCATCCTCTGTTTTAAGGTATCTGTTCAAACATACCTTGCAAGGACATATTAATTTCCCCTGTCTAGTTGGTCTCTGATGGATAAGAGCAAACTCAATGAACTTTCGTAACCATGCCTTGAATACATCACTTCGCACTCTGTTCCCAATATACATCCAACTCCGATCTATTATAAAATCCATCTACATGAAGGCAAATATATAATAAGTTAAGCACACATTACAAGAAATATATATATATATATATATATATATAATCAAGGAATATAAATACCTAGATTCGGAATCTCTCAAAACCAACCGATAGAGACATTCTATAGAGGAGTAAGTGATGACATTAAGAAATTTTTGGATTCCTCATCTGGGGGGAATTCATGCGAAAGAACTACAAAGATGCCTGGAGGTTTGTTACACTTGGGGCCGAGAACCAATCTAATTGGGGAAGGTCGTCCACCGAGGGAATTCTAAAAGTTTGTAAGGCCGAAGAATCAATGGAAATGAAAGCCATCGCCAAAGCCCTAAAAACTATCGCTCACAAGAAACAAGTTCTTGAAACGACACTCAGAGAAAAGAAGAGCCCCCAACAGGTCAAGGCAGCTACTGTGACTTGTGAGGCATGCCATGCATCCGATCATCCCACATTATGATGTGGTCTCCTATACAATGTGATGATGGACATGCAGACACTGCAGCCACAGTATGAATCAATCATCGAACAACCTGAGGATTTGTCACCAAAACAAGTAAATTCCATCCACACTATACCAGGACAAGCTTATTATAACCCAAATCAACCAAGAAACCATCTCGGGCTTCAATATGGGAATCCTGTGGGGACTGCCAATCCACAACACCAGACCCAAGGAGGAGTTTTTAATAGATCGCCAACAGGTTTCCAGAACAATTATAATCGAAACCAAGGAAACTTTAGAGGAGGATTACAAGGATTCACACAACTGAGAAACCCTTCAACATATTACCAATATACTCATCCGTCATTGCACCCACAATTACAGCAACCCCAGCTGCAACAACCACAAATTCAACAACCCCAATTATCCACCGCGCCACAGTAGAAGCAACCACAACAATATCAACAAAATCCACAAAAGAATAATCTGCCTCCACCAATAGATGAACTGTCATTGATAAGACAAATGCTACAATCGCAACAAACCATGCTTGCCAACCAGCAAGCCCAACAAAAAGCTTTTGAAACTCAGTTAGCACAAATCACAGCTCAACTAAAACCTCCGGTAGGCACTTTTGCTGGTCAACTAGAGATAAACCCAAGATATGATCAACCCAGACAAGAATAATTGAAAGCCATCACCACAAGGTCGGGTCATGTCCTTACTGAAGCCATGAAAATCATTCAGGAAGATGAAGATATAGCTGTCATTAACCCAATCACGAGCACAAACCAAGAAACTGAAAAGACCGTAGAATGCGAGAAGGAAAAGGAAAAAAGACTAGATTTCAAAGAACCTGAAGTCCCACCATATAAGCCCAGAATACCATACCCAGGCAGGTTGAGAGGGACTAATTTGAATGCCAGATTCCAAAAATGTAAGGAAGCGATGAAAAAACTATATATTGATATTCCATTCCTTGATGCTCTCTCCAAAATACCAGCTTGGACCAAATACCTGAAGACCTTGTTATCAAGGAAATGTATGACTGGAGAACAAGAGACTGTTAAACTAGCTCAGACAACTTCTGATATTATTCTCAACAAAATTCCAAGGAAACAAAAAGATCCTGGTTCCTTTGGTATCCAATGTTCCATCGGGAATGCCTCTAGAAAAAAAGGATTAGCTGATCTAGGAGCTAGTATATCTATTATGCCCTTCTCAATGTGCAAAAGGTTGGGTTTACCGAGTTGTTACCAACAACAATGACAATACAACTGGCTGATTCTACCATCACTGCACCATTGGGGATCATTGAAGATATCCCAGTTAGGATAGGGAGGGACTCTTATTTCCCTTACGACTTTGTTATTATGGATATAAAGGAAGATCTAAGATATCCAATAATATTCTGCAGGCCTTTCCTTGCTATAGTAAGATCACTTATCGACCTTGCAGCAAGCACAATTATCTTAAGACTAGGAAAGGAAGCCATCCAATTTAGAGTCCTTAACAGCCTAAAAGGTCCCAGTATCCAGGAAGAAGTTTTCCTTCTCGAGGCAATAGAAAAAATGTCTCAATTATAGCCAGAAACAACTGAACCATCTAACGATCTGGAGAATGTCTTGAAAAACCCAGAAGTTGAATTTTTAGTAAGTGAACTAGTACAACAATGTCTGCGATACTTAGACCAAGTCGAAGAAGCTCCGACAGCCACTTTTGAGGAATTGAAATATGTCACCACTTTGGAAACTACGGAAGTACTCAAGGCCCCTAAAATGAAAGCCTTACTAATAGGGCTTAAACATGTCTTCCTGGATGAAGAAAAATTGTGCCCAGTCATAATCAGCTCTACTTTAATAGATGATCAAGAAGAAAGACTTCTTGCTGAGCTAAGGAAACACAAGAAAGCTATCAGATATAAAATGACTGATCTAACGGGAATAAATCCTGCTTTGTGCATGTACAAACTACCTATGGTAGAAGAGTTAAAACCATTGAGGGAACACTAGAGGAAACTAAACCCAAACCTCAAATAAGTGGTTCACCTCGAGGTCCTTAAACTCCTAAAAGCTGGTATCATATATCCCATTTCTGATTCTCAATGGGTCAGCCCAGTCCAAGTGGTCCCCAAATAGGGGGGACCGCTGTCGTTCTGAATGATATAAATGAGCTAGTACCCACAAGGACTGTCACGGGATGTAGGATGTGTATCGATTATAGAAAACTAAACAAAGCAACAAGAAAAGATCACTTCCCTCTACCTTTCCTTGACGAAGTCCTTGAACGCTTGGCCCACCAAAAGTTCTTCTGCTACCTCGATGGTTATCCCGGGTTCTATCAAATTCCAATACACCCGGAAGACTAAGAAAAAACAACTTTTACTTGTCCCTTTGGAAACTACGCTTTCAGAAGGATGCCTTTTGGGCTGTGTAACGCACCCGCAACCTTCCAAATGTGTATGTCAGCAATTTTCGCGGGATTAACTGAGTCCATAATGGAAGTATTTATGGACGACTTTTCAATTTACGGAGATTCTTTTGACAATTGTCTACTCAACCTCAGGAAAGTTTTACAAAGATGCGAGGAAATAAACCTTATCTTGAATTGGGAAAAGTGTCATTTTATGGTGACTGAAGGTGTTCTCCTCAGAAATCGAGTAAGTGAAAGAGGAATTGAAGTACACAAAGTGAAGATCGATGTCATCTCAAAAATGTCACCGCCAAAGGACATAAGAGGAGTGCAAGCATTTCTAGGTCATGCTGGATTCTATCGAAGATTTATTAAAGACTTCTCAAAAATAGAAAAACCCATGACCTACTTATTAACCAAGGATGTTGATTTCAATTTTGACCATGAATGCCTACATAGCTTCACAACCTTAAAGAATGCTCTAATCTCTGCACCTATTTTGAGAGCACCCGACTGGTCACAACCATTCGAGATAATGTGTGACGCCAACGACTATGCTATAGGAGTGGTGCTAGGGTAGAGAATAGACAAAAAGCCCCATGTGATATACTATGCATCAAAGACGCTAGATGAGGTGCAAAAGAATTATAAAAAGTAATTCTTGGTCGTCATCTATGCCTTTGAGAAATTTTGTTCCTATCTAATTGGATCGAAAGTCATAGTATACATGGACCACTTAGCCATCAAATACCTAATTCAGAAACAAGATGCAAAACCCAGACTCATCCGTTGGGTATTGATGCTTTAAGAATTTGACTTAGAAATAAAGGACAAGAGCGGGGTGGAAAATGTCGGTGTTGATCATCTAAGTCACATCGAGTCTCAAGAGGAAGACAATATACTTATTCGAGACTCCCTACCCGACGACTAGCTTATGAAAGTTACTACCAAATTCCCTTGGTATGTCAATATAGTGAACTATCTGGCTATAGGAATTATCCACCCTTCTGCCTCTCACCATGATAAAAAGAAATTCCTTCATGATGTTAAGCAATACTTTTGGGACGAACCATATCTTTTCCTTCTATGTGCGGACAGACTTCTCCGTCGTTGTCTACCAGAAGAAGAAATTATCCCTGTTCTAGAACATTGTCATTCTGGCCCTACTGAGGGGGACATGAGTTCAAAGAAAACCACTCTCAAATTTCTTCAATCTGGTTTCTTTTAGTCAAATATATAAAAGGACGCCCATAATTTCATCTGATCCTACAATAAATGTTAGCTTTCTGGGAGTATATCTAAAAGAAATGAAATGCCTCTTACCTTGTGGCAAGAAATTGAACTTTTTGATGTATGGGGAATAGACTACATGGGTCCTTTCCCCTCATCTTACGGATTCTCATACATACTGGTTGCTGTGGATTATGTTTCAAAATGGGTAGAGGCTATACCCACCGTTTCTTGCGATTCCAAACCAGTTATCAAAATGTTCAAGGATATCATCTTCCCCAGATTCGAAATCCCTCGAACAATCATATCAGATGGAGGATCTCATTTCTTAGAACGAAGTTTCAAACCCCTCCTAAGAAAATATGGAGTTAAACATAAGGTCGCCACACCTTACCATCCACAGACAAGTGGCCAAGTCGAAGTTTCAAATAGACAACTAAAGGCTGATGGATCTACCACTCACGTGGAATTGCGTGCACCACTAAAAATCCTAAAGATGGTAAGTCTTTAAGTTTAGCCTTGCTTATACTAGATCGAGAACTCCACCCACGTATGCTAAGATATGTGGAAGTCTTATCGTAGTATAGTTAAGGGTCGAATCCATGGGACAACGATCATGTTGGGAGCAACAAGATGAAAAACGTTAGAATTTCACTTAATCTCTTAATAGTAGGTACTTAGATCAAAAGGTTGGTTTGGTTGTTTTTAAACTAAGAGCAAGTAAAGTAAAGCAAATAAGTAAATTTAAGTATGTCAACAATGATAGGGGACCACTAGGAGGTGATCGTCTTTCACTGCCACTACACATGGATCAAAACATGCAAAATGAAACATAACCTGCAACAAGAGTCTAAATAGCTAGTATCTTTGTAGATTTAGTTTCCTTTCAGAGAACTAACTATGAGAAGTGCGGGAATGTTGCAACGCCAGCCATCCCCGAATGAATGGTCACCTACTTTGCATCATTCCCTTCACAAAGTGTGTTCCTCGACTTTATCAAGGTTGTTCTTTCATACGTAAACTGATTCCATTTCATAGTATGAAAGTACAACGATGGAAGTGAGTTTACTCCACTTCTTGAACAACACTCCTAGATACCGAAATAGATGCATGGTGGATACATGCATCAAGAACCAACATTCAATAGAGATTTGAATCTAATAGTACAAACATAGACAATTCATACTAAAAGATAAAAGATAACACAAGTTGGTGATCAAGCAACAAGCATTCATTAAATGATTGATGTTGAGCTGAAAAGAAAGCATCTCTATATTGCAAACTATGGATTACATTATATGAAATGAAAACATGGGTAGCGGGACTACTCCCCGCACCCTAGTGAAAGAGACTACTCGCTCATAGCTAGGACAAAGAAGGAGGCGAGAAGAGAGAGAGAGAGAGAGAGTCATCTCCACAAAGGAGAGAGGAAAGTCAACCCCTTGGAAAGAGAGAGAGTGACGATCTTCAAACTTCACAGGTTGCTCGATGATGAGGTCTCCTCTTCCCACCTTCTTTGATGAAGAGAGAGAAAGCAGCTTCAGGATGGAGTGTGGATCTCAGACCGGCAGCCTTTGGGTGGAGGATGGAAGTTGAAAAAGCTCTGGAGTAGTAGAGGTAGCCTCTGGGCATCTGAAATATGATACCTTTTGGGAGGACCCCTTGGGTCTTATTTATAGGCCTTAAGTGAAGTCCAAACGGTTTGGTCAGTTTTGGGTCCAAACGGTCTTGAAGACCATTTGGGTCCTGAGACCGTTTGGACCCTGAGATCGTTTGGGCTCTGAGACCGTTTGGACTCTGAGACCGTTTGGGCTCTAAGACCGTTTGGACTCATGCGGTCTTGAGATCATTTGGACTCATGCGGTCTTGAGATCATTTGACTCCATGCGGTCTTGGGACCGGTTGGATTCATGCGGTCTTGGGACCGTTTGGCTTCATGCGGTCTTGGGACCGTGTGAGTCCATGCGGTCTTGAGACCGGTTGGCTTCATGCGGTCTTGGGACCGTGTGAGTCTGTGCGGTCTTGAGACTGGTTGACTTCATGCGGTCTTGGGACCGTGTGAGTCCATGCTGTCTTGGGACCGTGTGAGTCCATGCGGTCTTGGGACCGTTTGAGTCTTTTGTGATTTTTTTGTGTCTTTTTCTATAAGTAAAAAGGAGAAAAGTTAATCTAATAGTATATTTGCAATAAAAGAGGATAACTAGGGATTCTATCTAATTTATCTAAGAAAGAGTGTGGAAAATTGAATAAAAGCACTAAGATAACATCGCAAAATTGGAGGTTATCACCCCCCCTAATTTAGAGTCTAGCTTGTCCTCAAGTTAGATAGAGCTGAGACATGTAATGGTGAGGCAATTTTATTTAGTTAAGATTTCCATACTCTTGTTTCATTTATAAACCCTAGCTCTCCTAAGGTCGTATCAGGTCTTATTGCTTGCTTTAACTCTTTCAGGTATTGAGAGTTGCTTGGCTCTCAGGTTTCTTCTGTATCTCGTAGCCTGCATTTGGACCACTTTTTATTCTGTGCATGTTGTTGACTCTAATCAGCTTTATACCTCTCTGAAAAACCTATTGTAAGATAGAGTGGGTATGAGGGTTGGCTAAAGGCTTGATGTGTAACTCCCCCTTCAAGTGGGGGAGGGGTTGTCTATGCTTTTAGGATCTCACTAACGGGTGTGATACATCTGCCTTCGTGAGGGCAGCTTAATGTACCGGCTGGGTGAGTCCTTTATAAGCCTTTCATATATTTAGATACCTTAGGGTTTCACTACTGGGCATGACACATCTGCCTTCGTGAGGGCAGCTGAATGTACCGGCCGGGTGAGACCTTCACTGGTCCTTTATATAGATCCTTATTTATGGCACAAATCTCATAGTTTTATTCAACTCTCTGGCTTTTATTCGTAGACTCACAAGCTTAGGATTTGGGGTGTTTAGGGAATTTATTTTGGGCGGCCAAGACTCTTTTATTTGAAGAGAGGAAAGTTGTTCTTAGAGTTTTTCAACATGCACTTATTTTAATGGTCCACTTGTGAGACTTCTTGATTTGGATGTCACCTGATGCCCCTCTCATCCTTGAGAGCTTGGCTTATTTCGGCCTTGATATTGACCTGTGGAGAGTCAGATGTAGAAGTCAAACAAAAGCATGAAAATTAATAGTGGATAGGCATTATTAAGTCGCCATTATATGTCTAAGTTCTATTCTTGTTATTACTTTTTAGGACTAACATGATTCTAAAGTTAGCTGAGGGTGACATTGTTCCAAAAGGGATGTTCTTGTTTATGTGCAAAGTTTATTTTAACAAGGAAAATACTTTTTAAAACAAAAATTAAATGCGTAAAGAAAACTGTAAAATTTTATACAAAATTGAAAGAAAATGTAGAGAGGGAGGGGTATTGAAAATGATACCTCGCCCTTGTCAATGTACTCCCCCCTAACTTATCACTCACTCTGGCCGCAGAGTGTCAAAGTGATAGTTTGAGAAGTACAAGGACAAGGGCATCAGGCTTTTGTTAGTCCTTTATTGGCGCCATGTGTGCGGGGGAGATTAGCAGCGAACTTCCCTTGTAATGCATGATAATACACCTCTGTCATGTCCTCTACTGGTCTTCTAAGTACCATGATGGTGTACATCCAGTAGAGGACGTGGAAGCCGCAATCATTTGATTCCCGAATCTGTTGGGGACATATGTGGCTGAAGGTTGGTCGGTGAAAGTGTTCTTTGCCGTATGCCCTTGTGTGCTAACTTAAAAGATCAATTAGGCTATCAGCACATTCCTTCTCCACCTCCTCCGTGGGCGTCTTTGGTGTCACGACATATTTCTTCTGTCGTGGATTGAACTGGCTGTCGGAACTGTTGTAGATGATAGTTGTTCCTTCATGTAGGTTTGTTGTCAGAAGCATCCAGTGCTCTTGGTGAAGGAAGGGGAGCATAATAAATTTTGGTGTCGTATGTTGTAGGAAGGAAATTAGGGCTTCAGTTGTTCCGAAGTTCTTTAGCTTTACGAGATCGTCCTTCATGTATGCGGATGCCATATAGGTAGTAGGGTGATTCTGTCTGAGAAGAAATTGATAGGAAGCAATCAAGCTCACGGATAGAGACCATTTTATCTGTATAGTTTCCCGTAGCGCATCTGCCATGACCAGAATATCACCGGACATGAAAATGAGTTCATCTTTCTCGGCATAAAGCCTTGACATGATGAGGTGAAGTTCATTGTCGGAGAGGCTCTTGCAAGCTACGAGGTCGAAATCTGGAAAAGTTGGTTCTATGGCAGATAGGGGCACCATTTGTGATGAGGATCTCCTTATGGTTGCCCCTGATAACAGATCTATGTCCCCTTTATCCTGCTCCAGATCAAAATTGGAAGGGTGGCATTTTCTTTCCTTGGGGACTATGGCGGGGTGTTTGTTTTTCTCCAACTCTTTTAAAGTTTTTCTGAAAGGTCGCTTTTGCGGACGTTGGATTGCTGAAAAGAGGTAGCGAGGGACGTCGTATGGTGCCATTGTCGGGTCCTTGAAGAACCGTCTGTTACAAATAAGTTTCATGGTGTAACACCCTCGTAGGGAGTGAAAGTCTTCGGTGACCACCTCGGTGAAAGGGATTTCTTGGTTTAGGGCTTGAATGTGACGAATAGTGCAAAAAGCACAATCCCCAGATCCCTCGGTAGTTTGGACTTGTGGGTTTATGATTTGGAACCAAGGTTGGCTCCAATCCTGGCGGAGGGACGGGCGTGCAGCCCAAATTAATTTAAGGAGTCGAAAAGGTATACATCTTGCTTCTCTGGCTTCTTCTCCAACAAAATTTATCGTTCGGGCAGGTAACTTGTACACCTTGGCGTCACGAGCCTCGGTGTCCACAATCATAAACAACCAATAGACAGAAACTTGAAATGGCATAATTAGGTATCGTGCCCTCTGTGCTAAACCAGCACGTAGCCTCTCTATTGACTTTGCTCATATTTCTTTGTATAGCAAGCCTATAGATAGGGTAGGTGAGGTGTTAAAAACTGGTTGTTGCCTCTTTGAGCTTCTGTAAACTTCTATGTAGTTGGCGAGCAGGACACGGAATATTGCGAGCGACATTGTTGATCGTGGTCGCAGGATGTTGTGGAAATCTTTGCGTGTCAACTTGCGCTTAGTCTTTGTATTGTGGTAAATGATGTCTCCCCCCTCTTTGACATCATCGACAATAGTGTTCAGGATGAATATGTCCTGAGCATCTAGTGTAGAGATGGCCGCCATATCTAAGTCATGCATCTTATGGGGTAGAGGTGGTGGCGGGGGAAGCTCTTGTGGAGGGGGTGGAGGAGTTTGTTCCAAATCTTCTATAAAGCTTTACAGATCTTCATCTGAATCAGAAGTAGAATCGAGTTCTTCATCTGTATCTAAACGTACTCATTTTGATTCTTCCTGTTCAGGGGGAAAGGGCACTGATTGGTCAAGAGCGGAGAAAAGTGGAGTGGTTGTAGCTGGTGGGCTTGTGCTGGTTCCTAATATACATTGATGGAACTCAGCGAAAGCTGCATCTTTTGCAGCCTCCCCCAAGGATCCCAAGGCAGAGTAATCGATGAATTGATCCTCGTATGATATATTCACATTTTCGTTGTGGGCGGGGGACTTGGGATCATGCCCACCTTCTTGGTGGTGTTTGTTATATCCTTTCTGAGATGGTTCTGCTCCTTGGCTTGGGCCCTCCCCAGCATCGTCTGGGTCATCGAGTTTGTCATCTGAGGAGTTGGTGTCGTCGTTGGAATCTGTTGAGGAGTCGGAGTCATCTTCTTCTTCATCATCGTCATGTTTTTCAGCGGCTGCTTTGTCTGATAGTTTCTTCTGTGTTGTTTTTTTGCACTGCCGATGGGTGGTTTGTAGCTCGTCAAACGCCACTTGCACATGCTCGTGTGTTTCGAGAAGTGTGTCGTGTGTTTCCTTGAGATCTGAGTATCGTCCCTCGGCAGAGAGGAGTCGCGTTGTAAGATATGTTACTTTAGCTCGTAATTGTTGGATTTCACTGTTTGCCGACTCCTCTTGGCGATTGTTGAGTTGTGTGAGAGTGTTACTGATGTCATCCAAGCGCAAGCTAAGAGGTGTTTGTTGCTGCTTGAGCTCACTGAGGGTCTCAGGAAGAGGTTGAGTCTGCATAGAGATCCTATCAACTTGCTTGGCCATCGCTTCTTGTTGGCTTTTTACTTCAAGGACCAGCTCGGGCAAGTTGTTGCAGCGGTTGTCGATGTGATCAACTTGTTGGGCTACTACATCTTGTCGTTGCTGAAAACCTTGAAGGATGCTTGGCAAGGCATGGTTCTTCTCGTCGATCTTGGCGAACTGTTTAGATATTCCCTACACACAAGAAAAAATAGAATACAATATGTTAGAAGGGTTGGTGAGTAAGTTTCGGATGGTGTCGAACTGACATCTGAATTCCTCGCTGACATTTGTAAAGGGGACCCCGGTTATGGAAGGGTGGGGTGGTTGGGGTCGGAGTGGAAAGGTTGTAGTGTCTTGTGGAAGAGACACAGTTGATGGTTCTGCGAACTGCATGGTGATTGTAGATGGGGTCACCAGTGATGTCGGGGTGGTGGTGGATGGGAAAGGTAGTGATATTCCTGGTGAGAATGGTAGGATCAATAGTGTTGGGGAAAAACGGTCGAAGAGGAAAAGGTGGTGAAGTCATATGTAGGAGTGGGAAAAGGGATGATCGAAGAGGAAAAGGGTGAAATGGAGGACGCGGGTGGTGGTGTGGTTGTAGAGAAAGAGGATGTGATGGCCATCATTGTGGAAAATGATGGGAGAGTGGTTGATTGTGGAAAGGTGGAGGGTGGTGGAGTGGCGGTGGAAGTAAGTTCAACATTTAGACTCATAATGAAAGAGTCTAGAGATGAGGTGGTTATTTTTTCTTCGGGGAGGGAGGGTTTTGGCTCTGGATGTGGTTTTGATGTTGGTGTCCACGACAGCTGTTGTTTCTACGAAAGTCTTTTGGAAGGTCATTTCACTGGAATTTTTGTTATACGATCTGTCGGGGTTGTGATACTGAGCTCAGTCTGCCCCGCCTTTGCTTTTTTTTCGGTTGCTTTAACCGAAGCCATGAGTTTTGTAAGCTCCTCGTCAGTGAAGAGGAGTTTTTCCGTGTCATAATCTGCAAGCTCCGGGAGCGGTAGCAAAGTTCTGGATGATTTGACTGTAGGGCAGAAAATGTAATATAACTTTGCATCCTTTTCTTTGATGATGTAGGAGTTTTTCAAAGTTTGTTCGTTGGTAAGGATGTCGCCCTTAATCTACTTGCATCTGGGTAGAGGTCTGTCCATTTTGAGATATTTGATAATAGATGTGATATGCCCCCCATGCAAATTTCCTTCCCCAGGGAATAAGCGGATAGCTTCTGGATCATGTGACGTCTAATGTTGACTGGCATCCCATGTAGGACTGACCAGAGAACAAAAAGATCTGAAATGATGACATTCCCACCTTCTGTCCTGGGGAAGAGTGCACCAGTGAGAATTTTATGCAGTGTGTGCACTAATCCATATTGTATGTTCGAGGCCTTGCATGTCTTTGTCTCATAGGTGGCGATCCCTGTCAGGGATTTCCAGAAGTTATGTCTGTTGAATTGGGCATTCTCTGTTCCAACATCTTTGGCTTTCTCGATCTGCTCCTGGTTGTCTATAAAAATTTCATTCAGCATGTTTTCTGTGATGACAAACTTGCTACCGAAGAGCTTGGTGACCAGCCTACGGTCGCCTCCATCCCTTGATCTATCCATAATGTCGACAACTTCTTTGTTAATATGAGTAAAGAATTCAGTTGTAGGTTCGGTGTAGGAGGTCCCAGGGGTGAAACACAGCCGTGAAAGATTTGCATTATCGAGCAAAGTGAAGATTCTGTCATAAATCCCCATCGTCATTAGTACGTTAGGGCAGACGTACTTTGTAGGGTTAAGGGATTGATTAATGGATGGTAGGGTGTGGATGTATATGTTTTCTGATGGTGGTGTTGTAGTGGTGATGAGAGGGAAAACAAGAACGGTGATGGTGGAAAAAGTGGCAGCAGATGTGGTGGTTGGTGGAATGTATCCTACCAGGGTTTGTTCCCTTGCGGTGGCGGGATGAACCTGCTTCCTTGCATGTTTCTTTGGTTGTTGAGTTGTAGTGGCTTACTGGGCCTTCCTCTTCCCTTTGCTTTTTGTGGTAGGGGATTCTTCCTCGGGAGTTGGCTCATATTCTGAGCCCTCATCACTGGAAGAGATTTCTTCCACTTCTTCATCGGGCTCCTCGGCTAGGCATTTGTTGATGCAGTCAATTTCACACAAGGCCGCTATGATGCTGACCTTTGGTGGGGCCTTTCCAGTCTCATTGTAGTTATCAACGATCTTTTGGAGCCTGGCTCGGTCCTCTATCAGTTGTTCCCTTGTCTAGAAGGGAGCGTCGTCGGTTCCAGTGGGTTGCTTTGTTGGTGAAGCCATTTCTGAAAATGGAAAATCATGTGTTAGAATAACAAGTTTATTATAAGAAAAATTGGGTTTTATTTGTGTTTTAATGTTTTAACGAAAAACAAGCGGTTTTGAAAAGCCAGACGGGTAGGAGACCATTTGGTTCCAAATGGTTTCAAGACCGTTTGGTCCCAAATGGTTTGAAGACCGTTTGGTCCCAAACAGTTTCAAGACCGTATGGTTCCAAATTGTTTAAAGACCGTTTGGTCCCAAACGGTTTCAAGATCGTATGGTTCTAAATGGTTTGAAGACCGTTTGGTCCCAAACGGTTTCAAGACCGTATGGTTCCAAACGGTGTGAAGACCGTTTGGTGCCAAACGGTTTCAAGATCGTATGGTTCCAAACGGTTTGAAGACCGTATGGTTCCAAACGGTTTGAAGACCGTTTGGTCCCAAACGGTTTCAAGACCGTATGGTTCCAAACGGTTTGAAGACCTTTTGGTCCCAAACGGTTTCAAGACCGTATTGTTCCAAACGGTTTGAAGAGTGTTTGGTCCCAAATGGTTTGATGACTGTTTGGTCCCAAACGGTTTCAAGACCGTTTGGTCCCAAACGGTTTCAAAACCGTTTGGCAGGTGAAGCGTCGGGGGTCGGCCGGCGGCGATCAGGACGACGATGGCTAGGAAGGGGGTGCCGCGGCAGCGTCGAAGATGCAGATGGTGTTAAAGATGGTTGTGGAGGCAGAAAAGAAAAAGGTGCGATAGAATAGGGAACCGCGGCGGCTTTGCAGGCGTTGGCATTTAGCAAAGACGGCGGCGGTGCACAGACGGAAGTGATGATTGAAGCTGTGTGCTGAGATACCTTGCAGAACCGGTCGGGGATGACGATGGTGATGCGAGGAAAGGCGGCGACGAAGTACAATCACCGAGAAAACACACGGGGCTGGGAAGGAGGACGGCGGAGAGAAACTGGGTCACGGGTCACACGGGAAAGGGAGCAGAGATGGAACAGTGCACTGAGGGTTTAAGGGAGTTCGGGAATCGAAAGAAAGAAGAAGGAGGGGGGTTATATTTATAGGATTCAGGGGGTTGACCTTACAAAAACCCTAGGTCAAACGGTTTAGCGACTGTTTGACACCAAACGGTTTAGTGACCATTTGACTCCAAACAGTTTCGAGACCGTTCGGCTCCAAACGGTTTCAAGACCATTTGGCCCCAAACGGTTTCAAGACCGATTGGCTCCGAACGGTTTCAGGATCGTTTGGCTCCGAACGGTTTCAGGATCGTTTGGCTCCAAACGGTTTCACGACCATTTGGCCCCAAACGGTTTCAAGATCGATTGGCTCCAAATGGTTTCAAGACCGTTTGGCTCCAAACGGTTTCAAGACTGTTTGGGTGGGTTAAGGTTATTTTTTATTTTTATATTTTTATATTTGTTTTGGTTATATACTTTTTTTTTATATTTTCAGAAGATAATCCTAAGGTAACTTAAAGGAAAAAGAAGATCTTGGGTTGCCTCCCGAGTAGCGTCTGGGTTTAACGTCGCTGGCTCGACGAGTTTTCGATGTTGTTATAATGATGTTGTGGAGTATCTGATCTTAATGGTCTATCTCGACATTTTATCTTCTGGAGTGTAGTATTTTTTCAATCGATGGCCATTGACTGTCCTTTCTCCTCCATTGTTGTCAATAATTATGACAGCTCCAGTCAGGTATATATGTTTGATGGTGAAAGGCCCGGACCAATTTGTGCGGAGTTTTCCGGGGAACAATTTGAGCTTGGAGTTGAAAAGGAGTACTTTGTCACCAATGGAGATGTCTTTCCTTTTTAGATGACCATCGTGCCACATCTTGGTTTGTTCTTTATAAATCCTGACACTTTGATAAGAGGTCATTCGGAGCTCCTCAAGCTCTTGTAATTGGAGTTGTCTATTTTCTTCGGCACTTTTGAAATCAAAATTGAGTTGTTTAATGGCCCACCAAGCCTTATGTTCCAGTTCTACTGGAAGATGACATGACTTCCCGTATACCAAACGGAATGGGGTTGTCCCGATTGGTGTTTTGTAAGTTGTTCGGTAAGCCCAAAGGGCATTGGGAAGCTTGTTGGATCAGTCAGTGCGGTGTCTATTAACTATTTTTTCTAGGATTGCCTTCAGTTGTCTATTTGAAACTTCAACTTGACCACTGGTATGAGCATGGTAAGGTGTGGCAACTTTATGGTTAACTCCGTATTTCTTTAAGAGGGCTTTAAAGCTTCATTCCAGAAAATGGGTCCCTCCGTCTGATATGATAGTTCGGGGGACTCCAAATCTGGGAAAAATGATATCTTTAAACATCTTAATGACAGGTTTGGAATCGCTGGTTACTATGGGTATAGCTTCGACCCATTTTGAGACATAGTCTACTGCAACCAGAATGTAGGAGAAACCATATGAAGAAGGAAAGGGGCCCATGTAGTCTATCCCCCACATGTCAAAAAGTTCGATCTCTTGCCACATGGTGAGGGGCATTTCATTCCTTTTAGATATGCTTCCAGAGAATTGACATTTGTTGCAAGATTTTACAAAATCATGGGAGTCTTTTGTTATGGTTGGCCAAAAGAAACCTGATTGCAGAACTTTTATAGTGGTTTTCTTCGCACTCATGTGTCCCCCCGTGGGACCAGAATGGCAATGCTCTAAGACAAGGGTAATTTCTTCTTTCGGTAAGCATCTATGGAAAAGTCTGTCTGCGCATAGGCAAAAAAGGTAAGGTTCATCCCAATAGTATTGATTTACATCGTGGAGGAATTTCCTTTTGTCGTGATGAGAGGCGGAAGGGTGAATGGTTCATGTAGCTAGATAATTAACAATGTCGGCATACCAAGGGAATCCATTGGTAACTTTCATTAGTTGGTCATCTGGAAGGGAGTCTCAGATAGGTACTTTATCTTCATCATCGACTTCAATACAGTTGAGATGATCGGAGATGATGTTTTCCACTCCGCTTTTGTCTTTGATTTCCTAATCATATTCCTGAAGCATCAACACCCAGCGGATAAGTTTAGGTTTTGCATCTTGCTTCTGAATTAGATATCGTATGGCGGAGTGGTCAGTGTAGATGATGACCTTGGCTCCAATCAAGTAGGAGCGGAATTTTTTGAATGCATAAATGACAGCTAAGAACTCCTTTTCTATAGTAGTGTAGTTCTTCTGTGCTTCATCGAGCGTTTTAGATGCGTAGTAAATTACATAAGGTTTCTTGTCGATTCTTTGTCCTAATACGGCCCCTATGGCATAATCGTTGGCGTCACACATGATTTCAAAAGGTTGTCACCAATCCGGGGCTCTCAGTATGGGTGCAGAGATTAAAGCATTTTTCAGAGTTGAGAAACTTTGTAAGCATTCTTGATTAAAATTGAACTCGGTGTCTTTGGTTAGAAGTTGGGTCATGGGTTTTTCTATTTTTGAGAAATCTTTAATGAATCTTCTGTAAATCCCAGCATGACCCAAGAATGCTCGTACTCCTTTTATATCTTTTGGTGGTGACAACTTTGAGATAACATCGATTTTAGCCTTGTCTACCTCAATCCCTCTGTCGCTTACTCTATGTCCGAGGATGACACCTTCAGTTACCATAAAATGGCATTTTTCCCAATTCAGGATGAGGTTTGTTTCCTCACATCGTTGTAAGACTTGTCCAAGGTTGAGTAGACAGTTATCGAAGGAATCTCCGTAAACTGAAAAATCATCCATGAACACCTCCATTATAGATTTTGTTAATCCTGCAAAAATAGCAGACATACATCTTTGGAATGTAGCAGGTGCGTTGAACAGCCCGAATGGCATTCTTCTGAAAGCATAGGTTCCAAAGGGGCAGGTAAAGGTAGTTTTCTCTTGGTCTTTTGGGTGTATAGGGATTTGGTAGAACCCGGAATAACCATCTAGATAGCAGAAGTATTTCTGATGGGCTAAGCGTTCTAGGACTTCGTCGAGAAAGGGCAGAGGGTAGTGATCTTTTCGCGTTGATTTGTTTAGTTTCCTGTAGTCAATACACATCCTCCACCCTATCACAGTCCTTGTCGGTACTAACTCATTCTTGTCGTTTATCACGACAGTGGTTCCTCCCTTTTGGGGACCACTTAGACGAGGCTGACCCATTGGGAATCTGAGATTAGGTAAATTATGCCAGCTTTCAGTAGTTTGAGAACTTCAAGGCAAACTAATTCTTTTAGATTGGGGTTCAACTTCCTCTGGTGTTCTCTTGATGGCTTGAATTCTTCGACCATGGGCAGTCTATGCATGCATAAAGCTGGGTTTATACCTGTAAGGTCAGTTATTTTGTACCCAATGGCTTTCCTGTGTTTCTTCAGCTCAACAAGAAGCCTTTCTTCTTGGTTTTCTGTCAGGGTGGAACTGATGATGACTGGACATAATTTTTCTTTGTCCAAGAAGACGTGTTTAAGTCCCGATGGTAGAGTCTTTATTTCGGGGGCCTTGGGTTCTTCTATTTCTTCTAAAATGGTGACAGATTTGAGCTCCTCAAAGGTGGTTGTCGGCGCTTCTTCAGCTTTCTCTGAGTGTTGCAAACATTGTTGAACCAATTCATTTCCTGAAAATTTGACTTCTGGATTAGTCAGAACATTCTCCAACTCATCGGATGGCTCATATATTTCCAATTGGGACATTTGGTGGATTGCATCTAAGAGAAAAACCTCCTCTTGAATGCTGGGACCTTTCATGCTGTTGAGAACTCGGAATTGAATTTCTTCTTTTCCCAATCTGAAGATGATCGTGCCAGCTTCAACATCAATAAGTTCCCTGGCTGTGGCAAGGAAAGGTCTGCCAAATATTATTGGGTATCTCAGATCCTCCTTGATATCCATAATAACGAAATTGCACGGGACATAGGCATCTTTGCCTATTCTGACTTGAATATCTTTGATAATTCCTAGAGGTGTAGTGATAGTGGAGTCAGCTAACTGAATTGTCATTGTTGTGGGTAGCAAGTCAGTGAACCCTAATCGTTTACACATGGAGTAGGGCATAATTGATATGCTAGCCCCTAAGTCAGCTAATCCCTTTTTTCTTGAGGCATTTCCAATACAGCACTGAATACCAAAGGAACCATGGTCCTTCTTTTTCTTTGGCATCTTATTAAGGATGATATCGGAGGTGGTTTGAGCTAGTTTGACGGTTTCTTGTTCTTTAGTAATGTATTTCCTTGATAACATAGTTTTTGGATATTTAGCCCAAGTCGGTACTTCAGAGAGAGAATCGAGGAGCGGGATGTCGATATAGAGTTTCTTCATCACCTCTTTAAATCTTTGGAACCTAGTGTCCATTTTAGTCTCTCTTAATCTTCCCGAGTATGGTATCCTTGGTTTATACTACGGAATTTCTGGCTCTTTGGAAGCTTGTTCTTTTTCTTCGCCTCTTGCATTCTCTGCGGTCTTCTTAGTTCCTAGGTTCGGGCTTGCATTTGGCATAAGGAAAAGCATATCATCATCATCAAGAGTGATTCGTGTAGTTTCGTGGAGGGTACGTCCAGATCTTGTAGTAACGGCATTCAACTGTTCAGGTCTATTCTGGTCGTGTCTAGGGTTTGACTCAGGTTGTCCTACAAAAGTGCATGCTGGTGGCTTCAGTTGCACAACAATTTGTGCTAGTTGAGCCTCCACCACCTTCTGCTGAGCTTGCTGATTAGCGAGCATGGTTTGTTGGGACTGTAGCATATGCCTTATCAAAGTCATCTCGTCCGCTGGCTGGGAAGGAGCATTTTTCTGAGCGAGTTGTTGTTGTCCTTGATGTGGTTGCTGCGGAGGCAGTGCTAACTGAGGTTGCTGCAACTGAGGGTGCAGTTGTGGGTGTAGAGGAGGATGGGTATATTGATAGTAGGTAGAGGGGTTTCTAGGATAGTTGGATCTTGGGAAGTTATTTATGTGGTTCCCTTGATTTTGATTAAAGTTGGTTTGGAATCCAGGTGGCAACCTATTGTAGGATCTGCCTTGTGTCTGGTGTTGCAGGTTGGCAGTCCCTATAGGGTTCCCATATTGAAAACCTGGGTGGTTTCTTGGTTGATTAGGATTATAGTAAACTTGTCCAGGTATGGAGTGAATGGAATTAACTTGTTCGGGCATTTGCTCTTCAGTTAGTTCAATGATTGGTTCGTACTACTGTTGTAGTGGGTGCATATCCATCATCACATTGTAAAGCAGACCGCATGACAGAGTTGGGTGATCGGATGCGTGACAGGCTTCACAGGTCCCTGTGGCAGCTTTAACCTGTTGAATTTGAGAGTTTTTCTTCTTATCAATTTCTCCAAGCGAAGTTTCAAGAGCCTACTATTTATGAGCTATGGTCTTTAAGGCTTCAACAATAGCCTTCATTTCCAATGATTCCTCACCTTTATAAACTTTGAGGATTCCCTTGCCAGATGATCGTCCCCAATTGGATTGATTCTCAGCTCCAAGTGTGACGATTTCCAAGCATCCTCGTAGTTCTTTCTCATAAAATTTCCTCCAGATGTGGAATCCAAAAATTGCTTGATGTCATCACTCACTCCCCTATAGAATGTTTCTATTAATTGGTTTTAGGAGATACCGTGATGAGGACACTTTCTTAGAAGCTCTTTGAACCTTTCCCAAGTTTCTGCGAGTGATTCTCTAGGAAGTTGGGTGAAGTGGTTAATTTGCCCCCTAATTTTGTAAGTTAACGAAGGGCGGAAGATCTTCTCCAGGAACTTTTCTTCCAAGGGAGCCCATGTGGTGATTATTGGCTCCCTATCAAGCGAGTTGTACCAGCTCAAAGCTCTTCCTAATAGAGTGAAGTGGAAAAGATGTAGCATTATTGCATCGAAAGCAACTCCGGCCTGTGGGACCAGTCGGCAAAGTGCCTTGAACCTCTTCAAGTGATCCATACAGTCATCTCCAGAACCTCCAGAGAATGAGATGCCCTGCATGATTTGAATCCATTGTGTCCAGATCTCGAAGTTAGGTATGTTGATGATCGGAGGCCGAACTGGATGATTGTCTTCGTAGTTCTTAGGGACAGCATAATCCCTCAATTGCTTGTTTCTTAGCTCTAACTGGGCAGCTTGGTTAGCTGCTTCGTTTTCAGCTCGGATGCGGGCCTGTTCTTCTGCTCGGATCTCCGCTTGAATCTGAGCACGGGTGTCAGCGATGAGTTGTGCTCTTTGAGCGGCTATGGCGGCATTGACCCTTTCCATGACTAGTGCAGCTTGGCGTTGATCTTCAGCCATTTGCCTAGCTCTTTGGTGATTAAGTCTGATGCGGCAGCGGAAACTTCTCTCTACCTCATAGTCGTACTCTAGATCAGGGGAGAATCTGAGGTTATGCGATGATTGCATACACGTTTTCTACCTGAGTAGAGAAAAGAACACACCTTTTAGATGATGCCAAAGATATGATGAACTAAAGAAGATATGGACTAATGATTAAATGGAAGTGTAAAACCCTAACCAACTAGCAAGATACTAAATGAAATAAAAATGTTCCGTTGTCCCCGACAACGGTGCCAATTTTTGATGGAGCTACCACTCACGTGGAATTGCGTGCACACTAAAAATCCTAAAGATGGTAAGTCTTTAAGTTTATCTTTGCTTATACTAGATCGAGAATTCCACCCACGTATACTAAGATACATGGAAGTCTTATCATAGTATAGTTAAGGGTCGAATCCACGGGACAACGGTCTTGTTGGGAGCAACAAGATGAAAAACGTTAGAATTTCACTTAATCTCTTAATAGTAGGTACTTAGATCAAAAGGTTGGTTTGGTTGTTTTTAAACTAAGAGAAAGTAAAGTAAAGCAAATAAGTAAATTTAAGGATGTCAACAATGATAGGGGACCACTAGGAAGTGATCGGCTTTCACCGCCACTACACATGGATCAAAACATGCAAAATGAAACATAACCTGCAACAAGAGTCTAAACAGCTAGTATCTTTGTAGATTTAGTTTCCTTTCAGAGAACTAACTACGAGAAGTGCGGGAATGTTGCAATGCCATCCATCCCGAAACGAATGGTCACCTACTTTGCATCATTCCCTTCGCAAAGTGTGTTCCTCGACTTTATCAAGGTTGTTCTTTCATACGTCAACTGATTCCATTTCATAGTATGAAAGTACAAGAGATGGAAGTGAGTTTACTCCACTTCTTGAACAATACTCCTAGATACCGAAACAGATGCATGGTGGATACATGCATCAAGAACCAACATTCAATCAAGATTCAAATCGAATAGTACAAACATAGACAATTCATACTAAAAGATAAAAGATAACACAAGTTGCTGATCAAGCAACAAGCATTCATTAAACGATTGATGTTGAGCTGAAAAGAAAGCATCTCTATATTGCAAACTATGGATTACATTACATGAAATGAAAACATGGGTAGCGGGACTACTCCCCGCACCCTAGTGAAAGAGACTACTCGCTCATAGCTAGGACAAAGAAGGAGGTGAGAAGAGAGAGAGAGAGAGCGTCATCCCCACAAAGGAGAGAGGAAATTCAACCCCTTGGAAAGAGAGAGAGTGAAGATCTTCAAACTTCACAGGTTGCTCGATGATGAGGTCTCCTCTTCCCACCTTCTTTGATGAAGAGAGAGAAAGCAGCTTTAGGATGGAGCGTGGATCTCAGACCGGCAGCCTTTGGGCGGAGGATGGAAGTTGGAAAAGCTCTGGAGTAGTAGAGGCAGCCTATGGGCATCTGAAACTTGATACCTTTTGGGAGGACCCCTTAGGTCTTATTTATAGGCCTTAAGTGAAGTCCAAACGGTTTGGTCAGTTTTGGCTTGAAGACCATTTGGGTCCTGAGACCGTTTGGACCCCGAGACCGTTTGGGCTCTGAGACCGTTTGGGCTCTGAGACCATTTGGACTCTGAGACCATTTGGGCTCTGAGACCGTTTGGACTCTGAGACCATTTGGACTCATGCGGTCTTGAGATCATTTGGACTCATGCGGTCTTGAGATCGTTTGACTCCATGTGGTCTTGGGACCGGTTGGCTTCATGCGGTCTCGGGACCGTTTGGCTTCATGCGGTCTTGGGACCGTGTGAGTCCATGCGGTCTTGAGACCGGTTGGCTTCATGCGGTCTTGGGACCGTGTGAGTCCATGCGGTCTTGAGACTGGTTGGCTTCATGCAGTCTTGGGACCATGTGAGTCCATGCGGTCTTGGGACCGTGTGAGTCCATGCAGTCTTGGGACCGTGTGAGTCTTTTTTGATTTTTTTGTGTCTTTTTCTATAAGTAAAAAAGAGAAAAGTTAATCTAACAGTATATTTGCAATAAAAGAGGATAACCAGGGATTCTATCTAATTTATCTAAGAAAGAGTGTGGAAAATTGAAGAAAAGCACTAAGATAACATCGCAAAATTGGAGGTTATCAAAGGCCATTCTAGAAAAGACAGTCAACAGACATCGCACAGATTGATCCACTAAGATCCCTGATGCCCTTTGGGCATACCGCACTGCTTACAAAACACCAATAGGAATGACCACGTTCCGTTTGGTATATGGAAAGTCATGTCATCTTCCAGTTGAACTGGAACACAAAGTTTGGTGGGCCATCAAAAAATTAAATTTCGATTTCAAAAGTGTTGGCGAGTATAGATAACTACAATTACAAGAACTTGAGGAAATACGAATGACCACCTACCAAAGTGCTAGGATCTACAAAGAACAAACTAAGATGTGGCACGATAGACATCTCAAAAGGAAAGATATCATCGTCGGAGATAAAGTCCTTCTTTTCAACTCTAGACTTAAGTTGTTCCCCAGAAAACTTCGCACAAAGTGGTCTGGGACATTCACCATCAAGCACATCTACCCAACCGGAGCAATCATCATTATTGATGACAATGGAGGGGAGATAACTGTTAATGGCCACAGATTGAAGAAATATTATACCCCGACTGATAAAATTCCAAGACAAACTATTGAGATTCATGATCCTGCTACACCAATCTAACCAAGTCAGAACTTCGTCGAGCCAGCAACGTAAAACCCAGGAGCTACTTGGGAGGCAACCCAAGAACTGAGTATCACTTTTATTTTATTTTATTTTATTTAGTTTTGACAATTTTCTAATTTCTTATTTTAGACCTATCACCTTTATTCGGAAAATATAAAAATTTACACAACATCCAAAACAAACACAAAAATATAAAAACCAAAAACCAATTTAATCATATCCCAACGGTTTTGAAACCGTTTGGATCCAAACAGCTTTGAAACCATTTGGATCCTTATGGTCTCAAAACCGTTTGGATCCACACAGTCTTGAAACCATTTGGATCCACACAGTCTTGAAATTGTTTAGGCTCCATATAGTCTCAAAACTGTTTGGATCCTTTCAGTCTCGAAACTGTTTGGATCCTTTCGGTCTCGAAACTGTTTGGACCCTTATAGTCTCAAAACCGTTTGGATCCTTTCGGTCTCGAAACCATTATAAAACCATGGATACCTAATTATCCCTCAGACCAAAGGAGATTCCTAAGCAGTAGAGATCTTGGTTCTGAGTTCGTCGTCATAAGTCACCATAACGAAAGAGGAAAGGAGGGTTATTTTCCCCTCACATCATAACTAGAAACTGAGACCTCGATGAGGGTGCTCAGTCCTTACTCACTACTTGGTCACACCCTCAACCATCGGTGTCTTGAGGTCTTCCACTCTTTTTCCACTTCTTAGGCCTCATCGTTGCTTTTCCTTCTTCATCTCCCTCTAAGCTTCCATCTTTATTCCCCTATGCCCCAACTACGGATGGTTTTGGGAAAGCGGTGAATATGGAGTCATCATTCTCTCTGGTATTCTCTTGAAATAAGAAATGTGAGGGATACATATGTAAGACTCATCAAGGCTAAAAGAACTACCCACTTCATCTCCTTCATCAAGCCATGACCACAACGTGGGAAGCGGCTGAAATTTGAAATTGTTGTTCACCATAATTGTTGTGAAGAAGACATACCTCAACCGTACGACCAAATCAAGGGCAGGATCTACAGTCCACATGGCCAATATGTGGCATCAAAATGGGATGCCTAGCCATTTACACATTGTCAAGGGTCGCGTGATAACTACAACAGATCAAGACCTATTAATAACCTCCCATTTTGTGATGTTATCTTACTAGTTTTTCTTAATTTTCCATACTCTTTCTTAGATAAATTAGATATAATCCTTAACTTTCTATGTTATTATGAATTCACCATTAAACTAACATTTATCTTTTTCTTCATACAGAAAAACCCAAAAAAATTTGCAAAAGGGAAAATGGTCTGGAGACCGAATGAAGTCCAAACGGTCCCAAGACCGAATGAACTCAAACGGTCCCGAGACCGAATAAAGGCAAACGGTCCCAAGACCCAATGAAGTCCAAACGGTCCAAGACCGAATGAACTCAAACGGTCCCAAGACCGAATAAAGGTAAATGGTCCCAAGACCAAATAAAGGCAAACGGTCCCAAGACCGAATGATGGCAAATGGTCACAAGACCATATGAAGCCGAAAGTTCCCGAGACCGTTTGATGCCAAACGGTCCCCAAACCGTTAAAGACCCAAATGGTCCCAAGAGCATTTGGGATTCCTTGGAAGCCTATAAATAGGACCAAAGGAGTCCTCATTTGGTATCAACTTCTTGGATGCCCAGAGGCTGCCCCAATCACTCCAGAGTTGTTCCACCTTCATCCTTCTCCCAAAGGCTACCGGTTCAAGGTCCATACTCCATCTTCAAGCTATCTCCTCTCTCATCAACATAAGAAGGTGGGAAGTGGAGGATTCTTCATCAAGACAACCACACGGCATGAAGATAGTTTCTCTCTCCTCTAAGGGGTTGACCTTCCTCCCTCCTACGTGGAGATATTGCTTTCTCTCTCTCTTCCTACCTCCTTCTTTGTTCTTGCCATGAGCGAGTAGTCTCATACACTAGGGTGCGGGGAGTAGCCCCGCTACCCATGTTTTCATCTCATGCATTGTAATTCATGAGTTTGCAATAGAGAAATACTATCTTTTCAGTTTAACATCAATCGTTTAATGAATGCTTGTTTCTTGATCACCAACTTGTGTTATCTTTTATCTATTAGTATGAATTGTATACGTTTGTGCTTTTAGATTTGATTACCGATTGAATGTTAGTTCTTGATGTATGTAGTCACCATACATATGTTTCAGTGTCTAGGAATGTCTTTCATGGAGTGGAGTAAACTCACCCCCATCGTTGTACTTCCATACTATGAAATGGAATCAGTTGACATGTGAAAGTACAACTTTGATGGGTCAAGGAACACACTTTATGGAGGGAGTAATGCAAAGTAAGTGACCATTCATTTGGGAATGGCTGGCATTGCAATACCCCCGTGTTTCTCGTAGTTAGTTATCTGAAAGGAAGCTAAGTCTACAAAGATATTAACTGTTTAGAACCTTTTCTTTGCAAGCCATGTTATTATGATGAATGTTTTGATCCTTGTGTAGTGGTGGTGAAACTCGGTCACATCCTAGTGGTTTCCCAAACATCGTTTACAACCTTAAGTTTACTTTCTTTATATTTACTTCCTTTGCAAATTAGTTTAATCACCAAACCAATTCTTGGATCTGAATATCAACTTTTAAGTAGATAAGTAGAATTACTACGTTTTCCATCTTGTAAACTCTTAACAAGACCGTTGTCTCGTGGATTCGACCCTTAACTATACTACGATAAGACTTCCACGTATCTTAGCATATGTGGGTGGAGATCTTATTATAGAATACACAAGGCTAAACTTAGAGACTTACTATCTCTGGATTTTTAGTGATGCACGCAATTCCACGTAAGTGGAAGCTCCATCACCTATTCTAAATTATATGAACTTTGTAATCAAAACATTAAAGTGCACATTATTTAATCATTTCCAAGCCTAAATAATTTCTTCTAGGAACCTCAAAACTTCATGAAATCCTAACCTTTGGTTTAACATCATCATATCTACATCAATTAACATTCATAACTTATCATAACACTTACAATTCTCAATATAACTCAAGTACATATAATCACTTACTCCATCAGACATTTGAAGGCTCCAAAAGTTCAGTCTGTCACACCCTACACACCTTAAAAGAAATTCTATCCTTGAAATTAAGAAAAAAATCCAATCTTTCACATCATATACATCTTAAAAGAAATTTCATCCTCAAAATTAAGCCATACTCTTACTTGAAGGAAAAACCAAAAGGTCTTCATCCATATGTAGGACACCACTCAATGTGCAACACATATGGAAACAAGGCCCCATAATCATATCCAAACCACTATTAGGAGGTTTTGAAACATCTAAGGTGAAACACCCCTTCATAAAAGGTTGAAAAACTGCTTAAAATTCTAGTTATGTCATGACATATCTCATATGTTAGGGTTGCATCCTTATCTTTACCCATGAATTAGGGTTCTGACATCATATTACCATGTTCTAAAGGAGTTAACTAAAGTTAACCCATTATATCAAGGTGTCATCAACATTTTAGTGAGCTAATTGTTAGAACATGTTCAACATTAACATATGCCTTTTAGGAGGGAATTACCTATAGTTAACCACTTTATCCATCTAGATCATAACAAGGTGTCTTAATTGCTATGTGGTGCTAAATGTAAAACTATATTTTTCATCTTTATTAAGAACTAAGATTAACTCCTCATGTAACATGTTTCATTCATATGATCATATTCCATTACTTATAATAAATTGCAACATTTACTAGTGATTTCATCACAAGATTAACCAACAATATCACATTTTCATAATTATTCATGTATATGGTTAACCATTTATGCATTGATATCTACTAAACCATCTCTAGATTTTTCATCATGTCATATCCACTATCATATCTCAAAATTGGATCACATATTAAGATCAGATTTGCATATGTTATATCATGGTTGTGTTACACAAACTTATGTGAGTGGCTTACTAAACATATATCAAAGCTTTATCTAGCCCAATTGAGGTTCTAACCCTTATAACGAGGGTATTTCCATGCTCAGTCTCTCTGACCTAACTAAAATATATGATTATCTCATATGCACAAACTCTATCTTCCCTTTTTTAATCTAGGGTTCTCAAAATTACCTCATTGGCACTAGTTGATCAACTTCACAAGCTTTAGCCACATAAGCATAGATCCAAAACATGTAATTATATCACCATAAAAGGTTATCTACCCGTGAGATATTCTTACTAAAAACTCTCTTATCAACACAACCACTAGATTCCTACAAGGAACCACCAACCCAAGTATGTGGCTTCACAGAAACTAAAACATATACCTCATCTAGGGTCTTCAGACTCTCTCTCCCTCACCCAGATGGTGGGTTCTCATGATCATGTTCACATATACATATTTAACCAACATATCTATGACTCTAGGGTTTGGTCCTCCCAAGGACATCTAGGATTCAATGAGACCATAATAATAATGCATAACACAACTCAACTCAATCGCTCAGGAATATTCTAGTTTAGGACATATCATATCACATATTTCTCATAATTATCATATCTTGGAGTTTAGGTTATTTGACCTTCTCCCTCCCAGTCTCACTCTCTATATAGTTAACCCTATAACCAGTCCCAACACTAGAGGTCCTCCCTTATAAAAGAGCTTGAGGCTCATGCTTACTCACAACTTATCTTATCTTATAAAAACATACATACTTTCATCATCAAAACATATCTCAAATCCTCAAATCTGAACTTAGCTCCTCAAAGACAAACATATATCATCATAAACCATCTTATATCATATATATAAGCCTTAGATCATTATCTAATCTTATTTCATCTATTCCATCTATCATAAATTCCAACAAGGCTCTAGACATCTAATCTAGAACTATTGTCTCTTTTAGACTGATGTCATTCACTTTCACTCAAGTTACATGACCACCTCCTACTCATACATGTGTGGGGATACATTTCTGTAATACTTAATATATAATAAAATATTATATAATTTTTCTCTAATAAAACAAGCGTTAGATAAAACTATTGAGTCTCGATTTGATTGGAATAAAAAACCAAATCTAGAAAATGAGTGTCCCACACATAGTAGAGAGTACAATGCCATGAAAACTAGTGAAAAGGATGAGAACATGGTGTATACTGGTGTATCTACCCAACAAATAGATGCATCATATGTCAAAGGTTTCTCTTCCCATGATGTACGTCATTTCCAAATAATATAACGTCCCATACTGCTACACTATAAGGAAAGAACGATACCTAAGGACCTTTAATACAACAAGCACTGGTCTAGACCTAATTCTCACACAACTAGGTGTTAACCTAGAGGCTAGGTCAGATCTAGTCTCTAAAAGATGACTAATCTAACCCTAAAGATTTTTAAAGGCTCAAGGTTCTTCAGTTTTGAGTTACATAGTGAGAAAATGCCAGGCTTTGCTATTGTTCATGCTATGATACCATTTGTGACATACCCAAATTTTATAAAACTTAATCTGATGTGTGACTTCCAAATTGAAACCCTCACCTCAGCGAGCATCTCAATTTAAAAACCCCACACTAGGCTAAGAAGAATAAAATTAGAGGAATTCAGAAGGAAACAATAGTAGCACATGCACATGAACAATAAACAAACCACAACACATGTTCACCATTCAACATATAATTACGAAGTGAATTGTTACAACAATTGATATTACATATTGAATAACAAACTTATACATATGCATGTACTGCCACTAAACAACAGGATCTTAAGACAATAGGTCCACCTGTACATCAACTCGCCACACAACTCTCAACCATCCTGGTTCTTTAAGAGCATATGCCCACATCAAGTAAACAAAAGATTCTATGTGGTACATGTCAGCATAATATTCAAGAATATTATACTGAGTATGCCTACGTGTCTTTTTGTATACATGTCATTACTAATTCACAATAAGATAAAGCTAATACTTGGCAGTATTAAACAAATATAAGAAAAGGCATATACTTGAACAAAGGATGGTTATTAGCAAAAAAGAGCACATATTTTAGGCACATTTCCCGTTATATCATCCATGAAAAAAAGATCACATGAGATTTGAATGCATTAAGGCCCTTATGATCCACTACCAAAGAGTTGGATCATTTCACAATGTGATCTACTACCAAAGAGTTGGATCACTTCCAAGTACTTTACTACCAAAGAGTTGTACTTTACTTTCCAGTATTTTACTACCAAAGAGTTAAAGTGCTTAGATATAATGGAACAAATACATTATGTTTCATGTGTTCATAGAAGTATGGAAAATCAAGCAATATAACATACAATAACAATCATTTCATCCAATATCATATGCCAAGTATTTTACTACACATATAACACAATAATATTATATAATAAGCCAAGTAAGAGGTATGACATACATTGATCACATATATTCTGATAATCATATATTCTTGATGTCATGTATATCCTTGGTCAAATCTTCATAAAGACAATATTACCCATCACCATTAGGTTCTCATCATCTTAACCCTAATTGATTCATTAGGGTTTAGTTCATTATTATAGATCTTTTCATCTTTACTTGTATTCTTGCCTTGGAACTATCTTACTGATGTTATCTTCCAAATTATGGTTCATATATTGGATATATCCATTTGATAATTTATTATGTGAAAATATTAACTTAGATTACATTCATTAGTAATATTAGGGTTTTCTCATCATTTTAGGATCATTTAATATGTAACCCGATTTATATGCATAATTATGATCTCATAATTATATATTAGCTTCCAGTTGTTGTTATAAGCTTACTTTACAAATTCCAACATTTATTGAGCATAAACATAATTATTGCATTTTTTGTAAGGTTATTAGACTTAATTGGCTATATAAAGCATATTACATGATTTCATGAATCAACAATATATTACTGACATCAAATGAATTCTAAACATGATTATAGATTTAGTGACATATTCTCATAATTTTAGGCCATCATTTGATATTTATTACACATTAAATAAGCATTATACATATTACATGATATCACTAATATTTAAGAATCAAAAGACTAATATTATGCTTTCATGTTGTCATTTTTCTGAGAATTTTAGTACTTGTTTCATAATTTTTGGATTATGTATGTATTTTCTATGAATTATGCAAGATCCTAACATATTATAAAGTTTTACCTTTTTGGACGAATGTAGAGTCACCACATGGCCAAATTGGGGCACTTGACTCCTGCGTTGGTCCGCTGAGCCAGCAAGAACTATGGTCCGGGCCCGGTAACTCAGGTTAGGGCTTTGCCCTGACTATGCTTCCTTGCTCGCATCTTTTCTTTCACGCGATCAGTTCCTGGTGCCAGCGTGCGTCAGTTCTCGGCATTGCTGACGGTCTATGTGCTGCCACTGGGATCCAACATCCAACAAGAACTAATGCAAGCCAAGGTATTCCTTTCCTTTATCTGCAAACTCTATCCGACTTTGACTCTTGCAACTTCTTCATAGTGGCACTGGCCTCACACACTACTAGTTGTTGTTGTGATGTTCTCCCCTTGAATGAGAGTTTGGCCATGAAATCCTACTCCTCACCAAGACCTTTTAAATGAATCAACTTCATACCGGAAGCTTCTACTTAAACACATTGGAAAAGGAGATTCCTAGGTGGTAGAGCTCCTGGTTCTGAGCTCGCCGTCATAAGGCACCATCACTGTAGAGGAAAGGAGTGTTCTTTGCCCCTCACACTATAACTAGAAACAGAGACCTTGAAGAGGGTGCTCTGTCCTTAGGTAGTACTTGGTCACACCCTCAACTAGTAGTGAGGAAGCCCATGTCACCCACCAACACTGATCTTGAGTGTTGACCTCTCACTGGTGTCTTGAGGTCTTGCACTCTGTTTCCACTTCTTAGGCCTCATCGTTGCTTTTCCTTCCTCATCTCCCTCTAAGCTTCCATCTTTATTCTCCTATGCCCCAGCTACTGATAGTTTTGGGAAAGTGGTGAACTGGGAGTCATCATTCTCTCTGGTATGATCTTGAAATAAGAAATGTGAGGGATACATATGTAAGTCTCATCAAGGCTAAAAGTACTACCCACTTCGTGTCCTTCATCAAGCCATGGCCACAATGTGGGAAGCGACCGAAATTTGGAATTGTTGTTCACCATAACTATTGTGAAGAAGACTTATTTTAATCGTCTGACCACATCAAAGGCCAGGATCCACGGTCCTCATGGATGATCTGTGGCATCAAAATGGGATGTATAGCCATTTACACATTGTCAAGGGCAGCGTGACAACTCCAACAATTCAAGACCTATTATAAATTATCCGAACTGTGTAATCAAAACATCAAAGTGCACACTATGTAATCATTTCCAAGACTAAATAAATTCTTCTAGGAACCTCAAAACTTCATGAAATCCTAACTATGAGTTTATCATCATCATTTATACATCAATTAACATTCGTAACTTACCATAACACTTACAATTCTCAATATAACTCAAGTACATAAAATCACTTACTCCATAAAACATTTGAAGTCTCCAAAAGTACAATCCATCACAATATCCTACCTTGAAATCATTTAGGAAAGGAGAGGGGCACTGTTCACACAATCCTACTCCCAGGTATTCCTCCACACTTGGTTTCATGAAAAAATAACAGCACGTATGACTTCCCCTTGCAAAACCAAACTGAAAACCCTCTTGTTGGAGGAAGAAATGTTGCTTGGGGACCAAGTTCACCCCTCCATCAGTTTCCTCCTCTCACCCCTATTTTAATGACCTAGGATCACCCCCTTTGTACTATATAAGAATCCCTTTGGTTCCTCCCAAATGAGTCTAGGAACCTTGTCATTTGGGTAATGCCAAAATTTCTCTGAGAGCGAAGAGACGGTCCAAGAATTAAGGGTTGTGGCAACACAAAGAGGAACTCCCACTTCTGGAGTGTCGTCCCACAATTTTGGTTGTTTCAAGGTGTTTGGGGTCTCTACGAACATGTAGGCACCCTTTTCAAAGTGATTGGAGCTAGTGATGATTGACAGGAGCTCGTCGTGGCCTTACTTCTGTGGTGGTGCCCTAATTCTATGAAGAAATCGAGACACACACATTATTAACCTACTATAGAGGATAGATCACATATGAATCTAGGTCATCCTCTAATGGACCAAGGCTGAGGATCCACGAGTTGTGAATGGAAAAGTAATAAAAATGATTAATTATGATGACACGTCCTTCCATGATTGGTAAAAATATAATAATCTTGCAAATATTCTACAAAATAATAAATAACTCAAACAGAGACGTATTATATATGAAATATGATCAAAAAAATAGAGAGGAATCAAAGTAAAATATAAATGAGATTTGAAAATGCTTCCTTTTCCAAAAGTGCATAAAGATGCAATCTTTAATTTAATGAATGCTTAGAAACCCTAGATTTTGGTATTTTAATGTTGAAAACATTAAAAGACTTTCTTTTATGACATTATCTGATCTTGTAGAGTATAATCATAATCAAGAGGATAATGGTAATGATGAGTGGTTAGTGTTTCTAATGTGAATAATTATGAATATGATGGATTGGGTTTAAAATCCTAACTAGCTATGTTATTAATGAAACCAATCAAATCTAAGTGATCATCATGAAAGGATTTGTCAGGTATAGTAATTAGGGTTTTGAAGCATAACTCAAACTTGATGTCAAGAACACCTAAATGTTCATTTGAAGGGCTCTAGATAGGGGGGCAATAGAGCTAAAAGAACTTGCATACAATTCTGCTTTACACCAAGTTTTAATCACTTTACAGGCAAATTAGAAAATCGATCACAGGCTGTTGATCGGTCGAGTTACAATCTCGACCGGTCCTATGGTTGATTTTCTGAAGATGGCCATCGGACGAGTTGCGCATTCACAGAACTTGACCGACTGACTCACTGACCAAAATTGATTTTGGCTGAACGTTTGAGTTCCCCAGAACAAGCTCGATCGATAGTTTAATAATTGGGTTTGTCTTTTAGTCGATCAGTCGAGTTACCTTTATTGAAACTCGACTAAATGCACTGTATGGAAAATGCAGAAAAAGCAATTATAACCATTAGTGACTTGTTTGGGGGTGAAAATATATCCTTTTCTTTGAGGAAAACAATTATATTTCGGCCCCAAGTGTTCCCCAATTCACGGGAGCAGCCCCAACTATAAATAGGACCCCTTGGAGTTCATTCCAAGTTTGCTCATTCCATACATTCAAGGTCCTTGCTATAGTTGAGTGTTCTACTACTCCTTGAGCCCTTTTCACTCTCTAGATTCCACTTTATTTTGTGATTTGTGAGTGGCTTAGGCTTACTGTAAGAGATCTTCACCTTTGTGCATGTAAAGCTCTCAATCTTCCACTACTTCTCTATCCCCTTCCTACATGAGGAAAAGGTGAAGCAAGCTCCATCGAGTGAAGAAGGAGTTGTATCCGGCCTCTTCAAGGTTGATGAAGAGGTGGTGATCTTCTCCACTTGAAGGAGAAGGCAAAGGCTAAAGATCCAAGAGGAGAAGCAAAGTCCTTCAAGGCGGAAGACTTGAGCTTTAGTGGGTAAGAACTTGGTGAAGGTTGAAGACTCAAGCTAGGTGGGTAAGCTCCTTGGTAACGTGGATATCTCCTTGTGGTTGGATGGGTAAGTCTTTTGGTGGTCCATTGTTGTAACTCTTATTGGTGATAATATAGAGAAAAGAACTTGCAAAGTCCTAGAGGTTGACCTCTCTAGGTAGTCGACTGACTCACTTCTAGTTTGAAGTGTGGAACCACTCTACATCCCTTTGTCAATTGATTGCTATTAATCTCTCTCATCCTTGCTATGCTTGTTAGATAGGACTTCAAATTGCAATTGAGATATTTCCTTAATCTTAATATAATTTTAAGGTATAATCTATTTTGTGAGAAATTTTTTAGCTCTATTCACCCCCTCTAGAGCCCTTAGATCCAACATGTGTGTGTAATAATTTCACACCCAAGTACATTGTAGTTTACATGTACCCATCTTTATTTAGGATGGTTGTAAATTCTATTTAGCAATCCAACCATATGGATGTCATGTATTGGACAAAATGTATTTAAAAAGTCACCATAGTCTAATTTTTTAGAGCATCTAATGAATGAAGATGTGTATTTTCTAATCATTGGTAAGTTGCAGAAATTGCATAAACCAGATGGTATCTTTCTATATCTCATGACCTATATGAGATATGGTTATTATTTTGTAAATACATATAATCAATATATGGTTTAATCAATCTATATGGTTGGATTATGTTAACATACTCCACATGTTCCATTTCGATGATGATGCATATATGTATATATGTGTGTATATATGTGCATATACATACATGCATATAGGCATACACACATACATGTATATATATACACATGAAAACTATACACGCATTCATGCATGCATACATACACAGATATGTACATACATACATACATACATACATACATACATGCTGACAAGGAGTGGACAGCAGTCAAGCACGGTGTCCCCTAACAAAAGGACTCGGGTTCAAATCCCAGTTGTTGCCTTGATTTACCACCCTCCCATGTGTTCGGCCTCCACCACAAACATGGGAGAGGGGGGATAAATCTTTCTCTCTTAATCCCATACATACATACATTCATACATACATACATACAAGATGGAGGAAATGATCAACACATGGCCAACATAAACAACATCTATGGCGGTACGAGCTACAATTATAAAGGATGTCATTAAAGGACTTCTTATTTTCTGGATGCAATAAGGGGAGGTCCCCAGACCTGTACTAGATAGAATGGAGATGAAGATGGCTAATTTCTTATGGGCTAGTGAACATTATCCTATGAAATATGCAAGAGTGGAGCTCCCCAGAGATGAAGGTGGGTTGAATTTAAAAGCAACCAGAGACATAGAAAAATGGGGAACAATGTGAAGAATCATCATCTATCAGGAAGAAACCTCTACTTGGGGGGAATGGATGAGGAAAAGATATCCAAAAGGATTGGACTATAAACCAAAGACAATGGAAGGGTAATCACACAATATCAATGTCATGACAGAGACTTGGCAGCATGTTAGACATTTGTTTGAGATATATGGAGACTCAAAAATACAAAGACATGCTTATGGGAGGTGACGTGCTGAAGGAATATGAAGATAAATATGGAGAGCAGCTCTAGACACATATGTATGTGCTGAAATGGAGTATGTGCTATACAAAATTCAGCATAGTGTTCGGGCCACTCTTGATAGAATAAAAGGATGGAATTATGATGTTTCCACATTGTTCTTATTGTGCAAAGACATTGAAGAATCTCATAATCATCTGGTGGGTGAATGTAAGTTCACAAGAGATATATGGGACACATTGTGCAAGGAATTTCTAGTATAAATCCAACTTGTGGGAGATCCAAAAAGGATGTTGATAAAATGCAGAAATGATGAAAGAAAGAAACTCTTATTTGCTACTCTATGCTACTTTGTATGGGAGGAAAGAAATGCCAAAAAACATCGAGGTGTTTCTACAAACATTGTGTCTATCACTCTAAAAATCTGTAAATGTGTTAGATGTAAGCTACACAATAGTTAGTTGAGTGATTTCTAACTTTTGTTCCTTGATGTATGGCATTGGGCCTACATGTAACTCTTGATCTCCTATATTTTTAGGAGGAAGTTGAAATATATTTACTTGATTCCCACATGTGCTTCTATGCAAAGGTGTTGAAGAATCCCACAATCACCTTGTGGGTGAATGCATAGTCACAAGCGAGGTGTGGGATACATTGTGTAAGGATATCAAAGTACAATTACATCTAACATGTGATCCAAGAAAGATACTGACAAAGTGTGGAAATGATGATAGGAAGAAGTTTCTATTTGCTTCTATATGCTACCATATTTGGGAGGAATGGAATGCCAAAAGACATTGAGATATTGCTGCGATCAACAACATTGTTTTTAGTTGGTACATTACAAATATTTACATATCCTCGTTGTATGATCTCTCATATGAGATGATACCACCTTTGTATATGCTTTGAGTAGTGATGTGATTTGGGTTCCTTAGCTTTTGCAATATCTCCATTGTTGTCACAATACAACTTGATTGCATCATTGATGCTTGGAACGACCCCAAGGTCTATAATGAACTTCTTGATCCATATAGCCTCCTTTTCTACACTCAATGCAGCAATATACTCGACCTCCATTGTAGAATCAACAATTATTTCTTTGTTGGAACTCTTCCATCTAACAAATCTATTGTTGAGGTAGAACACAAATCGTAATTACGATTACTAATCATCTTGATTAGTTTGGAAGCTTGCATCGGTGTAACCCTTTACCACCAACTCTTCCTCTCTTCCTTAGACCAAAAAATAATCCTTAGTTCTTCTCAAGTACTTGAGAATGTTCTTCATGTCTATCCAGTAAGCATCACTTAGATTTGACTGATATCTTGCTCGTTATGCTCAAGGCATACCATACGTCTGGATGGGTAAACAACATTGCATACATGATTGATCCAATTGCCAAGGCATATGGAATCACACTCATGCATTCCCTTTCTTCACAATAACTAGGATGGAATGAGTGTTGTTGTAAATATTTGTAAATGTGTTAAACGTAAGTTGCACATTAGTTAATTGTGTGAGTTTTTGCTCTATTTCATGGTGTATGTTGTTGGGCCTACATGTAACTTTTGACCTCCTATATTTTTAGGAGGAAGTCAGAATATATGTACCTGATTCCAATATATGTATGTATGTATATATACTTATACGTATCACAAAACAACTAATAAGATCAGGTTATTACATATGCAAATCCAATTTCATATGTATCTCTTAAATTCTGATGAGATATTACAAGACGTGAGAGAATCAAAGCTCTACATGATGCTTAGTGTAAGACCCTTTACCTTGATTTCTTGCTGATCTTTCTTGCTTAGCATAATTTGATGCTTAAAACCTTAATCTAATCTATTGAGTTGCTTTAATAACATGTGACATGCTTACATTTTTAGTCTGGTCCTGTTTGGTTGATGATTGACCTAGTTATGTTATATGTATGCTTATTTTGAATCAAGTTGCAATTTACCCATGTTGAGGGGTTATTTTCACATGTTGGATGTGCTTCCTATGTTTTAGCATGATGAGAGAGAGAGTGTAACATCCCAAGATTTGAGGCCTCAGATAACATGATCTTAAAAGGAATGATTGGACTACCCATATCACCAAGGTGCACCTCCTTTTCAGGGAGCTCATCTCTAAAGAACTCCATAGTTAAGCGTGCTCAGCTTGGAGTAGTACTAGGATGGGTGGCCAGTCGGGAAGTTGATCCTGGCTTGCGCGCCAGTGTGGACAAAGTGCGCAGTTAAGGCTAGTGGTGGTCTGTGGGGTGAGTCGTCATTCCTGAAACTTTACTAGAGCCTTGGGTAGTGGGCCTAGGCGTTACAAATGGTATCAGAGCCAATTCCCCTCTAGTAGGTGGGGCCCACATGGGCAGGGCATGCCAGTCTTGAGCCGTGCGGTCCAGGAATGTAGGAAAGGGTTGTCCATGGTTGACGTAGCCACCCTTGCGCTGGTATTCCATGATCGGGAGTTGGGTGTCCATGGGCCATTGTGGGTCTGCACTGAAATGGGGAAGAGATTATGAGGCCTTATAATTGAGCCTTGATGAGGACGTCAAGAGTCTAAGTGGGGGAGATTATAACAACCCAGGATTTGAGGCCTCGGATAACATGATCTTAAAAGGAATGATTGGACTACCCATATCACCAAGGTGCACCTCCTTTTCAGAGAGCCCATCTCTAAAGAACTCCATAGTTAAGCGTGCTCAACTTGGAGTAGTACTAGGATGGGTGACCAGTCGGGAAGTTGATCCTGGCTTGCGCGCCAGTGTCGACAAAGTGCAGAGTTAAGGCTAGTGGTGGTATGTGGGGTCAGTCGTCATTCCTGAAACTCTACTAGAGCCTTGGGCAGTGGGCCCAGGCGTTACAGAGAGAATGATGCTTAGTGGTGCCTTGTTGAACCTTGGTTGATGAGGTGGCATCATGAGTGTTAAAGTTAGGGATAGCATGGTTTGCATGGATGCTTGAGTTGATGTTGATGCTGACCCTCTTGAGTGTTGCGACTGATATGCTTTCCTTGGGTTGTGCTTGTAGTAACCAATGTGTTTCCTTGGGGTCTTGTTTATTGCGGTCGAAGGTGTTTTGGGCTTGTACCTTAAGTTGTGGTGATCGTTGATCTTGCAACATGGTGTTGGCGGTCTCTACCATGTTGGTAACCATGGCTTTTCTTTGGCCGATGGGTTTTGTAGATCAAGTGGTCGCTACCCTCACCTAGGTTTTAATGATCTAGTTGCATGCATGTTTCTTGTACTTGTATGTCTGAGTTTTGGAGGGACAAGTGTAACTAGTGTTGTCACGGGTTAACAATCTAACCCCAATCCACACTTTAGACCCAAAAGGGAATGGTGTACAAAGGGGTTAAAGTTGACCATCCTAGAGTGGATCAAACATACAAGTATATACATGCACCAAATAACAAAACTTCTTTAAATAAACCAAGTGCTAATTACATAGGGGCCCGAAGTCATAAGAGTACTACAGAAGAAAGCTTAATACATGAGAAAACTACTTCTAGAAGAATTAAATCCTATACTAGGAGTCCCAATTAATTTTAGCATATGCATGAAAGATCTGATTTTGCTGAGCCATCATACTAAGTTGCAACATCATCAACATAAGCAAGAGTACCTAATTGTTTTTTGAAATTGGCACACTTTAATACAATATAATAATATATTATACTGAGTAAACCTACATGTCTTTAAATATACCTCTCATTACAAGACTTGGCAATAAGATAAAACTAATACTTGGAACAAATAAACAATTATAGCAAAAGCATATAATTGAACAAAGATGTTTATAAACAAAAGAGAACACATATTTTAAGAACACTTTTCCATTATATACTCATGCATCTGCCTACCAATGGGATAGATGCTTTAAGGCATTGTGATCTGCTTACCAAAGCGATAGATCATTTCACATGGTGATCTGCTTACCTAAGAAATAGATCACTCCCAATCACTATGCTTACCAAAGAAATATAGTGCTTTAATATAATGGACCATATATTTTTTGTCCAGGTGTTGTAATATACTTATAGATGAACATCATTGAAGTTGATCATACACATATACATATTTTAAACAATATCATATGCCAAGTATTTTACATGTACAATACAAACATATTCTATAGTAATCCAAGTAAGAGGTAAAGCGTACCTTCTACTCAGAAGTGGTGAGTCCAAAGATGCTCCTCACTGGTACCTTTGTACTCCTGAAATTATAAGAGATTTGGCTCTAATTAGATATGTTGGAAATTCATCATTTAATTCTAAAAGAGTAAAAAGTGGTTATTTTCTTAAGGTCATGAGTGTAGAGTATGAGACATGGAGTACGGATTTGACTACATATTTGGAAGTATCATGTCATAGTAGGGTTTCTAGATGATTTTGGTGGTCTTTAGATCATGATAGATATTTATAGCAATTTTGGTAGACAAAATAAGGTGTAAAAGAGTAATAATTGACTTTTCTGATACTTGAGTCACATTAAATAGAAATGAACATCTAATAATAATATTGGTACATGTATAGTATACATAAGGAGGATTTGGTGATCAATCTTTCCTTGAATATTTTCTAGATAATTGAATAAGGTAGAATCATATTTGAACATGAGTATTTATACAAGTCAAATTTAGGGTTAACTGATGTCATATTCGTGATCCTCATAATTTTCTGATCAAAATGGAGTACTAGTTTGTATTTTTCCGATAATCCTATTATATATATTGATTTTTTAAAGACTAGGTCATTATTTGACAATTATCGAAAATGGAGGATAAATAAAGGAAAAAGGAAAATAATCGGGTCATTGATGCTCAAATTTGATGGTCAGTATAAAGCACGCAACCATAGATCAAAATAAATAGATGATGAGGTGGATTTACCTCACTGGTCCATGTAGGATCCAGTCAGCAATGAGGGGTCCACTTCTTCTCCTTCTTCGGCTGGTTGGCAGCACATTTGCAACTCCGACTAGCTCGAGAAGGAAGAAGTAGGGTTTCTTGTGCATAGTTGATCTTGTGGTCACCTTCGTGAGGTCTCTCTAGGTCAGAGCGGTGAGGTCTCAAAGCTTGTCTCCCTCTGGAGTGATGTGTCACCTAGGCGATCATAGCATGCCGTCAGGGGTGAAGAAGAAAAGAGAGGTGAGAGAGGTACAAGGAGTTCTGAGGCCTCCTGATGTGTCGTTGAGTCTGTTGGAAGCATCATGAGGCCTGAGGGGTGGTTGGATTGGAGTGGTGAAGATGGTGAATGCTTGATCAGTAGTTACGTCGAAGAGTAGTTGATTAGAGAGCGAGTTACATTGAGAGTGGAGTCATCGGGGATTGGTTCAGACAAATTGGAGGTGGCAGTGAACTAAAGGGGTCTTTGTGATGCTTTCCAGTGGGTTATATAGATGAGAGGGAGAGGTTTGTAGATACTCAATTTGGGTTGGGCGCACAGAAGGGAGTTTCCGCCAGTGGTATTTCTGACTCGCGATCTTGGCGACGAGATCGATTGTGTTTGGGTCAGAGAGTTTGTGAAGACGAAGTGAAGGCAATGCCTTGGTTAGTTTTTTATGAGAGAGATTGGAGAGGGAGGTCAAGGTCATCATCCGTGGTCATTGCCTACTGCCACGCTCTCACAGACTGGGTGGAGGTTGAGGATGAAACCTCAGACATCCAATCCATCCAGGATATGTGGCAGCCTCATTGGAAGGCTGAGATGTGATGTGTAAAGGGGAAAGGGGCATGACATTTTAATGTCATTGCTAGTTGGTATGTGATATCAATGAACCATGGTATGAAATCAAATAGATGTAGATAATGTAAAGCATTATAGGAATCTTTGAAAAATTATAGAGAGAGATAGAAGTATCAGATTGACATGAATTTTGAAACATAACTTCATAATAGTAATCCCTAGATGTTTGTAAAGTTTGAGTTTTGAAATAAAAAATTGGATCTGTCAACACATCATTCTTTGATACTAGGGTTTTAGGTCTAACATACTATAAAATACAAAGATTATAAAAGACAAAGATTAAAGATATAGAAATTTCACCTTATCACATCCTACTAACCTTAAAAGAAATTTTTTCCTCAAAATAAAACTTGCTAAAAGAGGTGAGGAAAATGTTGCTCCATATCTACCTATAGTTCCCAAGTTGCATCATCTACACCATGATGATTCCATTGTACTTTACCATCTGAATCTATTTGTTCTTGAGCTCTTTGACTTTGGAATTAAGAATCTTTGTAGGCTATTTTGGATGAGAGACATTCTCACATAGTTCTAGGGGCTCATGATTCAACACATGACTATCATCCTTCACATAGTGCTTCAGATTGAATACATGAAAAACATTGTGCATCATGATATATTATGGAGGGAGAGAAAGCCGATAAGCACATTCACCAATGTTCTCTAAAACCTCAAAGGGACCCACATTTCTAGGGCTAACTTTCTCTTTGTTCATTTATATAGCATGCACAGGTCTGATATTCAAGAAAGCATAATCACCAGCCTTGAACTTCCTATCTGACTGTGTGCATCTGGATATGATTTCTGATGATCCTGGGCCCATTTCAACCTTTGCTTGATCAAGGATACTTTATTTGCATAGATTTGTAATTCCTCAGACTTCAACATTCTCCTTTCTTAAACTTCATCCCAATGGAGAGGGGATCTACATGGCCTACCATAAAGAGCTTCATAAGGTAGCATATGAATACTTGATTGATAACTATTATTGTATGCAAAATCTGCTAATGGAAGGTAGTAATCCCAAGATCCTCCTCAAACTAATGGTCAGTCAGAGCATACTATCCAAATCCTAGAGGATTTTCTTAGAGCCTTGTTTCTAAGGTGATACCTTTAGATAGATTGGATGTGGTGAGAGATTACCTAGGATCCAACTGCCTCCAGTATGTGGGATTGAATTCTCAATTGAGCTAGCACCAAGAACCGCTCCAGTCTCAAAGGCACCTTATAGAATGGCACCTGCAAAGCTTGCAGAGCTCAAGAAATGATTAGAAGAGATACTTGATAAGGGTTTCATCTGTTCTAGATAGGAAAGCTCCTACCAATGCCTTTGAAATTCATAGATTCCTTGGCCTAGAAGGTTATTATCATTGTTTCATCCAAAATTTTAACAAAATAGTCCTATGCATGACCAAATTTACCATAAATGATGCCAAGAAATGATGCCAAATTTATTTGAACTTCTAAATGTGAATCTAGTTTCCAAGAATTAAAATCTCATTTGACTTCTGCTCATGTATTTATCTTACCTTCTAGAAATGATGGGTTTGTAATATTTTTTGATGCTTCTAAAATGGGTTTGGGTTGTGTTCTAATGCAAAATAGTAAATTTGTTGCCTATGCTTTTAAACAATTGAAACCTAATGAGGTCAATTATCCAACTCACGATTTGGAGTTATCTTCTATCGTGCATGCTCTCAAAATCTGAAGACACTATCTATATGGTGCTACATTTGATATATTCATAGATCACAAAAGTATCAAATATCTCTTGACTCAAAAGGATCTCAATCTTAGACAAAGAAGATGGTTGGAATATCTTCAAGACTATGATTTTACTATTTCTTATCACCCAGGCAAGGCTAATGCTATAGCTGATGCTCTTAGTCATAATAGGTCAATATGTGCACCTGTCTTTACTTCTGAACCAATGAGTCTGGAACCTTCAACTTCTGCCTCTCCTCAAGTAGAAGATGACACTATTATTCTAGAAAACATTAATATTATTCCTGGACTTCTTTTTGAACTTTTGACATTCCAGAAGAATAGCCATATCTTGGAGGAGATGAAAACTCTATTGGCTAATTCCCAGACACATCTATTAGTCGGTATGGACGGTGGGTTAAGGTACAAGCATTGGATGTGGGTACCTCAAGAGTCACATATTATGAAATGTATTCTGCAAGAGGGACATGGATCAAAGTACTCAATACATCCTAGATCCACTAAGATGAACAAGGATCTATAGAAACATTTTTGGTGGAGAGGTATGAAGAATGATATAGCAGAGTTCATCTCTAAGTGCCTCACCTGTCAGTAGATTAAGGTCGAACTTCAATGACCAGGCAGTTTACTGCAACCTTTACCAATTCCTGAATGGAAATGGGATAACGTCACCATGGATTTTGTGTTGGGTTTACCTAGGACCAGGAAGGGGCATGATGCGGGTATGGGTCATAGTAAATCATCTGACTAATTCTACACATTTCTTACCCATGCGAACTACGACTAAAGTTCCTGAGCTTGTTGAGTTGTATGTAAGGGAGACTGTACGGCTGCATGGAGTGCCAGTATCTATCGTCTCATATCAGGATCCAAAGTTCACATTAAACCTATGGATATTTCTGCAACACATTTTAGGGTTCTAATGGCATTTTAAACATATAGGATCCATGCATCAGCTTTATCTAGGACTTCGCCTAAATCTTCTCCATGAAAGGCTTTAGGCATAAGTTCGAGGAAATCACTAATGGTAGTTTCAGTGTTGGTCCTAGATGAGGAAAATGTGTTATTGGTTTCCTTCAGGGCTAGAGCATGCATACATTCCAACATCACCTTCTTTTGTTCCTCCCATTCGCCTACAACCAAGGTCTTACTAGGGTTTGAGTTAGATTCATCACCAGAGTCATCATTAGTCCTCTTTCTCTTTGATCTAGTTTTTGGAGGCATCTACAAGTTTGTAAATCAAGAAATGATTTAGTTGATTATAATGCAATCAACACAATGTTTATCAATCAAAAAGATATTTTTTTAAATTCTTCAAGTCTTCTAGTTGTTCCCATTTCTCCTAACTACCCACATAATAAAGAGACTATTTCATTGATCATGGTAGAGAGAGAGAGAAATTATATGAGAAGCCTAGTGTGTATCATTTACTAAATGGGTGGTTAGGGTAGTCCTTAATTGAGAAAAGATGAGAAGATGGATTTCTCTAGGATAACAGGTGCCCACTTTAACAATAATTACGTTAGCCAGGAAGATTACTTGTGGCGAGAACCCTTGAAACCATGAAGACGGATTGAGGGTGATTATGCCATAACCTTCCACAAGTATCCTTTTAGACGCCTTGACAACATATTGTTAAATATGGGTTACCTCAGGTTTAAATAAGGTTACTAGGTATATAATGCACATACATTGACATGTGTGCCTTCTCTGATACCATCTGCATGGGTTAACAATCTAATCCCAATCCACACTTTAGACCCAAAAGGGAATGGTGTACAAAAGGGTTAAAAATTGCCCGTTCTAGAGTGGATCAAACACACAAGTATATACATGCACCAAATAACAAAGCTTCCTTAAATAAACCAAGTGATAATTACATAAGGGCCCGAAGGCATAGGAGTACTACAGAAGAAAACTTAATACATGAGAAAACTACTTGCAGAAGAAGTAAAGCCTATAATAGGAGTCTGGTTTAACTTTAGCATCCCCATGAAAGATCTAATTTTGCTAAGTCATCATATTAAGTTGCATCATCATCATCATAAGCAAGAGTACCTAAAAAACATTTGAAATTGGTACATGTTAGGACAATATAATAATATATGGTATTGATATCCCTACCTATCTTTAAATATACCTCTCATTACAAGATTTGGCAATAAGATAAAACTAATACTTAGCACAAATAAACAATTATAAAAAAGGCATATAATTGAACAAAGATGTTTATAAATAAAACAAAACACATATTTTAAGGACATTTTTCCATTATATACTCATGTATCTGCCTACCAATGGGATAGATGATTTAAGGCATTATGATCTGCTTACCAAAGAGATAGATCATTACACATGGTGATCTACATACCGAAGAGATAGATCACTCCCAAGCACTATGCTTACCAAAAAGACAGTGCTTTAATATAATGGACCATATAATTTATGTTCTGGTGTTGTAATATACTTATAGAAGAACATCATTGAAGTTGATCATACACATATACTTATTCCAAACAATATAATATGCGATGTATTTTACATGTACAATAAAACCATATTCTATAGTAAGCCAAGTAAGAGGTAAAGTGTACCTTCTACTTAGAAGTGGGAAGTCCAGAGATGCTCCTCATGGGTACCTTTGTACTCCTAAAATTATTAGATATGTTGGCAATTCATCATTTAATTCTAAAAGAGTAAAAAGTGGTTCTTTTCTTAGGGTCATGAGTGTTGAGTATGATTCATGGAGTACGGATTTGAGTACATATTTGGAAGTATCATGTCAGAGTAGGATTTCTAGATGATTTTGGTTGTCTTGAGATGATGATTGATATTTATAACAATTTTGGTAGACTAAATAGGGTGGAAAAGAGTAGTAATTGACTAATATGATATTTGAGTCACATTAAATATAAATGAACATTTGATAATTAAATCGATACATTATTAGACATAGGGAGGATTTTGGTGATTTGTCTTTACACAAATATTTTCTAGATAATTAAATAAGGTAGAATCATATTTGAACAAGAGTATTTATACAAGTCAGATTTAGGGTTAATTGATGGTGTATTCGTGATCCTCATAATTTTCTAATCAAAACAGAGTACTTTATTGTATTTTTCTGATAATCCAATTAGTTATAATGATTTTTCTAAGATCAGGGTATTATGTTGATTATTGAAAATGGAGGATACACAAAGGAAAAAAGAAAATAATCAGGCCATTGATGCTCAGACTGGACAGTCAGTATAAAGCATGCGACCATTAATGATGAGGTGAATTTACCTCACTAGTCCACGTTGGATCTAGTCAGCAACAATGGGTCCACCTTCTCCTTCTTTAGTTACTTGGCAACACAATCGCAACTCCGGTGTGCTCAACAAGGTAGGAGGAGGGTCTCTTGTGTACAGTTAATCTCACGGTCACCTTTGTGAGGTCTCTCTAGGTCAGAGCAGTGAGGTCTCGAATCCTAGCTCCCTCTGGAGTGTTGCACCGCCTAGGTGATCAGAGCAGGCCATCAGGGGTGAAGAGGAAAAGAGAGGCGAGAGAGGTACAAGGAGTTCTGAGGCCTCCTGATGTGTCGTTGAGGCTGTTGGGAGCACCTTGACACCTGAGGGGTGGTCGAATTCGAGTGTGATGTCGGTGTCTTCCTGATCAGTAGTTACATCGAGGAGGAGCTGATCGGAGCGAGTTATGTTGAGGGTTGAGTCATCGGGGCTAGATGAATTGGAGGAGGCAGTGAACTAAAGGGGTCTTTGTGAAGCTTACGAGTGGGTTATACAGATGAAAGGGGAGAGGTTTGTAGATGCCCAATTTGATTTGGGAGCGTAGGAAGGAGTTGCCTTCAGTGGTGGTCATGACTTGCAATCTTGGGGAAGAGGATGATCGTGTTTTAGGTCAGAGAGTTGGTGGAGATGAGGCAGAGGTAGAGCCTCGATCAGTTTTTCATGAGAGAGGCTAGAGAGGGAGGTTGTAGCATCATCCATGGTCATTTCTTGTAGCTATTATCTCATGGACTAGGCAGAGGTTGAGGATGACACCTCAGCCATATAATCCATCCAGGATCTGTGGTAGCCGCATTGGATGGTTGAGATGCGACATGCATAGGGGAAAGGGTGTGGTATTTTAATGTCATCAATGGTTGGTATGCGACATCAATGAACCATGATATAAAATCAATTAAATGTTGATAATGTAGAACATTATAGGAATCTTTGAAAAATTGTAGAGAGAGAGCTAGAAGTGTCAAATTCACATGAAATTTGAAACATAACTTCATAATAGTAATCCCTAGATGTTGGTAAAGTTTGAGTTTTGAAATCAAAACTTGAATCAGTCAACACATGTTTTATTGATACTAGGGTTTTAGGGTTAACATACTATAAATGAAAAATATTTTAGATATAGAAATTTCAACTTTTCACAAGTGTCTTGACACCTCATCTCCCTCACCTCCCTCCAACCCTTGGGTATTTATACCCCTCTCTTCACATGCAAGTAATCTCTTTTGTACCCTCCTAATCTCTCTTCCTTCTCCCTTCGTTCTTAGAGTCGGCCATTATTCTTGGTGGTGTAAGTGGAGGTGCTTGCGCTTGAAGAAGGAGGTTGAACCCTTGCATGCGGTGATCTAGGGTTTAATTATCTCTCTTGTGGTGATCCCTGATCTTGGTAAGTGGTTTACCCTTCTTGATTTTGTTTTCCTACAATCCTACCCCTCATTTTCTTCATCTTTTTTCAATGCATGGTTCTCCATGGTGGTTCTCCTAAGCAACTTATCTCCAACAGAGGTCGAATCTATGGTTCTCCTATGGTAGTACCTAAGTGAGATGAAGATCTCTTTTTTCTTTCTTTGCAGTCTAGGGTTTTTATACTCTCTTCTTTGTGCACCAGTTGACCTAGGTCTATTCTTCTTTCTTTTTAGGTGATCATGCTTGGACGTGGAAGTTGATCCAAACTTTGGCTTTCTTCTCTCTCTTGGAGCTTCTTGTCTTTGAAGTTGTTCTTCAGAATCCAAGGTAGGTTATATAACTCTCTCCTCAAGCATTGTTTCACTTAATCTATCTCTAAAATGCGATTTCAAATTGCTTTATTATAATAACTAGAACTAGTGTTTATGATTATGAGGTTATCTTGCATAGATTAACTCTTTTTATTGAACCCTAATTCTTATCCCCCAAATCTAATGGATGGTGGAGTGGTTGGTTCTTACATGCACATCTTGGACATTTGGTTTTATTACCATGATCATGATCATGTTGACCTTATGATGGTCAAATTTTGTTCTTACATTTTTTCTCTCTTATCGTGGTACTCATGTTGACCTTATGATGATCATATTTTAAGGTTTCAGTTTTATCATCATCATGGATTTTTCACCTTGGTGACGTTCTGGATTGTTGATGTTTCACATATGTTCAATTGTCATTATCTCATGTTTTGAAGTGGTGCTAGATCCATGATGGACATTAAGGTTTGGTTTTTGGTTTGGTCTCTATAGCCCTAACCCTAACTTCCTTGGTCACCATTTTGCTATAACAGTCGCTATGTGACCTTGCATGGTTGTTTTGTTTCTCTATTGTCTCATAACCATTATGTACTAGTTGAAGGAGTTCTCTCTTGCGAGTTTTATGGTTGGGTTGATGTTTGATCTTGGTCTCTATTGTTGAGGTCGCTACATTGGATGGGTCTGGTTGGTTACCATACCTTGAGCATGTTGCGGTCTCTAGATGTGGTGATGATGTGTGTTGGTCTCTATGGTGTAGCGATCGCCATGACCTTAGTGGTAGAAATGGCTGACCCAAACCATAGAGGTTGTTAGGGCAAGAAATGCTAGTGGTCGCTAGAGGTGTTACAGCTTGTTTGGTTGCAATACTTTGTTCGTTTCCATGATCGTTTGGTTATGATAGTGATGCTTGATCTTATGTCTTCCAAGAATATGGGAAGTGGTGTACTTTAGGGTTGGCTATTATGTGATGTTATGAAAACTCTAATTGGTTAACTATGAGTAACCCTAACCCTAATGTGAGTAGCATGGTGATTAATGCTTACTTTCTTGAGTGCTTAGCATGTGTTGGAATATTTCCTCTCTCCTACATGTGTAACCCTAATTTTTAGGTTGAATGAACATCTTAGATTATGATTATTGTGGTAATTCTTATATGACACATATGTGGTAATTATAAGACTTGATGAGGAATGATGAGATAATGATGTTATACAGGAACTATGTGATTAGGTCTTATGACCTTAGTAGAGGATTAGTGCCTAATTTGAGATGATATCTTCTAGTGATGTGATGAGGGATTTTTTATCCCATAGTGATGTGATAACAGTGTTATCCTTGTGTATGGAAGTGAGAAAATATCATGTGGTGATGTAATAAGCATTATGCTTAATACATTTTATATCTTATGACGTTGTAATCTACCCTTATCTTTGTAGAATTTGTTTAGGGTTTGTACATTGTAACTTGATTGGTTCATTAAAAGATACTCAATTAGAAATAATTAATCAAGTAAGACCCTAATCATGTAGATGCCTTGTACCATTGATCCATTCGAGTGTCAGAACCTGTTGGATGGTGAAACAGGTATTCCTAAGGGAAACTCAGAGTGCATACTATTGAGTATGTGAGGTGTAAGTAACCAAGTGTCCTTGACATTTTTGATTCTATTATTTAGAGGATTTTTGTGGTCATGCCTTGATAGGAAAATGGTTGTTGTCATATCTCATTATTTATGTTGTGATAGAGGATGTTGTGGTTGTAACTTAGATGTTTGGGTTGTATACCATGTTCACTAGTGTTATGACCTTTATGCCAAGGTGGACTAGGCTGTTATGCAGTTGGACTCTAAATGTCACTATGGCAGTCTCGTACTGACCGAGGCCAGAGGAGGTCGTTGGAGTTTGTCTCTCCTATATCTTGTATGGCACTAATTTTGACTTAGCAGTGGTCAGCTGATGTATGAGTAGTATACCTCATCTCCATGGGGCTTAAAAGATGCAATACAACTGTATAGTGTATTTGTTTAGGGCTAAACATGATTCATATTGGTTGTTTCCCTTGCCTTGTTTCTTGTAATGTTTAGTTGTATTATAATGCGGTATGAGAAATCAACTATTATACATGTTCTTCATATTCCTTCTAAAAGTATATGATGTTCTACTTATCAGTTGTACCTGCTTGATCTATTTTACTTGTGTAAATCGTTTTGATTATTCATCTAGTTGAATTTGCTCATCCTATTAATAATGTTACTTTCATGTTCATGTATGACCTTTGTTAACAATAATTGTTGGTGGATAGTTATATCTCTCGCTGGGACGTTACTCTCACCTTGTTGGTTTCCACATCTTTTTAGGCAGTTTCTAGTGATGTCATAGAGATCGTGATGTTGAGGAAGAGTAGTAAGGAGATCAGTGAACACATAAGGTTGGATATGCTACTAGTGTTTTGTAGTAGAGTCATATATGGTGTTCATGTACTCTGAGGTCCTGGAAGGGGTGTTTTGTAGATGTTGTATATCGATACAAGGTTTTTGGAAGTAGGCCTTGGTTGTAAATTCATGGCTTGTATATATGGACACGATGTCTTTTGTGACAAGTTTGTCACAAGATGGCTACTATACAGTGATTTAGCAACTTTATTGTATGGTATGTGATTTATGTGGTGACAGGTTGTGAACCTTGATGTATGTATGTTTCCTCTTGAGATGCTTATATGATATCGGTTTTAATTTACCCTATTTTTTTGTAATGTGCTTATTTAGTAGTTGATCACACACTTTTGTTTTGGGTTATCTCGGTTGGTGTGATCATTGCGTCACACTTGGTTGGTATGAAAGCTCTGGGTTCATTGAGTCTATAGGGACATATGACTAGGTTGTATACGTTCTTGTGTTACCCAATATATCTAATTATAGCTTCTCCTTATGCAAAAGAAGAAGAAGATACATCTAGAGAACACAAAGAACATGCTAAGAGTAGTGTTGATGCACCAGGAGGTGGTGCGAGTTGGCAGGAAAGTGAAGATGGAGTTCCTGAAGTGCCTTAGTTTGACCCAACAACCACACCCAATCCCACTTTTCAATCCATGTTTGGACAATTGATGGACATGATTTTGCATATGGCGGATAGAGCGCCCACATCGCAACCAAGGGTTTTTGTTCCCAATGCAGAATCCCAGGGTTTTAGGAAGACTTTTAAGAGGTTGCAATGTGTAGGATCATTGGAGTACATGGGTACAGTAGACCTGGTAGATGCATAGTCTGACAGAGCTGGAGAAGGCCTTTAAGATCATCAATATCCCAAAGGAGAATAAGGTGAAGCACACTATGTACCTGCTGAAGTGTAGTGTTGGCCATTGGTGGGCCATTGAGGAAGAGAAGAGACCAAGTGTAGCGATCAATTGGGAGGATTTTTGGTGGGATTTTGTGATCTGATACTTCCCAAATACATACATGGATGAGAAGATCTCACAATTTGAAAAGATCCAATAGGGATCTATGATGATCAATGAGTATGAGGCAAAGTTCATGGAGTTGTTGAGGTTTTGTCATCACATGGCTACGACGGATAAGGAGAGGATCTAGAATGTTGAGAAGTGTTTGAGCAAAGAGTTGACGACTAGAGTGCCAACTTTAGAGAATAGGGAGAAGTTTGTGATATTTGTGGAGTCTATGAGATAGATAGAGTGGTCAACAATAGAGAAGTGTGAGGTTAATGCTAAGAAGAGACTAGCTCAATTTTAGGGGAAGTCTTTTGGAGGATTCAAGAAGACTAGGTTCTCATCACCTCAGTCAAAATAGAGATTAGTGGTTCAGTCTCAATGGCCACCGAACAAAGGCATAGGTCGTAGCTTTCCGCCTATCGAGCTCGCTATGCAACATCAGTATTAGTAGCAAGGTCGTCTAGGCCACAATATGACTCAATGACTTGCCATAAGTGTGGACATGTTGGTACATATAATGGTCTTGTCCTATGAAGGATGTTGAGGTGATGCAACAACTAAGATAGAGTCAGCAAGGGCCACAATAGTGACAACAATTCAACATTGGTGGAGGCAGAGGATGCAGTCAGGCATCACAGGTAGGATCTTCTAGGCGGGCCAATAGAGGATGGGAGCGACAATATGCAATGTCTTGATTCTACATCATGAGTCAGCTGGAGAGAGTGGTCAATCCACATGTCATGATAGGTTAGATGGATTTATTTCATTCTAATTTGTCTTCTTCCTACTTTATATTTATTTTGGTTGACTTGGGTGAGACACACTCTTTTATCACTAGAGAGATGGTGATAGTTTCTATTTGCATGTTAGTCATGCATCTGATAGTCTTCTCTTAGAAACCCCTTTTGTTGGTTCCTCCAAGTTGTGTCCATCATGCATTCTTTCTTTCTCAGGACGCAACATTCAAGTGGTTCTCATACCACATGACTTACATAGATTTGATGTGATGCTTGGGTTGGATACTTTGGGGAAGTATTGGGTGGCCTTGGACTGTAGTTCCAAGGTAGTGAACTTTTTTGATGGTGATGTTTCATGGGTCTTCCAAGGAGATTGGAATATTCTCCCGATGTGCTTGGTATCAACGATGACGGTAGAGAGGCTGACGAGGTAGGGGTGTGAGGCTTTCTAGGTGCATGTGGTGGATACCAAGGTGAGGAGTCATAGTATCTAGGAAGTACCAATGGTACATTAGTTTGAATACGTGTTTCCTGATGAGTATCCTAGTACTCCCCCACCTCGAGAGATTGACTTTGAGATCAATCAGGTTTCTGGTACACAACCGATAGTGCAATCGATGTACAGGATGACACCATCTGAGATACAAGAGTTGAAAAAGAAGTTATAGGAGATTCTAGATAAGGGTTCTATTAGATGGATCACTTCTTCTTGGGGTTCTCCCATGTTGTTTGTCAAGAAGAAAGACAATTCTATGATATTGTGCATTGATTATCGATAGTTGAATATGGTTCCAATCAAGAACAAGTACCCTTTGTTGTGGATAGACGACCTATACGATCAGCTGAGAGATGTTAGAGTGTTCTCTAAGATAGATGTGAGGTCAGGATATCGTTAGTTTTATATTAAGGTGAATGACATACCCAAGTCAACCTTTAGGATGAGGTATGGTCATTATAAGTTTGTGGTTATGCTGATTGGGCTAACCAATACACCATCAACATTCATGGTTATGATGAACAGGGTGATCTATCCTTATCTTGATCAGTTCATCGTTGTTTTCATCAATGATATTTTGATATACTCCAGAAACAACCAATAACATGAGTAACATCTACGATAGGCTTTGACGTTGTTAAGACAACACAAGTTGTACGCCAAGTTTAGCAAGTGTGAGTTTTGGCTGAAGCGATTTCTTTTCTTGGGCATGTGATATCTTCTAGAGGATTCTGTGTGCATCCAATGAAGGTTTAGTATGTGTTAGAATGGGAGCAGCCAAAGACAACAAATGGTGGTTTGCAATTTCCTTGGTTTGGCAGGCTACTACAGGAGGTTTCTTAAAAACTTTAGTGTCGTAGCATTACCCCTAACCAAGTTGATAAGGAAAGGTGTTTCATTTTTCTGGGATGATAAGTGTCAGCATTCTTTCCAACTTTTAAAGGAGAAGTTGACCAGTACACTAGTGTTGGTTCTACCTGAGCAAGAAAAAAGTTACTTCGTTTGTTGTGATGTGTTGAAGAATGGTTTGGGGTGTGTGCTGATGAAAGATAAGAACGTGATTTATTTTTCTTTGTGATAGCTTAAAAACATGAGGATAGCTACCCAACGCATGATCTAGAGCTTGTGGTTGTGGTCCATGCTTTGAAGATTTGGCAGCGCTACCTTTATGGTGAGAAGTGTTAGATCTTTACTGGCCATAAGAACCTTGAGTACATCTTCTCTAAGTAGGAGTTGAATATGCACCAGTGACACTGGATGGAGTGTCATGAAACTGGAATCCCAGTCCCATGAACCAAACGAATACCAAAGGCGACATGCGGAAGCATAAGCTTAGCACACATGAACAGATAACAAGATACAAGCACCAACATAATCTCAACAATCAACAAGATATATTAAGCAACATCATTATATTACATGATTTGAATTACATATTCAAGAGTCACTTTGTACAAGTCTTCTCATGTATACTATATCTAGATCTTATAATAAGTACACGTAACATAGCTCACCAAGCCCATCAACCTTCTAGCCATCTCTGAACCTAAAAACAAAATACGAGAAACGGGTCAACACACGAGGTGTTATGGGGCAGAAAGATACATATATGTATAAGATTTGCATAATTTTGAAAATATTTCAAGACTAAATGAACAAGAATAAACATGTTAATTGTTTAACAAAAGCAAAACCATATTTTATGTCATTTCACTCCATTATACCAACAATATCAAGCATGTTTAAGGCCTTTGACCATCTTCCCGTCGGAAGGGTCCGTAAGGGTGCTCAAGATTAGCTAACCCTTTTATACGAGAGGGGCCTCAAGGCCATAGACAAGAGCTAACCCTTTATCAACAATATTATAATGAAGTTCTATATATATGTGTGTTCAAGTTATAAAACTGACGAGGAAAACATCGAGTAAGACATAGCAATACTACATGGCAATATTTGAGCAAATAGACAAACAAGCATATAATATATGTCTTTACAAGAAAGAAAGTGGTAGTCATATAACTAGATAAGGCCCATACCTAATTTAGCGATTTCATAACCTAACATATCCTTCACCATTTAGCCACATGACAAACCTGATTAAGAATAAGATTGCATATATACATTAGATTCTCATCATCAATCTTAATTTAGATGCATTTTAGGGTTTTATCCAAGATAGGTTCCAAGTTGCTTATTTGTTCATTAGATGACCTCATATTGGTTTAGGGTCCATCATAAGAGTGTGGTTCAAGTTTCATATCATTTTGAGGTTTCATGTGGACATGACAAGGTTTAGGATACTTATGCTCAGATTAGGTCATGAGACTTGTAATAGAGTAATCAAGGTCAAAGATCATCAATGAATAAGATCCAAGCATAAGGGATGGTTTAGATCAGCAACATAAGGTCATAAGAAACATATAACAAGATTAGGTGGTTGTCCATTAGCAATAAGATTAGCAATTTGGGGTAACGTTCATCATTAAAGTCCAAACTAAGCACATATGTACAAAAAGGGTCATGATGAACAATAGGGAGAGTAGGACCTTCATTTAGTAAAAGTATATATCACAAGTACTGATTTAAGGATCGGGGGTAGATTGAGCATCAAGATCCAATCATTAATCATAATCATGTGTTAAGCATATTCAAAGTAGTCAAAGGTTACATATTTAGCAATATAAGGAAACTAGAAGAAGATTAAGGGTCTGGAAATAATCTCATGTTGTAGGCCTTTTCGAGAGGATCAGTTTGATATATAATTTTGCTATATTTGGCCTTAAAATGAGGAAGTTATGATTTTTGTAAATTCTACATCGAAACTATATGGATTTTAGATTGGGTGTTACCTTCATATTTATTGATCGATCTGGGCCATTGGCCTGAGATCTGATGCACACACCCTAGGCTCCAACTAGTGCTAGCGGCCCACATGTGTCCTTCGTTGATTTCAGAACCATCACGGTCCTCTATTGGATCTTGCGGTCAAGATTGGATCATCTTGGTCGTCACCGTGATGTGCCACCCATCCGACGTTCGTGCTAGACTCCCCCTCCTCTTGCGCCCTCCAGACCACGATCCCTCTGTTCCGCTCCATGGAACAGAGGAGGAACATGGGTTTTGCTCCCCCACTCAAAACCATGGTTGTTGCGGCCGTTTATCCTAGGGAAGAAGTAGCAAGGCTTCTGGAGGTTCGGGGCACGCCGGCCGCTTGGAATCTGGTCATGAGTGCCACTGTGCTGGCGTGTGAGGGGGCTAGCTGGTTGCCTTAGCCATTGACTTTGGCCAACCCACAACATGGGAAAAGCGGCGCAAGGAAGAACGAAAAGGGAGAAGGGGTTCTAGGGTTAGAGCTCGAGGGCATATAAAAGGGAGAAAAACTAGGGTTCAATCCCCCTTCCCCTCACTTCCATTTCCAGATTTGGGGTGGAGGTCTGAGCAACCTCCCTAGCCGTAGGCTCGTTTCCTGAAGAGGAAGCGTATGAAGTGGGTAAGCAGTTGGACGGTCAGATTAACCAGACCATGGTGGTCTTCTCAAGATCTAAGGGTGGTGAAGATCTGCGCCATTTACCCCAAATAGGCTAGGCGTATGGGCCATGGTCAAAAGGGCCCAGTAAGCTCAAAATCCAAATAAAATTGATCAATACTTGTGTAAATCGAGCAAATTTCAAATTATCATATCTTGGGCTGGGAGCCTTCGATTGAGGTGGTTTTTACACTGTTGGACTCATCATTGAAAGCTCTACATCATGATATATATTAGGAAGAAAGGAAATAACATATAAGAGGTTTCATTTTAGTTTACACAAGGGTGATTCTTGAAGTAAAAAACTTAGATCAATCGAGTTAATTAGTGTCACCTATTATGACATTAGTCATGAATGTGAATAAATTGGAGTCTCAAACTATGGAATTGACATTGAATTGAATAAGAGGCGACTTGATGAGAGATAAAGGATACAATATAGGGGAGATAAAAATCTAGGTTGTCACATGGAGTTCATCAAATACTATGATTGCACTATAGATTACCATCAAGGGAAAGCAAACATGGTGGAAGATGTGCTTAGTAGGAAGTCTTCTTTGTCATCATCTGTTGATAAGGCACAATTGTGTTCCTTAGTGTTCCATAAGAGAGATATGTTGGTGACGTTGCATCAGATAAATGTAAAGTTGGATGTCTCCTTGTTGGCAGGCATGTTGGCATAGTTATAGGTGAAGCCAACATTGACATAGAAAATCAGAGATGCGTTGTGGGATGATATTGTGATATAGAAAATCTGAACAAAGTTTGGCAGTGAAAAGCAAATGATCTCTTCCATGAGTTAGAGGATGGGATAGTGTGTTACCATAGTAGAGCAGTGGTTCCTGATGTTGATGGTCCGAGGAAGATGGTTTTGGATGAGGCACACTCCCCGATGTACGCTATGCATCTAGGTAGAACTAAGATTTATGATAACTTGAAGGACATGTATTGGTAGCCTGACTTGAAGTGTGATTTGGTTGAGTTCATGGCAAGGTGTCCTATATGTCAGTAGGTCAAGGCTGAGCATCAGAAACATACATGAATGTTGCAATTGTTGCCTATACTTTAGTGGAAATGAGATCATAATACTATGGACTTTATGGTTGCTCTCCCTAGGACATCCAAAGATCATGATTCCATCTGGATGATAATGGATATGTTAACCAAGTCAGTGCACTTTCTTCTTGTGAATACGATGTATATAGATGATAAGTTGGTGTAGGTGTATGTGGATGAGATAGTTTGTTTGCACGGTATTCCAGTGACGATAGTATGTGATAGAGGTCCTCGGTTTACTATTCTCTTTTAGGAGCATGTGCACACAACAATGGGTACACAATTGAGATTCAGTACAGTGTTTCACCCACAAACAGATGGATAGTGTGAGAGGACTATTCAAACCTTGGAGGATCTATTGAGAGCTTGTGTTCTACAATTTTTGGGCAGTTGGGATGTGCACCTCAGTTTGATTGATTTTGCATACAACAACAACTATAATAGGAGTATCGACATGGTACCGTATGAGGCTTTGTATGGGAGATGTTTTTGGTCTTTGTTGTGTTGGTAGGAAATGGGCGAGTGTCAGGTTTTGGGGCCTGATCTTATACAATAGAAAACAGAGAGATTAAAATGATATAGTAGCAGCTGAAGACAGATTAGGACAGGCAGACGTCTTACGCTGATAATTGTTAGAGGCCTTTGGAGTTCCAAGTGGGGGACAAGGTGTACCTCAAAGTCTCTCCTTGGAAAGGGATGCTGAGGTTTGGAAAGAAGGGTAAGTTGGCTCCCAGATTTATGGGACCATACCCTATGGTGGCACGTGTTGGGAAGGTGGCTTACAAGTTGGAGTGGCCACCCAAGTTGCATAGGTTGCATCCAGTCTTTCATGTTTCGAGGTTGACGAAGTGTCACCCTGACACAGAGTTGGTGTTGCAACCCATAGAGGTTGAGTTGGAGGAGAACGCGGGTCATATGGGGAAGGTCCTATGTTGATCCTTGATAGAAGGGTGAAGAAGTTGAATAAGAAGTATATAGTGTTGGCTAAGGTTTTGTGGGATCATCGTGGTGCAGAAGAAGCCACGTGGGAGTTGGAGGATGAGTTGCATACGAAGCACTCATCTCTTTTCATGTAGGATTTTGGGGGAGAAATCCTTGTTAGGGGTTTGTGATTGTAAGACCCCTAACCTAGATTTCTTGTTGATCGTGGTTGCTTAGCAAAATTAGATTCTTAAAACCTTAATCTAATCTCTTGAGGTGCTTTAATAACATGTGACGTTCTTATCTTTTTTATCATGTTTGGTTGATGATTTATCTAGTTATGCTATATGTATTCTTGTTTTGGACCAAGTTGCAATTTACCCATGTCGGGGGTTTATCTTGCAAATTGTTACATGCTAGCTTTCTATGTTTTAGCATCATGAGAGAGAGAATGATACTTAGTGGTGCCTTGTTGAACCTTGGTTGATGAGGTGGCATCATGATTGCTGAAGTTAGGGTTTGCATGGTTTGCATGGATTCTTGAGTTGATGTTGATGTTGACCCTCTTGATTGTTGTGACCGATATGATTTCCTTGGGTTGTGTTTGTGGAAACCAATGTGTTTCATTGGGGTCATGTTTGTTGTGGTCAAAGGTGTTTTGGGATTGTGCCTTAGGTTGTGGAGATCGTAGCTCTTGTAAAATGTGGTGGCAGTTGTTACCATGTTGGTAACCATGGATTTGCTTCGACAGATGGTTTTTTGCAGATCAAGTGGTCTCTACCCTCACCTATCTTTTAACAATCTTCTTGCATGCATGTTTATAGTTTATAGTTCTTTTATGTACAAGTTTTGGCGGGAGAAGTGTCACTAGTGTCTTGACACCTCATCTCCCTCCTACCCTTGGATATTTATACCCCTCTCTTCACATGCAAGTAATCTCTTTTGCACCCTCTTGCTCCCTCTTCCTTCTTCCTTCTTGCTTGGAATCTACCCTTGTTCTTGGTGGTGCAAGTGGAGGTGCTTGAGCTTGAAGAAGGAGGTCGAACCCTTGCATGCAGTGATCTAGCCTCTATTTGGTTCAGGACTGGGATTATGTAGTTTGGACTGGGTTAGTCGGGGTTTAGTCAGTAGATCTGGATTGGGGTAGTCTGGATCCAGTCTGATTCTATTTGGCAACCAAATCTGATTCTTGTCAACTGGTCCAGATTGAGTCAGGATTCAGTCTGATTCAGTTTGGCTACCAGTCAGGATCCAGTCTGATTCTATTTGGAAACATAGTCAGGATCTAGCTATCATGTCCTATTCTTACATAACAGTTTGTCCTGTTCTTACAAAATTATTTTAAAAATAATGACCACAGAAGTGTGTTGATTGTGCAATATAAGATTAAATTTACAATAAATACATAATTTTATACATGATTGATTCTGTTTGTTGTTTTAATTTTATGAATATGAGATGAGTATTATTACTTTTATATGTATATTTAAAGTATATATTACTTTAACCACTACTGTGCGAATGCATGCTGCATGTCTTGTTGTATGTATGTATACTTGTACATTTTTGTATAAATAGGTAAGTAACAAAATAATTGGCGACAAAAAAACTTAAATTTGTCATAATACACAATATTTTGTTATACAATACATCATAACTTGCACAAAAGTGTCATCACAATTTCAAATATAAAAAGTTCAAATGACGTTAGGTACTAATATGCATTCGTTGCACTCATTTTCTACAACATTATTGGCTCGAACAACATTAGGTTGTTTGTCTGTATCTCTAATAATCGGTTGTCACACATGGTTGAGAGCTTCCCACTTGATCAAGTTGTTTTTATATTGTCGATGGGTAAGTACGGGGACTTGTCCAGAATGTGCACGGAACTGCATCTACAATTTTTAGCACTTTCCACCTTGCCTTAAAGGCAGCCATGTTATGTCAATCCTCCCAGTTAATGTATAAAATTCTACAAGGGCATTGCTCCAACCTTGACGTACATGAGGCCTACATAAGCGCCAAAAGTAGTACTGATGACCCAATACTGTGCCAAGTGCAACATATGACTCATCATCCCATTGAAAATGATTCATTGTGTGAGAGAGCATTTGTATCATATATTAATAACTATCAAGCCAATGTATTCGATGACAAAATAGGTGACATAAGTGGAGCCAATGTATTCGATAACAAAAAAGTATGTGAGAGAAATGACTTTAAAATAATATAGATGCTTGATACATGGGCAACAAAGGATAAAATAGAATGTAATTAAATGAAAGGTACATGAAACATTGTTCAACCAAAGGTATTAAAGTAAATTAAACATATCAGATTCATATTCTAAGCAAAATATGTATAAAAGTAATTGTTCCATAGAAATGTAAAAGTAACTATTCCACAAAAATTGAGATGAAATGTCTTACATCACAACTTATATTTCAAAAAAAGATAATATCATGTCTAAATATTGAGCAAATACGGCATGGTCCAATGGAGAGGAGACAAAAAAAGGAACGGTGTGCCCTATAGTTTCCTAGGGCTAGAAACCCAAAAGAAGTCTAAGATGGTGACCAACCACTGTGCTACCTATTCATCGGTGTGGAGGCCGGTTTTTGTTGATTCCAGGTAGGACCATACCAGTTGGCCCAACTTACGACATTGTCGTACTCATCCCATGACACAGGTCACTCTTTCTACAACACTGCCTTGTCATGTTCTTTGACGTTGTCTTTCGACCAATCAAGCAACGACAGCACATGACAAACTGGGTGAGTGACACTGTGGTTGCTTTGTTCTAGGTTCGCATTTGGGGAATGAGACTGGGAAGGCTCGCAACACTTCTGCTTGCAGATGAGTTTTTCGTTCACATATTTCTCTATCCTTGCATGCTACATCAGCATTTTTTTAAACTTTAAACGTGATTTTGAAAATGACTTCAATATCTAAACATAATAAATAAGTATAAATCTAAGTAAATTATGCTAACAACAAAGAAAGGATGACAGTAAGTTACACAAACTAGGAAAATAGTTAAGAGAAATTGAAATAAATAGTTCATGTATTTTACATAAACCTCAACATGTAATGGTTCATAATCATTACAAAAATAAAAGTTGGTGAACAAATATAGGTAAGTACTCGTTTGACCAAAAACTAATAGTAACAAACTGACAGTCACAATAATTTACAATTAGTGTTCATAATCATCAGATCAAGTATGTTTTGAAATGCATACAAAACAAAAAAAATGAACGTCCCTAAGGTGGTGAACAATTTCTTACAACTTCATTAGTTTCCTTCACCACCTAATCCCATAGTTGCGTCATTGTTGTTTTCAACATTGTTTATGTTTTCTGCAACTCCTGGGGGTAAGTGCACCGAGTCATCACAAAATTGTGTAGAATCATGTGTTGCACGACCAACGCCTGAGGATGTACAAAATCTCCCAAAATGAAACTATTTTCTCTAATGAACTCTCTCCTGAGGTACTACCATCGAATTTGCACCCCACTGAGAGATATGTAACGCACCCCCGTTATGTTTTGAAAGTTATGTCATGCCTCCCTCCAAGCTTGTGCAGTATATACTCCATTCACACATCTCTCTAGGTCATATTGGTTTCTCATAAACTCTTTGAGGACCATATCATTCTCTGTACACCATATGACATATGACGTCATACCATATATTCTAGTTCCACATCCAAGTCACAAGCCACCTATTACATGCATATATTGAATTGGGGTGAACTTCAAATTTATTGCATAAACCATAAAATTCACCTTTTTATCATTGTTGAATTAGGTGATCAAAACCATACCATTTTGTAGATTATATTTATCTGAGTTCATAGCATATTGTACTTTATGTTTATGACTTATAGTGGTTATGAATTTTGGAAATTTTAATCAATTCAAAACTCCATTTAAAATCACATATTCATTATATCTGATTAGATGATGAAAGTGATACCACTGGGTAGAGAATAATTTAAGAAATTTAAAACATTTTTTATTTTATTTTGTGACCTATAAATAATTTACCATGAACTTTAGAAGCATTGACCAATCAAAATATTCAAATAAACCATGTAAAAACATTATATGTGTTTGTAAAACCCATCTGAGTTGGACCTATTAGGGTAGTTGACCGGCCTAAATCTCACTTACAAGGTGGAGAGGATCCAGAGTAGCCAAAATCTCATATTTATAACCCGACACTCAAGACCCCACAACTATTATACGGGGTTCGCTGTAGAAGATCGGGGTCAAACCATAGGGACAAGGTTGGTAAGTGTTAAGAAGGTAGAGCCTCAGACTCAGGTACACCAAACAAAAAGGGAAGATCAAGATGGAGTTCCCAAAGGAACGATGCTACTCCAAACAAAGCAATAATAAAAAAAAGTTAGAAAATAAAATAAGAGAACAAAGTCAAACAAGGAAGATACAACCAAAGGATGGAAAGGAACTTGGGTTGGTTTTCGCCTACTAAGATCTCTCACCAAAATAAAATAGTCACACCCTTTCATATACCTTTAGAAGGATTACAACCAATCATCATATATGTTTAGACCCTCCTCTCTCGAGCTTAGGATAGATCTAGATTATAAGGTTGTCTCTCGAGAGAGAGAGATGACAAACAAACAACCGCAAAGCAAACCATTTGACCATCAGATTTAGTATTCCAACATTTTCATGCATTCATACTACTCCAGAACACTTAGATAAGGTTAGTACTACTCGTTCAAGGCACCAACGATCAAACATCACAAGATGGTAGCTAATCATACAAGTGAAGCACTCAACAAGAAGAGTATGGAGATAACCGTTGCTAAGGATGTATATATTCAAAAGGATGCAAGTATATACATGTTGGGAGAGCCTTAGTGGCTACTCCCAACCCAAGTTAGGTGTTTAGCCACACATGTTAATGGGCAGAATAATGGTATTACAAATACGTGGATACATTAAGAATAATGAAGAGAGGAAGATACAATGTGGGAAAGATTATAGATCTGAGGAAAGAAGGAGGCAATACACCAATGATACTTCTTTAGATCTAGATCTGGTACAGACGTGGAAGATGGAAACTCCTTCTCTCAAATGAGAGGATGGTACACCTTCTCTCTCCTTCAACTTTTGTCTTTGGAGATCTAAGGTCTCAGAAGATGGGCGAGGATGACTATGGAATTTGGAAGCACTTCATTTCTCTTGATGATCTAATTCCCCATTCATGTGGAGTCAGGGGCCTATTTATAGATGCAACCCACCAACTTAACATCTGGTCACTATGCCTTGGCCGCGGCCCCTGTCACGATCATGACCTTCTATCGAAAGTGTTTCAGTTGTGGTGAGGAGGTATCGTCATGACTACGACTTAAGTAGATGTTAAAATAGGTTTCATGGTCGTGAGACATCCTTAGTCGCAATGTATGTTGTAGTTTCTTCTTCTTTCCAGGTCACGACCTCATCTCAATCGTGACATCTTTGCCACCTTGCATCGCAGTTGTGATGGGTCATTCAGTCGTGACCAGTGTCGCGATCACAGCTAAGACTTGTTGACCCTCGGCTCTATCATGTGTGAGACATCCATGGGCCATCATCATGGTCACAACACAGCATGAAACCGCATGGAGTGGGAGGGAGTATCAAATTGAGATTTCACCAAAAGACAATAAAATAAACATAAAATTCCATAAAGGAGATGCTAGAGTAAGAATAAAACATATGCAAAAAGTTCACAAAATGAGATGTTACCAACTCCCTCAAACTTAGAGTCTAGTTTATCCTAAGGATAATAGAATAAAATTATAGAATGGTGAACTATATATGTTTTCTCTCATTACAAATGCACCATTACCAAATTATTCCATTCTTACAACAAAACTTTTGTGTTAGGCTTGGTTCGCTTCCTTCACTTCAATTTCCCTTTTTTCAGAGTTGGTTGACCTTGTACCCAAGCCACTTCCTTTTTTAATAAAGGACTCTCCTTCGTAACTAACTTCATTCCCTAAGTTTCTATTTATACTTGTCAATGATTCCAGCAAGGGGGGTAGATTTCACACCCTAGCTTTATTTTTGTTGTGCCTAAGCTATTGTGTTGGGAAGGCAAGGCTTTTAGTGTTTTCTTGCACCCCCCAGTATCCCTCAGTCATAGGTTATCGTAAAGACAATATTTCCCATGTGGTTCATGATGTATTGATAGGTGGTTGCGTGAGGGCTACCTTGGAATGAAGGTGGGTATGAGTTGACTTTGAGATTCCACTTCCGAGCATGACATGTTTGCATTGATGAGTGCAACAATACACCAGACATGTGGAATCCTTTGAAATATTTTAGGCACAACTCTCGTGCTTTTTTTTCTTTTTGGCTTTTCATTATTCTCTTAGGTTTGGGAAAGGGGTTGGTAGGATTTCTAGGTGGCCAAGCCTCTTTTCATCCCAAAGTGGGGATAATTAAAACTGGAAGGCGTAGTAGTTTCCTTCTTGTGAGAGGTGTAGACTTTCTAGATAAAACTTTCGGGCTAGGAGGATTGATCGGGATTTTGACTAGTAAGGTCTTCTTTATTTCCAGGAGTTCTATAGACTCAGGGGTGTTCTTTCGCCTTAACACAACATTTTGTTGTAAGAATGGAGTAAAATTATATTGTTGTGTCCTTCATTTTTTACAGGAATTAGTAGCTCATTTGCACCACTCTATCAATTATTATGCTAAAAGGTAGCGAGAGGAAAATAGGGCTAAGAGAAAGGGAACTTGAATCACAAAGGAAACAGTTTAATATTGGGAACTATAGCAAGTATTTGTTCAAAATTGTTTCAAATTTCTTATCCTTACAGAAGGTAAAAGTAAGAATATGTACAAGTAGAATTTAAACTTAAGTAATAAATATAACTCCTCCCCAGACTTATCATTCACTTTGTCTTAGAGTGTCAAAAATGGAGTTGTGGGTATAAACAAGCTTACTTTATTGTTGTTGGTTTTCGGTGATTGCCCATTTTGATTGCATGAGCATGTTGGCATACATTACATGAAGTGTGTTATATTGTTCATGTTGCATGCTTTCAACCTTCCTATTCAACGTGGCTAGGGTTGACATCCAAGCTAGGCAACAAAATTTGCAGTCGTTGGACAATGGCACTTGTTGTGGGCTGCTATGGCAAAACTGCATTTTTTTGAAGTCTTTGCCTTCAGTGTGCTTGTATCCCTTCCCTTGGTTATTGATCATCTCGATGATTGTTTTGACACATGTAACTTCTTTTTCTTCTATAGGTGTATTTGCAGTAGTCATATTGGTGTGTTCGTTCAACACAAATGCTAAATCTGAGCTGTTATACAGAACCACAGTCCTTGCTATAATATTGACTACTAGAAGAGTCCAATGGTTATCATGCAAAATGGGAAGAAATATATAGACTCGAAGAGATCTCATCAAATGTTGTTGCAAGCATTCTTTCTCACCTAACCTTTTGTATTTGAGTATATCATCAACGAGAAGAAAGTATGCCATATGCACAATATTCATTTTGTCTCCCAGTAAGGATTGATAAGCAGACATAGTGTTCACTGAGAGATATTGTCATGTTTTCAAGGTATCGTGGAGGTCACCCTTTAGCACACAGATGTCATCCCTCTCAAATATTTCTTTCCCCATAGTATCACCTTCCTTTAGGTACTTCATTATCAGCTGTAGGGACTCTAATGAAAGGCTTTCGCAACACCATCTATCAAAGTCCTAGAAGGTAGGTACTATCTCTGTTGTTGGCCCATCTGGCTTTATTTTGGGCATATCATCTTCATTGATTTCTCCTTATTTAGGCCTGTTAATGGTAGGTTCTTCTTATTCCTTCTCAGTTGCAAGGGAGGCATATTTCTTGCCTATAGTCTGGGGTTCTTATTCTTTATTCTTCAGTGTCATTGATAGGCTTAGTGTCTTCAGGATCCTTCTTTCCAACAGCTACCCTGGGTGGTTCCTTAGGATTAATCCACATGGTCTTCAACTTTCTCATCAAGTCTTCATTTTAGGCAGGGGAATTCTAGTGTGAATACTACATGGTATCACATTTGAGGGCATCACTGAATCGTTGAAGAAGTTGTGATCGTAGATCACTTCCATAGTATAGACATTGCTTATTGCCGTGCTGATCTTTGTTGTAGAGGTCTTCTATTGGAATTCCTTTGTTAATGGCTTCCATCATTCTTAGTAGATAAAAGCAAGGTCTCATGTTCCTACCTCTTCCTGAGGTACCTTCTTGTAGATAGAAAATTGTTTCCAGATGCCTTGGTGCTTATCTCATGCTATCTAGATTGTACATTTTTGATGCAGTGGTACCTTCAGGATATCCCTGGATTCCTTATCTTTGTAGACCAGGGATGTGCTATCCAGATCACTAGCACAACAATTCTATATTGTGGTGTGACTCTCATATAGATTCATAATGATTAGGGCCCAATGCGTGATTGTTCTTATAGGAAAGGTCACAAATCAAGTCTCAACCCTATCCACAAACTCGTTGCATCTCTTTCACATAGTTAGAATTGTATTTCTAATTGAATAGCTACCCCCACCAGGTGAGTGGTGCCTTGTTAGTGTGGAGGAACTCTTCTAGAAGCATATCACAGAGCACTTTAAATAACTTCTTGTGAACATGTGCTCTTTTTAGGAAGATTCCTCTAAGGTGTTTTCTATTTAGGGACCTTCCTTTGTTATGATATAGGACATCCATGCCTAGAAGGTTGTCATCTACATGTCTTCTAGGATATGGGCATCCATGCATGTTATACGGAAAAGTGAGGCAATGTCCATACCTGTCATCTTACATAGGAGAGGTAGAGGAGTACCCATCGCTTTCTGTTCAGTAGTTTCCCATCATTTTTTGGCTAATTTGTTGGCAAAGAATGAAGCGAGTCCACCATCATCATCTTCAGATGTTCCTTCACCAATTTCTTGTACAGGAGAAGCTGGTGCAACAAGAGTTGGTGTAGGTTGAGCCGGGGCAGTAGGAGTTGGCTCTTTAGTTATCTTCTCCCCTAGAAGCTCTACTTGCTTTAGGTTTTTGGAAATTATTTCTCTAATAGATTCTTCCAAAAGAAGATTTTCCTCCAATGGTTGTTCAAGTTCGGTCTCATTTAGAACTGCTAAAGTGGTGACCATCTTGTCATTAAATATGTCGTCGCAACGTTTGTTGTGATCCCTAAAGTCGAAGTAGAGCTTGCCGATGTCCATGGACATGACCAGCTCCTGCATACAACATTGTAGTATAGAGTCATCGAGAAAACTCATCATCCTTTTGTTGCTTTCCTCATAGGGGTGTTGTAGTTCAATAGTAGCCACTTGGAGCATCTCTTGATGCCTAGCAGTGGCGACAAGGTGTATATCCTCAGTTACATTGATGACTTCTTGGGAGCTCTGACACGATTTTACCGTGTGTAGAACGCAAGTGCACGCGTCAGAGTAATATAGGCCTTGTGAGGCCCTAGTCGAACACAGGGACACTGAATTGTCGGTAGACTACTTACTAACTACTCACGATCAGCTAGACCAATAAAAAGGTTTGAGAGTTGATTGAAAAATTAAAAGAGAAATAAAAGAAAACAAAGCAATCGATTAAATGTTTAGTTTAATCAATTTAAATGGGAATCTTTAGGATTGCAGTTTCACCGCGGGTTCTCCTTGTATTTATTCCTACATAGTTAATCAAACTCATCTCTCATTCCAGGTAGTGGCCTGTAATCAGAATTGTTCACTGTCGTGATACAATTCACTACCTAAATCTAGGTCGGTTCCACTGTCGTAGTAACCTATACCCTAAACTAGGTGCATGAAGACCAAACTCTGGGTTTCCACCATTAACCGTACATCACCTTGTTCAAGGGATTAATTAATTAATGTGAATTTTGTCTCTTTTCAATCGTTAATTCTTCTTTCAAAGTAATTAAAGGCATTAGATTATCATTAAGGTGATCAATCCTAATGATATAATGGAGAAAAAGAAATCATACCGCAGATTCATGAGACAAAATATGAATTATTATGATAAAAATGTCATACAACGATTACTCGGGCTACTCCCGGTCCTAAAGACAAAGGGGATTAGCCCCGCATGTTCATCTCAATGAAAGACATGATGAAAGAAAGGGAAAACATGGAGAAAACGTGGATGAAAGTCATGTAAACCCCTGAACGGAGGAGATCTGGGCGTTCCTTGACGTAGAGTGTGCTATCTACAGCCTTTCGGCGGTGGAAATCGTCTTCTCTGGCTCTCGGAATGATCGCGGCATGATTCTGGGCTTCGTTCTCTTCTCCACACCTCCTCGGGACTTGTGCAATGGCTAATGATGTGATCCCCCACTCTGGGCCGCCGTCATTAGGTATAAGCACCAAATTAGATCGCCGAAATATCACCACCATCTGATCAAGACCGATCTGAAACAAAACATATCCTGACGGTGTCGATACCATCGACTCGAGTCGATGGTATCGACCCCTCATGATATCGACAAGCTTTCCTTCTTCTCTGATGTTCCTCCTGATGCAGACTTGATACCATCGACGTGGGTCGATGGTATCGACACCTTTAGGCGTCAGTTTTGTCACCATTCTGACGCTGAAGCTGTGCAATGTCGATAGTATCGACTTTCGTGTCCATAGTATTGACCAGCTGATTGTTGGCTCGCTATAGGTATCTTGCTACCATCGACTTCCCAGTCGATGGTATCGACTCTGCTTGGCTCCTTGCAGTTGTCTCACTGTGACTGTGTCGATACTATCGACGGATGTCGATGGTATCGACAACTGTGTATATTCGTTTTTTCTTGAAATTGCAAGACAAATCCAAATCAGCTATCCTAGAACATATCAATATGATCATTTATGACCAAAAAGATAAAATATGAGAGATTTGATATGAAATGAGATTATAGACTCAAGCGAACGAATCATGCAATACTAACCACAAAAAGTTACTAATAAACACATAAACACATGTAAAACAGGTCTATAAATGCGACTCAAAATCCTCGCATCAAACTCCCCTAAGCTTAAACCTTGCTCGTCCTCGAGCAGCAAAACTATAGAATAAAATTGTGAGGGTCAACTAAAGAACATATTATCACAACATACATAGCCATATGATCCCCGCCAGACATTCACATATCGGCCCTTACTGACCACAAAATGATAATTACCCTCTAGGTGACAATGATCATCCATAAGAGATATCCACCCCAAGATTGATGAACACTATCAAATAAGGCAGTTAATATAATAAAATCCTCCAGTTCAGGCTTGGTGCATCTTTGTGATCTTTTATCTATGTTGCTCGTTTCCTAACTACCATCTAGATGGAAGTAGATCTCCTAATATTAATGACTGAGGAGGTAATCATGGTGGCCTACCCATTCGAGCAAAGGGTGGATGGAATAGGTGGTTGTGGAAGAAATGGAAACACATAACAGTCAATCATGCAATACAAAAATTTATGACCTATCATGATGCAAAATGCATGTGAAAATGTCCTAATGCTATATTTTAGGTGGAATGATGCATGCACTATCATTCTATCTCAACGAGAGACATAATATCTACAAACCTACACATATGCTTGTTCTTCTTATTATGCATGTGAACAAGTTCCTTTCTCCCTCTAATTTTTCACTTACTTATTATTTTTTTTTCTTTTTTTTTCTTTTTCAGCCCTCCCTTCGCTTCATGAACTAAGTTGACATTCACACATCTTTGTCTTGGGCTTATTTTCATAACTACTATTTTTTTCACAGAGTATGAAACAAGTCTTTTATTTTCAGAAGAAGCAAGGCACATCATATACAAGATGATTCAAGTTATGCAAAATGCAACTAAAATAACATTAACATGCACTCTACAATTTGTGAATGTAGGATTAGAATGCAACATTTTTTTAAATACAACCAAAGTAAACACTAACTACAATGTTGTCTTAACTACATGTCATGCAACCAAAAGATGACAAACTGTATAGTGCTCCCAATTCTTATGGTGGAGTGTAGATGAGATGAAGTGGATAGATCACAAGATTAATTGATAGAACCATTGGAAGAAATTATATGTCCCTCCTTACTGACATGTGTAAAATCAAGAGGTTTCTCTCTCTTATTTTAGATTAAAATCTCATTACCATTTGATTAGTTTAGGTTCAACATCCATTTCTGTCCACTTTTCTTGAATCATAGGCATGTACAGTTGTGGTTTTATGTTTCAAAGTTGACAAACCCAATTATTTTCATAAGTCATATGCTCAAATTCAAACAAAGCAAGCTTGCAAATTCATTAAAAATTTCAAATTGACCCCTGACTCCCATGTGACAAACAAAGAGATGACACATTTGTATAGACATCCACGATTACACTAGATAGAATGTGGATCCTAAAAACTAAGAAAATTGCTAGACAACAGAAAAGGCAATAACTGATAAAAACTAAAAGTAAAAGATATAAAAAGATAGAAGTTGTTCCATCTCCCCCCTGAAGCTTGAATTTGACTATGGCGTCATATTCAAAAACAATCTTAAAAGTTGGAATAGTGATACCAATCATTATTCAGGTGGTGGTGGGTACTGCGGGGCGGTGGGATCCCATGATGGATATTGCCCCTGGAAATTTGGATTGTACGGGGGCATGGGCGAAGGTTGAGGATATCCCCCGAAGTAGTTCTGGCTCCAATAATTACCATAGAATGGTTGTTACTACATCTCCATCCTATGCAACTTATCATGAATGTTTTCTTGGTTGGTGAGGAGGAGGCGCTCATTCTCGTAGATGGCCTACTGATTTAGGAATAGCCGGTTCGTAGTCTCCTGAATACTGGCGAAAGAAGCAGTGTGGTGTTGTTGGGTCTGCTGGATCTCCTGCAGCATAGAATACATTCCCTACATAGAATAGGCATCCTCTCCTTACTGAGAGGGCTGAGGTGGCAGAGGCTGCGAAGATGATGATGCACCCGGGTGGAAGCGGGGTCGCTTCCGCGGTGCCACTCGTGAACGAAGAGGAGTGAAAGCATCCTCTTCCTCTTCTTGCTCGTCGCCGTCGTCATTGTCGTTGTCATTACCGTCGTCTCCTTCATCGGAGTCGTCGATGGAAATGATGGGCCACCGAAAGTGCCTTGTCTTTCTGCCTCTACCTTCGGTATGTTTGTTGGCTGTGGGGCTTCTTTCGTAGTCTTACCCTTCTCCACCTCTTCCTCCACTGCAATTATTTCCTCTTATGACTTGGGAGAGGTAGGGTCTATAGCCTTTGCACCAGACTGTTGTTCTACAGACGTCTCTTTCTCAGCTGGCTTGATGGTGGTGTCTATCTTCTTCTTATCCACCGCCAGTTTCTTTCTTGGCTCCTAGTTCTTCTTTGCTTATAGGGTTGGGGCACTACTTTCCCCTATTTTGGGTGTCGGATCTGTCAGTGTGCTAGCGTGCATCGCCCCGGAGCTCATTTTCTCAACATCATCAAGAGTAGGCCGCAGCTTATGGGCGTCATAAAATGCCATCTCAGGGAGGGGGAGGGGTTTCTTTAATCCTTTATGCTTGAAGTATGTCTTCTCCCCCTTCACATCCAAGACTCCCATACTAGAGAGGGACTTGATGACAATGCTTTGATGTCCCTCCATTTCTTCATATTTTTGGATTTCTCCTTCTTCCAGCAGGTAACCGACGATCATTGTAATTTGATCGCCCATACAGAAGGCAGAATTTCTCTTCAGGTCACCACCTACTACCACTGACAGACTTCTGATCATAATTCTATCGATGTTTATCGGTCATTTATTGATCATGGACCATATGAGAAATAGGTCTCCTTTGCTGACTGTCCCGGTTTCTGATCTGGCATCTATGGTGAAGGTGGTGATCTTATGTATTATTCTGATTAAGCAAGAGGTGATATGGGAGGCTTTAGAGTTCTTTGTGTTATGCTTCTCCTCCCTAGTCAACTCATTCCACATGGTGTTGTTGTCGTATTCAGCAACTTCTCTTTCTCCTGGAGCAGCTGAACAGGCTCTGGCTTCTTCTTCTATTGATGTGAATATCTTGTTTAGGTATGCCTCTATCACCATGTGGGTTTCACCCCCTAGACATACTTGGAGCATGAAGTCACCACCTCCTGCTGCTCGTGACTCACTACTGGAGGTGACCTTCTTCAGTGAAGACAAAAACTCCAGAGTCAGCCTCCTATAGGATTTTACTCCGGGCGTGCAAATAGTTTAGAGATTTGCACCCTATAGGAACTTTACTGTCCGTTCATATATCCCCATCTTCTTGAAGTCCTCCACATTGAAGTAACGTGTCAGATTGCATTCTTTGTTCGAGGACATCCATTCACAGGAAGATTGATGTACTACGTCCTGGGGAACGAACGGTGGCTCCCATTTCTACGCAGAAGTTTCTCCTACTGCCTCCTCTGTCCTTGCTTTCTTGCTATGCTTGGTTTCCTTTGGTGCAGCTTTTCACTTTTTTCCATGCATCGGGCTTCTCGACTCTTCTGGTTAGTATTCTGAGGTCTCTATATCCTCCGATTGTTCTATGTATTTTGGTGACTCCTCTTGCAGTAGCTCCCCTAGTATCCTTTGATACTGCACTAGTCGCAGCTGCATCTCCACCCTTTTTGGCACTGGCAGAGTTGCATCCCTCTTCAATGCTTCTGTCAAGATCTTGACTATCTTTTCCACCTCCTTCAAGGAGGTGGCCTTCTGGTAAATCGGGTCGCTTGAGGTTGGGGAAGACATTCTGCAAATTAAAACCATCAAAGGCGATTTGTTCATGAATGTTATTTTCATTAACAGGATAGTTATGGTTTAAACAATAGGAACTGCGGTCGTAGTTATGCATCATAAGGGAGAATTGCGGTCACAGTTGTCTTGGTGTAGAACAACTACAGTCGTGGTTCTTTGGCAAACCTTACATTACCACGGTCGCGATTTCCTGAAGAAAGACTGTGGTTGATATTATTACCGTCATCACGATTTTTATCACAACCGCGATTATAATTGTGGGCGCGGTTTTTTTCTTCAGGCAAGGCTAATCTTGCCATCATTTTGGGTTTTGGGTGAACACTGTGGTCACAGTTATGATCATGATCACGGTTTTTCTTGAAGGGACCGCAGTCGCGGTTAAGATAATTGTGATCAGTTCATCTTCTTCTGACTATTCAGTTTGTAACATATCATTCGTTCTTCATTCATACCAACATCCATTATTCCATTTTTAGGGTTTTAAGGGGGTTTTATCTTTAGTGGAAATAATAAATAGGGTGTGTGGTCGGCAAACTAGAACATTGATGGTTGATCATTGCCTGCCGAGAAACAGCTTCACGAGGGGTTTTTAAGAGAAAAGGAAGGTTACCTTGATGATAGAATCAGGTGCGGTGGAGAAAAGGAAGCGAGATGCGGCAACAACCACCGACTACTCTGCGTTAGCGGATTGTCAGTCAATGCTAGGAGTGTAAGGTATGGTTTTCGAGATAAGAGATAGCTCGGCGACGAGAAGCACAAAGAAGAATGATGAGTTACCTTGTCGACAGGTGCGGTTGCGACGGCGGTAATGATTGTGGGCAGCAAATGGAAGACTCGCTGCAGCAGGTTGCGGGTCTCGGTTTGGCACAAAGGTCAGGTCTAGGGTTTAAGACGAGAATGACAAGAATGTAAAGAACCGAACATTTGGGGTTTAAATATATTTATAGACATTAACACCGTGACCAAACTAACCGAGGGAAAAGACCGCGGTCACGATTATGATCGCGGTCGTGTTTTCCCTTGAAGGAACCGCGGTCGCGGTTTTTTAGTTGAAGAGAAAGATCGCGGTCGTGGTATTTCAAATTGACACGAAGAACCGCTGTCTCGGTTTCGTTTAAGCAAAAGCAAAATCGCGGTCACGGTTATAACCGTGAATAGATCGAACAAAATTCAATTCTTTAGGTGGAACTTGAAATACTTAAAAGGAAAAGAACATGTACATCAAAAGGAAGAAAACTTAAACAAAGCAAAAAAGCAAGAGAAAACAAAGATAAACTTGGGTTGCCTCCCAAGAAGTGCTTGCTTTAAAGCCTCTTAGCTAGACTTCATAAAACTTTATTCTTTGGGTACTGCAGCTGGATGTGGTAACTCTTCATTGCTTCTCTCCTCTGGTTGGCTTGGTTCCTCAAAATCAATCTCAGATCTCCTCACAAAGGTCTGATCTTCATAAAACCTTTTTACACTGTGTCCATTAACCTTGAAGATTCCAGTTTTCTCTCCTCGGGTCTCCATTACTCCTGATGGGTAGATTTTTACCACAGTGAAGGGACCTGACCACCTGGTTCTTAGCTTTCTAGGGAATAGCTGAATGCTAGAGTTGAAGAGGAGTACTTTGTCTCCTTCATGAACATCCTTACTCTTTAGGTGTGTGTCGTGCGACATCTTGGTCCTTTGTTTATAAATTCTTGCATTTTCATAGGCATGTAATCTCAATTCTTCTAATTCTTGTAGTTGCAGATAACATCCTTGGCCAACCTTTTCCATGTCCATGTTCAGAAACTTAATCGCCCAGAGGGCTTTGTGCTCGAGTTCCAAAGGTAGATGGTAGGATTTCCCATATAAGAGTCAATAGGGTGTACTTCCAATGGGGGTTTTGTAGGCGGTTCTATATGCCCAAAGGGCATCATCCAGCTTCATCGTCCAATCCTTTCTTGTTCTGCTAACAGTCTTTTCAAGAATTTGCTTCAGTTGTCTGTTTGACACTTCCACCTGCCCTGAAGTTTGTGGGTGGTAGGGTGTAGCAACCTTGTGTCTGACTTCATACTTTTTCAGCAACTTTTTAAACTGCTTTTCTCCAAAGTAGGAACCTCCATCACTGATAACAGTTCATGGTACACCAAATCTTGGGAAAATTATTTTCTCAAATAACCTTATAATAGCTTTGGAGTCACATGTTTGGGTGGCAACAACTTCCACCCATTTTGAAACATAGTCAACAACAATGAGGATGTATTTATACCCTTGGGATGGCATGAATGGGCCCATGTAGTCGATCCCCCATACATCAAAAATTTCTACTTCAACCCACTCTGCCATAGGCATTTCATTTCTTTTCCCGATATTCCCTGTCATCTGACATTCCTTATAGGTTTTTACATATGCAACGGCATCCTTGAATAGCGAAAGCCAGTAGAAGCCTGATTGTAGGACTTTGGCGGCTGTCTTTTCATTTCCCAAATGTCCTCCATAGGGTGAAGAATGGCATTCCCTCATAATATCAGGCACTTCCTCCTCAGTAATACATCTTCTGTATAAATTGTCAGAGCATCTCTTGAAGGGCATAGGATCATCCTAATAGTAATTTTTTATATCGGAGAAGAGTTTCTTTTTCTGATGGTAAGTTATCTCTGGGGGTAACTCCATGCAAGCAAGATAATTGCAAATATCTGTGATGGAGCTTCCACTTGTGTGGAGTTGTGTGCACCACTAAAAATCCTAAAGATAGTAAGTCTTTAGGTTTAGCCTTGCTTATACTAGATTAAAAACTCCACCCACGTATGCTAGGATACGTGGAAGTCTTATCATAGTATAGTTAAGGGTTGAATCCACAGGACAATGGTCTTGTCAAGATCAACAAGATAGAAAACGTTAGAATTTCATTTAGCTCCTTAACAGTTGGTATTTAGATCAAAAAGTTGGTTTGGTTGCTTAAACTAAGTGCAAGTAATGTAAAATCAAGAAAGTGAATTTAAGGTTGTAAATAATGTTAAGAAACCACTAGGATGTGATCGGCTTTCACCACCACTACACATGGATCAAAACATGCAACATAGTAACATAGCCTGCAATAAGAGTCTAAACAGTTAGTATCTTTGTAGATTTAGTTTCCTTTCAGAGAACTAACTACGAGAAGTGTGGGAATGTTGCAAAGCCAGCCATCCCCAAATGAATGGTCACTTACTTTGTATCATTCCCTTCGCAAAGTGTGTTCCTTGACTTATCAAGGTTGTACTTTTATACATCAATTGATTCCATTTCATAGTATGAAAGTACAACGATGGAAGTGAGTTTACTCCACTCCTTGAAAAACACTCCTAGATACTGAAACAGATGCATGGTGGCTACATACATCAAGAACCAACATTCAATTGAGATTTGAATCTAATAGTACAAATGTAGACAATTAATGCTAATAGATAATAAGTAACACAAGTTGGTGATCAAGCAACAAGCATTCATTAAACGATTGATGTTGAACTAAAAAGAAAGTATATCTCTATTGCAAACTCATGAATTACATTGCATGAAATGAAAACATGGGTAGTGGGGCTACTCCCCGCACCCTAGTGTATGAGACTACTCGCTCATGGCAAGAACAAAGAAGGGGGCGAGAAGAGAGAGAGAGCATCATCTCCAAGGAAGGTTGACCCCTTGGCGGAGAGAGGGCAACGATCTTCACACTTTGTAGCTTGCTTGATGATGAATCCTCCTCTTCCCACCTTCTTTGTCGATGAGAGAGAAAGTAGCTTGGAGATGGAGTATGGATCTCAGACTGGCAGCCTCGGGGGAGTGGGTGAAGGATGTAATGGCTCTGGAACAATAGATGTAGCCTTTGGATGTCTAAGACTTGATGATCTGTGAGGACCCCTTTGGGTTCTATTTATAGGATTTTGAGTCAGTCTTAAACAGTTTGGGGTATGTGGGTCCAAACGGTCTTGGAGACCATTTGGATTTTCATACAGTTTGGAGACCATTTGGACTCTCTCAGTCTGGAGACTGTTTGAGTCCTCTCGGTCTGAAACCGTTTGCTTTCATTTGATCTTGGGGTTGTGTGGCTTCATACGGTCTCGGGACCGGTTGATCTCCATTCATTCTTGGGACCATTTGGCTTCATACAGTCTCGGGACCGTTTGACCTTTATTCGGTCTTGGGACCATGTGGCTTCATACGGTCTCGGGACCAGTTGATCTCCATTCGGTCTTGGGACCATTTGGCTTCATACGGTCTCGGGACCATTTGGCTTCACATGGTCTCGGGACCGTTTGACCTTTATTCGGTCTTGGGACCGTGTGGCTCCATATGGTCTCGGGACCATTTGGCTTCATATGGTCTCGAGATCGTTTGACCTTTATTCGGTCTTGGGACCGTGTGGCTTCATACGGTCTCGGGACCGGTTGATCTCCATTCGGTCTTGGGACTGTTTGGCTTCATACGGTCTCAGGACCGTTTGGCTTCACACGGTCTTGGGACTGTTTGACCTTTATTCGGTCTTGGGACCATGTGGCTCCATATGGTCTCAGGACCATTTGGCTTCACACGGTCTTGGGACCGTTTGACCTTTATTCGGTCTTGGGACCATTTGGTCTCCATTCGGTCTTGGGACTGTTTGGCTTCCATTCGGTCTTGGGACCGTTTGGCTTCCATTCGGTCTTGGGACTGTTTGGTCTCCATTAGGTCTTGGGACCGTTTGGCTTCCATTCGATCTTGGGACCGTTTGGTCTCCATTCGGTCTTGGGACCGTTTGGGGGTTTTGTAATTTTTTTGTGCTGTTTTGTAAGAAGTGAAAAGGAGAAGTTAATCTAATGGTATATTTACAAAAAGGTGGAAAGTTAAAGATTCTATCTAATTTAACTAAGAAAGAGTATGGAAAATTGAGGAAAACTAGTAAGATAACATCGCAAATGGAAGGTTATCACCCCCCTAACTTAGAGTCTAGCTTGTCCTAAAGCTAGATAGAGCTAAGGCATGTAGTGGCGAGGTGATTTTATTTAGTGAAGATTTCCATACTCTTGCTTCAATTCTGAACCAGATAGAGTTTTATCGGGCTTCTGCTCACACTAACTCTTTCAGGTATTGGGAGTTACGTGGATCTCAGATTTCTTCCAAATCGCGTAGCTCGCATTGAGACCACCTTTTCCTCGATCGCATTTTGTGCATGTTTTCAACTCCAATTAGTTTTATACTTCTTTGAAAAACCTACTGGAAAGTAAGATAGGCATGAGGGTTGGCTAAAGGCTGATGTGTAAATCCCCGTTTTAGTGGGGGATGGTTTATCTAAACTTTTAGGATCTCACTATCGGGCGCGACACATCTGCCTTTGTGAGGGAAGCTAAATGTACCGGTCGGGCAAGTCCTTTATCAGCTTTTTCATATATTCAGAGACCTTAGGATCTCATTACCATGCGCGACACATCTGCCTTTGTGAGGGCAGCTGAATGTACTGACCGGGTGAGACCTTTATTGGTCCTTCATATAGGTCCTTAGGCATGGCACAACTCTCATGTTTTTATTCAACACTCTGGCTTTTATTCTTATACTCACGGGCTTAGGAGTTGGATATTTAGGGATTTTGTTTGGGCTGCCAGGCCTCTTTTTTTTTAAAGAAGAAAACTATTCTTGGAGTCTCCTGATATGCACTTATTTCAGTTTCGTACTTGGTGGTCCACTTGTGAGGTTCGTTGATTTGGATTTCACCTGGTTCCCTCCCATCCTTGAGAGAGTTTTGGCTGGCTTCGGCTATGATGTTTAACTTGTTGAGAGTCTAGAGCAGAGTTGAAGCAAAAGCATGGAAATCGAGTGTGAAAGTAATTTATTAATTTTCCATTACATGCCTAAATGTTTTTTCTGTTATTGCTTTTTGAGGATTACTTTGATTCTAAATTTAGCTGGGGGTGACCTTTTCCAAGAGTGATGTTATACTTATGTACAAGAATTATTCTATCAAAGAAATTACTGAAAAAGTCTTAATGTGAAAAGAAAGAAAAAAAAATAATGCATAGAAAAATAGGAGTGAATAAAAAGAGCAGAGGGAGAAGGGTTGAAAAATGATACCTCGCCCTTGTCCAGTGTACCCCCCCCCTAACTTATCACTCACTCTATCCTCAGAGTGTCAAAGTGATAGGTTGAGAAGTACATGGACAAGGGCATTAGGCTTCTGTTAGTCCTTTGTTAGCTCCATGCGTTCGGAGAAGATTAGCTGTGAATTTTCCACGTAGAGTGTGGTAATCCACGTCCATCATGTCCTCTACTGGTCTTCTAAGAACAGTGAGGGTGTACATCCAGTAGAGAATGTGGAAACTGCAATCGTTTGATTCTCGGATATGTTGGGGGCATCTGTGGCTAAAGGCTGGGCGGTGAAAGTGTTCTTTATTGTACGCCCTTGTGTTCCTGCTTAAAAGATCATGTAGTTTGTTAGCACATTCCTTTTCCACCTCCTCTGTGGGCGTGTTAGCTGTCACAGCATACTGGTTCTAGTTAGGATCAAATTGGCTGTCGGAACTGTTATAGATGATTGTTGTTCCTTCAGGAAGGTTTGCACCAGTAACATCCAGTGCTCTAAGTGAAGGAAAGGAAGCATAATGAACTTCGGAGTTGTATGTTGGAGGCAAGAGATAAGCACCTTCGTGGTTCTGAAGTTCTTTAACTTTAGTAGGTCATCCTTCATGTAAGCTGACACCATGTAAACCGTAGGATGGTTTCGTCCAATGAGATATTGATAAGCAGTCATCAGGCTCACAGATAGAAATCCTTGTAATTGTACGATTTCATGGAGGGTATCTTCCATGACTAGAATATCTCCGGCTAGAAAAATGAGCTCATCTTTCTCGACATATAGCCTAGACATGATGAGTCAGAGTTCATTTTCATAAAGACTTTTGCAAGTTGCAACATTGAAGTTAGGAAATGTCAGTTCAATGGCAGGTAGGGGCACCATTTGTGTGGAAGGTCTGCTGATGGTGTCCCCTGTGTCATCCGCCAAATCAAAAGTGTAAGGGTCCCATTGTCTTTTTTCAGGGATCGTGGCGGGTTGTTGTTCTTTCTCCAACTCCTTTAATGTTTGTCAAAAAGGTCACCTTTATGGACGTTGGATGGCCGAGAAAAGATAGCGAAGGATGTCGTCTGGCACCATAGTTGGGTCCTTGAAGAACCTTCTGTCACATATGAGCTCCATGGCGTAACGCCCTCGTAGCGAGTGAAAATCTTCTGTGGCCAGCTTGGTGAAGGGGGTTTGTTGACTAAGCGCTTGTATGTGGCATATAGTGTAGAAAGCGCAATCCCCAGATCTGTCAGTGGTTTGGACTGGTGGAGCAATGATTTGGAACCAAGGTTGGTTCCAACCATTCTTGAGAGAAGGGCAGGCAACCCAAATTAGTTTGAGAAGCCGGAAGGGGATGCATCTTACTTCTCCGACTTCTTCTCCAGCAAAGTTGATTGTTTTGGCCTTTAGTTCGTTGGCACAAAAGTTGTACACCTTGGCATTGTGGGCCACGCTGTCAACGATCATGAGTAGCCAGTGGTCAGAAACTTGAAAGGGGACCATGAGATATCGCAACTTTTGAGCGATCCCAACGCGTAGCTGCTCTATAGACTTATTGCGTAAGTCTTTATATAATAGGCTCATAGCCAGAGCTGGTGAAGCATTGAAAACTGGTTGCGGTCTCTTTGAGCTTCTGTATATTTCAATAGAGTTGGCAAGAAGGGCACAAAAGATTTCCATCTGCACTGTTGATTGCGGTCGAAGGATGGTGCGGAAATCTTCGCATGTCAATTTATGCTTAGTTTTTGTATTCATGTAGATGATGTCCCCCCCTCTTTGGCATCGTCTATGATAGTGTTCAAGATGAAGATATCCTGGACATCTAAGGTAGACACGGCCGCCATGTCTAGGTCGTGCATCATCTTAGGTAGAGGTGGTGGTGGGGGAAGCTCTTGCGGAGGTGGAAGAGAAGTCTGCACTAAGTCGTCCATATAATGTTGCAGATCTTCATCTTTTTCTGATTCAGAATCAGAGTCGAGTCCAATATCCATGTCTAGACTCACTGTGTCTTCCTCTTCGTGGTCTGGGGGAAAAGGTGAAGATTTCTCCGGGGCGGAGTGTTGTGGAAGGTTTGATGTTGGTTGACTTGTGCTAGTTCCCAATATACATTGCTAGAACTCAGCAAAGGCTAATTGTTTGATGGTTTCCCCCAAAGATCCCATGGCTGAGTAGTCAAGGAATTGATCCCCATATGACATGTTAACGTTGTCATTTTAATCATGGGATTTGGGATCATTTCCACCTTCATGGTGGTCTTTGTCATCTGCTTTCTTTGAAGGTTCTTCTCCTTGACTGGTTCCCTCCCCAGCATGTCCTGGGTCATCAGGTTTGTCATCTGAAGAGGAAGTATCATCGTTGGAGTCAGCGGAGGAGTCAGAATCTTCTTCATCTTCATCTTCTTCTTCTTCATCATCATCTGCAGAAGCTTTTCCTTGTCATAGTCTGCAAGCTCCATAAGAGGCACCAGAGTCCTTGAGGATTTTACTGTAGGGCAAAAGATATAGTGCAACGTTGCATCCTTTTCTTTAATGATGTATGAGTTTTTTAAGGTATGCTCGTTGGTAAGGTTGTCACCCTTGATCTTTGTGCACCTGGGGAGTAGTCTATCCATCTTGAGATTTTTAGGATGGATGTTATGTGACCTCCCATACATATTTCTTTCCTGAGGGCGTAAGCTATGTGCTTGTGTATCTGTTACAACCCCAATTTTGGGTTCATCTAATGAGAAATGTAAACTCTCATATGGGACAAATAATGATGTAATTTCGTTTACAATAGCCTTGATGATTGTATTGTGGGATTTATTGGCTATTGGGCCCAATAAGAGGAAATTCAATTAATTAAGAAATTGAGAAAAGAAAATTGTGGAAACCTCTAGAAGGTAAAGAACTTAATCCAAAGGTGGATTTCGTGCCACATGGGTTCCTTGGGTTCCAAGGAGTCCAAAGTTGCAAAGAAAAGCAATAAGAAAAGAAAATATTAATTAAGTATTTCTTTATTAAGAAAGAAATTGAAAACAATGGTAAAAGGTGGAAAACAAGTGAAAAGAGGTATAATTGATTTATCCTTAGTGGAATTTCATATTCCAAGGATTCCTAATGATAAAAGGAATATTAATGAGGAAAATAAAAGAGAAATAAAGAGAAATCCTCAAACAGAAATATTTTAATAAGAAATACACATGATAATGAAGAATAATGCATTTAGATGCATCTAGAAGGATAATGAGTATCCAATAAAAAGGATTTTGAAATAATAGAGCTTCTTAGGATCCAAGGAGTCCCAATGAAAAGGAAAGAAAGAGAAAATACTAAAATTGCAAAATAAGGATAATGGGAATACATAATTAATGGAATTATGTGGTTTTATTAAGGAGTATTTTCCTACTTGAGGAGAATATAATTTCGAGGCCAATGAATTAAAGACAATATTAAAGAGGATAAAGGAGAGGAATTTCGAATTCCTAAATATCCATGCAACAAGGAATATCAAGGAAATAGGAGATAATGAAGAGAGAGAGAGATGGTTGCTTCACAACCAAGGAAAGTGTGTTTCCTTTCGAGTTGGGGACTTGAGTCCTCTTGAGGCACGCCTTAGGGCTTCGTACTCTCCCCTATATAAGGGATACGAGCCTGGACTGAATCTAGAAGAACCAACACGTAGTCCTCCACTCTTCTTTCTTGTTTACATTCTTAAACCCTAGCCCAGGGTAGTAGTGTGAGCATGGAGGTAGAAGGAGCCAAGGCAATGTCAACATGGTGGCTTGATGTGCCACGTTGCCAAAGAGCAACTTGGTCATCGAAGCTAGGCCCTGGAGCGCGCATATCGGCAGTCGCAAGGCTGTAGGGGCGGCTGCAATAGGCAGGGCCGACGAGGGAGAAACTGACCATCTTAGCCGTGGTTTGAGGGATGGCTGCGTGTGCCCAGGCAAGGCGGAGGCAAAGAGCACGTTCCCGATGGAGTTCGAGCCCAGACCTGGGCGGGAGAGCCGCGCCAAGGCCTGCCCTAGGCGGCTGCTGTTGTTGTTGAACCGAGGAGGAAGATGACGGTCATTGGACGGTTTTGCCCTTCGCGGGCTGAAGTAGTGGCTGACTTAACCAAGGGCATGGATGTCTTTTTGAAATGTTTTCCAAATTCGCGAGATCGATGCATGGGTAAAGTGACGTGGCGCAATCCCATTGGCTTGAAGTAAGTCAATTTTATTAAATTCATATCTCCTCAACCGTAGCTCGGATAGATGCGCATTATACATGAAAGTTGCTCAAAAAATTGAGGGGAGTCCATTAAAAATATAATTGAAGCTTGATTCCTATTGAAATTCGAAAAGTAATGGAAGATGTCAACTTTAATGTATTAATGTTTAAAGAACCCTATTTTGATATGAATAATATTTTTATAAGGGTTTAATGGATGATTAGAGTTGGTACTAACCTGTTAATGTTGAAAGGGCACATTAGGAACAAAAAGGATGAACTTTGCATGTAATTAGTTTAATTTCGAGTTTAATGTGCATGAATAATGCTTTAATGGGCCTTGAAACCCTAATGTTGGAAATTTGACTCTTAATAGATTTAATTATTCAAAGTAGTGAATAAAGATGAGACTTAATGATCCTATGCTATTTTGAGCATTAAAGTTCCTAAATTGTGGATAAATAACCTTAATATAGAAATTAGGGTTTTCTGATGAATAAAAGATAGAATTAATGGTAAATCAAGTTCATATGCGATTTGGACCATAATGAACTTTGAATTGACGATAAATGAGCATAATGATCTTGTTATATATTAAAAGGATGAAAATTGTAGCTTTAATGTAAAATAGGATTAATGGACTTATTTAATGGTTAATTATGCCTTAAATCTGAAACTGAGGATTATATGTTGAGATAATTAGGGTTTGTGATCAATTGCATTAAATTAGGGTTTAAAATAGTAAAAGATGAAGGGAAACCCTAATTGCAATGGAAACCCTAAAAGTGGACTAGAAACCCTAGGAAGCGAGCCAGATTTAATAGATCTTAATGACATGAGTAATAAAAGGAAATTGTATAATTGTTTCAGGATCTTATTGAATGCTTTGTTGCCTGTTGGTTGATTGGATTATTTCTATCTCACATCAACTTGACAGGTATGTGGTTACGCCTATGAATATCCTGAATTAGTTTCTCGAGGATTTTCGAGGTTTTATCGATTTCTTGAATTAAACTGTTGGTTGCATTTAATTCATGCAAATTATAATGTGAATATGACTATCACATAAGAGATGTGCCTACTAGCTCAGATCCTAGTCCCCTCTGTAGCCTAATGGATTGACCTAGTACATGGCTACCAATGGGGTAGGCCCATTAGGTCATTGAATGACTTAGTACATGGCTACCAATGGGGTAGGACCATCAAGTCATCATGAGTCAGGGATTGGGCTACCTTTGGGTAGGGCCATGCGACTCCATAACCCTAGGAATTGGCTACCTGTGTGGTAGGACCATGGGGGTAAGGATCTACCATATGATAGAGGTAGTATCCATGTCCACTGCAGGGACGGTACAAAGATAGGGGATAGGTAAGGATTGAGTAGTATTGCTTAAAACATAATCTTGGATGTTAAATTATATTTGGTTGACTACATTGTTAACATAGTTGCACAATTATTGTTTCCCCCACATACCAGCTTCTTGCTGACCGACGTTTTGTTTGTCGGCGTTTTAGGTACAAATGAAAAGAACAAATAGTAAAGTGACATATGTGGAACTAAATGAGAAATAACGTACATAGGAGGATTAGTTAGATTAGTATCTTCATGGATAGAAGTTTAGAAATCCCAGCTTTTAAAAGGTAAGTAAAATTTTTATTTTATACCAGTTTTCAGTTTAGTAGTAGAATTTCATAATTATTATTGATTATTTGTTGAACCTTTGATCTGGGTTATTAGATAACGGCTTTGATCTCTAGGTCTCCCTTAAGTGGGGGTTACCGGGAGACGAGGTCGTTACAATTGGTATCAGAGCGAAGGTTCCTCAATTAATCTTTAATAATTATTAAATTTTACAAATTATGTAGAACCCAAGGGAGTTATTAGAGGATTGTCCAAAAGACTGAGGTGTCTAGAAAAGGATCACGTTCGGGGGCTGGCAATATTTTCCTCCGCAGCGCTAGTCAGAATACGAGGACTCCCAGAATGTGTGACTTCCTAGACGATGTCTTAGGATATGACTTGAAATAAGATGCCTTTAGGACTCTCTCATCTTGTTCATCCCTTCTCAACTCAAATTCTGATAAGGACCTTAAGGATTAGGGTTTTCCTCTCTTCTCCTCACCCTCTTGAGGTATGGGTAAGGTTGATAAGGATTAAGGGATCCTACATCAAATTGATGAAAAGCATGTAAATAAGATGTCATGGACATAAGCTTAATAGAGTAAGCGTAAAAGAATAGATACATGCTTAGGTCATATGACATGAGTTGTCATTGCCCTCAGGAGAGACCTGAGGTCCTTGTCAGGAGGATGAGTAGATAAGGTTAGTCTTGGAGGTAGAGACCTCCATTAAAGGTAGAGACCTAGCACATCCTTTGAGGATGATGGTAACCCTAACCCTAAGTGAAGGTTAGAGGGAGAGATGACATGATGAGTTAGATGTCATGGTTGACTAGGTGTTTGGATGGACATACCTTTGGATTGCCATACGAACCACGAGGAGTTGATGACCGAGTACCTTTGGCAACCCAACCCTGGGAAGGGTCGTGCATGTTTGAGCAAAGGATAGCTCCTTCATGGATGAGGTTAGAGAAGAACCTATAGATACCCTATGGGCTTAGGCAAGTAGGGTATAGCTTGCACCCAGAGTACATCTCTAGTATGACCAGTAGGTGGAAACCCTGGTCAAGGGAGTATATTGGATAGCTTATGTGATAAGCATAAAGAGCTAAGGATAATCATGAGCAAACATAAGTTCGAGTATAGGCTTCACTCAGGTAGGGGCATGCTTATGAGCTTGATCCTTCATGAAGAAAGGACCTCTTATAGAGAGGTTGGTTGTAGGATTAGCTCTAGAGAGAGAGAGAAGACCTCAGGCAAGAAGGTTGGAAGCCTAAAACCCCAAAACTTGAGGAACAGTGGTAGTTGAGGATGATGCGACCTAAGTGGATGATAGTGGTTGTCGTATGCTTGACCCTTGAAGGCCAATGATGTCTTGGTTGCCATGAGAGGAACCAAACCCTAGAGAGAGGATGAGTCTGTTGGTACCTCTGTGCCTATGGTATAGGTGTTTACCTCCTGAGATAGGTAGAAGAGTTTCTTAGACTTGAAGAGGATGAAGTAGGAAGTTGTGAAGCTTTGTACCTAGTTGGTTGTCCTGAAAGAGGACTCAACTCTGAGGTGTTGCTCGAATGAAAGGATGACATACCTTCGACATGCTTGATTTGTGGCTAAGAGGTTGAGCATGCAGTTGGACACCCAAAGGTGGACCTAGGGTTTCTAGGCCTAAGAGGGAAAGCAGTGTACCCGATGCTCATGATAAGATTTGAGTCTCTATAGCTTTGAGCATGTGTAGAGGAAAAAGGAAACCCCTTAAGTTAAAGGTATGTTTGATGAACCCCTCACAACTAAGTTGGTCTAATGTTGAGGATGAGAACAAGTGTGACCTAGCATGGTTTAGTAGGTACACTTGTACCTTAGTAGTTGCTGGATTAAGCATGCTCATGTGAATATAAACCCTAAGGACGCTTGTGACCTTTGTTATCAAGGTGTAGTTTCCTCCCATCCTGGGAGAGGGACCCTTTGGTAGGGAGTTTACCAATTTGGTTGGTTTTGAGGTAACCTAAGGAGGTTTCATAGGATCTTGAGAAGCTAATTAAAGAGTACATGGCATGAGAATGAACCTATAGACCCATAGATAACCATCTCTATGTGCATGTGGATGTGTTACCATGGAGGTAACTGGTATGGGGCTTGACCAAGGTAGGAAGGTTGCCATGATCCCTATGAAAGGATGAAAGTCAGCTCATGAATGTAGGGAGAGATGATGAAGGATTGGGTAAGGTTCTAACTTGAACATGTACTATAATGGAATCCTAAGCCTATCCTAGGGTCATGTAGGGCTGAGACTGATGGAAGAAGGAGTTTCCTAATTCCCTAGTTGCACATGACCATAGGGTCGGGAGGTAACAACTATCATTATCTGAGGGCCATGGGTCAGGAGATTGATCACCTTCATGAACTCATGGGACCCAAAGGGAAGATGAGTAGGGCACTCTCTGATGCATGAGGGAAGAGGGATGACCCCAAAAGTGTCAGCTCCCTATAGACCTGGAGGAGATGACCAAGGATTGTGTGGTGACCCAAGTAGGTTCGAGACCAGTTTTCCATGGAAGTAACTTTGATATCGAGATGAATGTGATGTAGAGACATAAGTTGCACGTTTCAACTTAGATTTGAAGGTGTACTGGCAATGTGAGTTGTACCATCTCTACTCTTGGAATAGGAAGAACTTTGTATTTGGACGGCTGTCAAATGCTTATTTCTTCTTGTTATGGGAGTGAGAGATAGGACAGTACGCATGCCATACACCAAGGGTAAAGATGACGTGAGTTGGAACGTTGCTACGAGGTATGAGGACAAAGATGATAACATACCTTGGTGGAGTGAATGATACATGGATGGTTTACAAACACTAAGAGGAATAGTGTAGTCATCTTATGAGGATGTTTTATCAAGAGCTATGTGGAATTTGCAAGTTAACCAAGGTTCAGTTTGATCACCATGAGGATGAGCTCAGAGTTTTTTGATGAAGACAAACTTAGAGTTTGAGATGAGATGATGAGTATAATACATGGAGGTGTATGTCTTCGACATTACCTAACACCTAAGGATAAGGAGTGGTAATTAATGCTCTAGTTGAGATATAGCTGCCTAGTTTAGCTAGAAGTTAGAAGAAGTTGAGGTTGTTAGGCTAACCTTAAGTTGAGAAAAAGAGATAAGTTTGGCTAACACTCAGATTTAATGATATTTGTTGAACAAGATTAGTGGTTATTTGGATAGCCATCCTAGTCCTTGATGTTGTAGAAGGATGGTTGTAGAACTTTGGATACAGTTCTTTGGATAGGAAGGTAATAAAACCCTGATGAGAGTGGTTTAGTGTTTCTGAGGAATCGATCTTGAGGAATCATGATATATAGGAAATCATGATTTTAAGATCACCACACACCGTGAAACTACAAAGATAGTAAGTGATAGTAGCACTTTGGATGCTTAAAACAAAGTTGCATGTAGCATGTGGCCATGCAAGCTAGGAGGTGAAGGACGAACACCAGTAACCCAATACATGGATATAAAGTATAAAGAGTTCCCAAGAGGGAATGGGAGTTCATCACTGTGGATGTTGTGAATCTCCCCCTAGACCAAGGAAGGTCGAGATCCAATATGGGTTATGGTAGATCGCCTTACCTAGATGACATGAGAAAGGAAGAGTTCTGTCACAAGACATATTTGGTTGAACTACTTAAGAGATAAGATGGTTCAACCACACCATGATGTGAGTTCAAAAGTTCTTGGGTATGACCAAGGTTCGCTTCCATAAGGTGGAAGTAGATACATGAAGAACTCAAAAATAGTACAGTTTATCACCCCGTACTAATGGACAGTATGATCTAGACTAGAGGGTCTGATGAGAGAAAGTGTGCTTGTTCAGGGTGATACAAAGAGGCAGTTCTTCAGATGTGATGTTAACCAACATAGCCTTTATCGGGATGCAAGAAGGAGGTTGTGTCAGTCACCACTTCATTAAGATGATGTTGGTGAAGGAGGCCTCACGAAGGTCAAAAGAGAACCATAGTGTGTGTAGGTGAATTCACTTTGATCGTGCAATGGCCGAGAGAGAGCCCAGTGGTGATATGAGTCACGAGCTGATGCAAAGTAGACTGACATGCAGTTCACTGCGGGAGAATATGTGATGTGAAAATCCGACCCCTCTAAGCTATAGCTGAGAAAGCTGAGTCCCCGATATATGGGTCCATTTGAGATGGATTGGTGGAGATAGTTGTGTTTATCCTTGCCCTCAGGATAACATGATGAGTAGTGTGTTCCATGAGTCCGATCTAGAACACTATGTGAGGTACCCAAGCCATGTGCTGAGCCCTGAACCTATTCAGCTTTATGAGAGGCTGAAATGTCCTGAGTTACCTATGAGGGTATGATATACCAAGGTAAGAAAGAACTCAGATGAAAGAATATGAGATGATAAAGGTTCTTGGGAAGAACCATGGAAAGGGTAATACCACATGGGAGCCATGATGGACATATGAAAGGCTTATCCTGAGTTGTTTGTTTGCTTGGTGGAATTTTGAGGGAAAAATTCCTATAAGAGGGGAAGGATGTTACAACCCCAATTTTGGGTTCATCTAATGAGAAATGTAAAGTTTCATATGGGACAAATAATGATGTAATTGCGTTTACAATAGCCTTGATGATTGTATTGTGGGCTTTATTGGCTATTGGGCCCAATAACAAGGAAATTCAATTAATTAAGAAATCGAGAAAAGAAAATTGTGGAAACCTCTAGAAGGTAAATAACTTAATACAAAGGTGGATTTCATGCCACATGGGTTCCTTGGGTTCCAAGGAGTCCAAAGTTGCAAAGAAAAGCAGTAAGAAAAGAAAAGATTAATTAAGTATTTCTTTATTAAGAAAGAAATTGAAAACAATGGTAAAAGGTGGAAAACAAGTGAAAAGAGGTATAATTGAGTTATCCTTAGTGGAATTTCGTATTACAAGGATTCCTAATGATAAAAGGAATATTAATGAGGAAAATAAAAGAGAAATAAAGAGAAATTCTCAAAAAGAAATATTTTAATAAGAAATACACATGATAATCAAGAATAATGCATTTAGATGCATCTAGAAGGATAATGAGTATCCAACAAAAAGGATTTCGAAATAATAGAGCTTCTTGGGATCCAAGGAGTCCCAATGAAGAGGAAAGAAAGAGAAAATACCAAAATTGCAAAATAAGGATAATGGGAATACATAATTAATGGAATTATGTGGTTTTATTAAGGAGTATTTTCCTACTTGAGGAGAGTATAATTTCGAGGCCAATGAATCAAAAGACCAGATTAAAGAGGATAAGGGAGCGGAATTTCAAATTCCTAAATATCCATGCAACAAGGAATATCAAGGAAATAGGAGATAATGAAGAGAGAGAGATGGTTGCTTCACAATCAAGGAAAGTGTGTTTCCTTTTGAGTTTGGGACTTGAGTCCTCTTGAGACACGCCTTAGGGCTTCGTACTCTCCCCTATATAAGGGATACGAGCATGGACCGAATCCAGAAGAACCCACACGTAGTCCTCCACTCTTCTTTCTCATTTGCATTCTTAAACCCTAGCCCAGGGTAGCAGCGTGAGCATGGAGGTAGAAAGAGCCAAGGCAAGGTCAACAAGGTGGCTTGATGTGCCATGTTGCCAAAGAGCAACTTGGCCGTCGAAGCTAGGCCCTGGAGCACGCATATCGACGGCCGCAAGGCTGTAGGGGCGGCTGCAATAGGCAGGGCCAACGAGGGAGAAACCGGCCATCTTGGCTGTGGTTTGAGGGACGGCTGTGTGCGCCCAAGCAAGGCGGAGGCAAAGAGCACGTTCTCGGTGGAGTTCGAGCCCAGACCTGGGTGGGAGAGCCGCGCCAAGGCATGTCCTAGGCGGCCGCTGCTGTTGCTGAACCAAGGAGGAAGATGACGGCCGTTGGACGGTTTTTCCCTTCACGGGCTGAAGCAGCAGATGACTTAACCAAGGGCATGGATGTCTTTTAGAAATGTTTTCCAAATTCATGAGATCGCTGCATGGGTAAAGTGACGTGGCACAATCCCATTGGCTTGAAGTAAGTCAATTTTGTTAAATTCATATCTCCTCAACCGTAGCTCGAATAGATGCGCATTATACATGAAAGTTGCTCAGAAAATTGAGGGGAGTCCATTAAAAATATAATTGAAGCTTGATTCCTGTTGAAATTCGAAAAGTAATGGAAGATGTCAACTTTAATGTATTAATGTTTAAAGAACCCTATTTTGATATGAATAATATTTTTATAAGGGTTTAATGGATGATTAGAGTTGGTATTAACCTGTTAATGTTGAAAGGGCACATTAGGAACACAAAGGATGAACTTTTCATGTAATTAGTTTAATTTCGAGTTTAATGTGCATGAATAATGCTTTAATGGGCCTTGAAACCCTAATGTTGGCAATTCGACTCTTAATAGCTTTAATTATTCAAAGTAGTGAATAAAGATGAGACGTAATGATCCTAAGATATTTCGAGCATTAAAGTTCCTAAATTGTGGATAAATAACCTTAATATAGAAATTAGGGTTTTCTGATGAATAAAAGATAGAATTAATGGTAAATCAAGTTCATATGCGATTTGGACCATAATGAACTTTGAATTGACGATAAATGAGTATAATGATCTTGTTATATATTAAAAGGATGAAAATTGTAGCTTTAATGTAAAATAGGCTTAATGGACTTATTTAATGGTTAATTATGCCTTAAATCTATAACTGAGGATTAGATGTTGAGATAATTAGGGTTTGTGATCAATTGCGTTAAATTAGGGTTTAAAATAGTAAAAGATGAAGGGAAACCCTAATTGCAATGGAAACCCTAAAAGTGGACTAGAAACCCTAGGAAGCGAGCTAGATTTAATAGATCTTAATGACATGAGTAATAAAAGGAAATTGTATAATTGTTTCAGGATCTTATTGAATGCTTGCTTGCCTATTGGTTGATTGTGTTATTTCTGTCTCACATCAACTTGACAGGTATGTGGTTACGCCTATGAATATCCCGAATTAGTTTCTTGAGGATTTTCGAGGTTTTATCGATGACTTGAATTAAACTATTGGTTGCATTTAATTCATGCAAATTATAATGTGAATATGACTATCACATAAGAGATGTGTCTACTAGCTCAGATCCTAGTCCCCTCTGTAGCCTAATGGATTGATCAAGTACATGTCTACCAATGGGGTAGGACCATCAAGTCATCATGAGTCAGGGATTGGGCTACCTTTGGGTAGGGTCATGCGACTCCATAACCCTAGGAATTGGCTACCTATGTGGTAGGACCATGGGGGTAAGGATCTACCATATGATAGAGGTAGTATCCATGTCCACTGCAAGGATGGTATAGAGATAGGGGATATGCAAGGATTGAGTAGTATTGCTTAAAATGTAATGTTGGATGTTAAATGATATTTGGTTGACTACATTGTTAACATAGTTGCACAATTATTGCTTCCTTCACATACCATCTTCTTGTTGACCGACATTTTGTTTGTCAGCGTTTTAGGTACAAATGAAAAGAACAAACAATAAAGTGGCATATGTGGAACTAAATGAGAAATAACGTACACAGGAGGATTAGTTAGATTAGTATCTTCATGGATAGAAGTTTAGAAATCCCAGCTTTTAAAAGGTAAGTAAAGTTTTTATTTTATACCAGTTTTCAGTTTAGTAGTAGAATTTCATAATTATTATTGATTATTTGTTGAACCTTTGATCTGAGTTATTAGATAACGGCTCTGATCTCTTGGTCTCCCTTAAGTGGGGGTTACCGGGAGATGGGGTCGTTACAGTATCAATTGTCATCTGATGTTGACCGGCTGCCCTTTTAGAATGGACCAGATGATGAAAAGATCAGAAATGCTAACATTTCCACCCTCTGTTCTGGGGAAAAGTGCACCTGTAAGAATTTTGTGCAATGTGCGCACCAGGCCAGATTGAATATTGGAGGCCTTGTAGGTTTTTGCCTCATAGGTCGGGATCCCTGTCAGGGATTTCCAGAAGATATGCCTGTTGAACTCGGAGCTTTCTACACCTATAGCTTTGGCCTTCTTCAGCTACTCTTGGTTGTCTATAAATATTTCATTCAGCAGGTTTTCCATTATGACAACCTTGTTGCTAAAGAGTTTGGTGACCATCTTGCAGTCACCTCCATCCCTTGATCTATCCGTAATGTCCACAACTTCTTTGTTGATATATGTGAAGAATTCAATTGTGGGCTCAACATAAGAAATCTCAGGGACAAAGCAGAGTCTTGAAAGGTTGGGGTTATCGAGCAGAGTGAGGATTCTGTCATATATCCCCATCTTTAGGAGTACGCTGGAGCAAACATACTTTGTTGGCTTCAAGGTCTTGTCAATAGACGGTAGGGTGTGGATGAAAAGATTTGTTGGTGGTGGTGTTGTGGTGGTGATGGTGGTGAAAGCAGGGGAAGCGATGATGGTGGGAGCGGCAGTGGTTGATGGAACGTATCCTGCTAGGGTTTGTTCCCTTGCAGTGGCAGGATGTACCTACTTCCTTGCTCGTTTCTTTGTTGGTTATTCTTTTGCAGCTTCCCGGGTCTTCTATTTTCCCTTTGTCTTTGTGGATGGGGAATCCTCCTCGAGAGTTGGCTCATATTCTGAGGCATCATCGGATGAGGAGATATCTTCAGCCTCTTCTACAGGATCGACTGCTAAGAGTTGGTTGATTTGTTCGAGGTCTTAGATGACCATGGGTAGGTCATTCGGAGTTTTTCCAGTCTTTTCACATGAGTCGATGATGCGTTGGATATTAGTTCTACATGCCATCAGCTGTTCTATGGTCCAGGTGGTGATCTCCTTTGTAGGTGATTCCATTCTGAAAGTTGACAAGGAATCTTGAAGTTAAAATTGGTTTTAATAGAAGAAATTGTGAAGGTGAAAACCGTTTGGGTTCAAATGGTTTAAAGACCATTTGGGTCCAAATAGTTTTAGGACCGTTTGGGTCCAAACGTTCCCGAGCTCAAACGGTTTTAGGACCGTTTGGCACCAAACGGTTTTAGGACCATTTGGGTCCAAACGATCCTGAGCTCAAACGGTTTCAGGACCGTTTGGCACCAAACGGTTTTAAGACTGTTTGGGTCCAAATAGTCCCGAGGTCAAACGGTTTTAGGACCATTTAAGCCGAGATTGTTAGGAAGGCGAAGCGTCTGGACGGTTGAAAAAGGGAGGAAGCAACAGACGGCGGCGGCAGAGCGCACGTCCCCGGTGAAGATGGCACCGATGAAGGAAGAACTCATCGTTAGTGTTAGAATGGACAGCTTTGGCTGGTTCTACCTTGCTACTGCGGACGAAGAAGACGACGGTGCTAAGGGTGAAGTTGATGACGACTGCGACGAAGCAAGAAACGGCGATAACGACGGAGATGAAGTCACGAAGGGGCGCGGAGATATGGCGGCGTCGGCAATGATGTCGGGTCGTAGAACGAATAGGAGTTAGGAGCAGAGAAATGGAATGGAATAGGGTTCACGTGAGGGTTTAGAGAAATCGAGAATCTAGGGAAAGAAAACGATGGGGGCAGGGGTTATATTTATAGAAAATGTTGGGTGTCGCTACAAATTCCCAAGGGCAAATGGTCTTGAGACCCTTTGGGGTCCAAACGGTTTCTGGACCGTTTGGGTTCCAAACGGTTTTGAGACCGTTTGGGTTCCAAATAGTTTTAGGACCGAACGGTTTTGAGATCAAAAGGATCAATCGGTTTCGAGATTGTTTGAGTCCAAACGGTTTCGAAACTGTTAGGTTAAGATTTAATTAGTTTTTTGGATTTTATATTTTTATGTTTGTTTTGGTTATTTATGTGAATTTTTATATTTTCAGATTAAAGATGATAAGTCTAAATCAAATGAAGAGATTAGAAAATTAGCAAAACTAGGCAAAATAAAACAGTGGTACTCAGATCTTGGGTTGCCTCCCAAGTAGCGCCTGGGTTTTACGTCGCTGGCTTGACAAAAATCCGATTTGGTTATGTCGATGCTGAGGGATCATGGATCTTGATAGTTTGTCTTGGTATTTTTTCTACTGTTGTGTAATATCTCTTCAATCTGTGGCCATTAACGGTCCCCGGCAACGGCGCCAATTTTTGACGGAGCTTCCACTTGCGTGGAGTTGCATGCACCACTAAATATCCTAAAGATAGTAAGTCTTTAGGTTTAGCCTTGCTTATACTATATTAAAAACTCCACCCACGTATGCTAGGATACATGGAAGTCTTATCGTAGTATAGTTAAGGGTCAAATCCACATGACAATGATCTTGTTAAGATCAACAAGATAGTAAACGTTAGAATTTCATTTAACTCCTTAATAGTTGGTATTTAGATCAAAGAGTTGGTTTGGTTGCTTAAACTAAGTGCAAGTAAAGTAACAGCAAGAAACTAAATTGAAGGTTGTAAACAATGTTAAGAAACCACTAGGATGTGATCGGCTTTCACCACCACTACACATGGATCAAAACATGCAACATAGTAACATAGCCTGTAATAAGAGTCCAAACAGTTAGTATCTTTGTAGATTTAGTTTCCTTTCGGAGAACTAACTATGAGAAGTGTGGGAATGTTGCAAAACCAGCCATCCCCAAATGAATGGTCACTTACTTTGCATCATTCCCTTCGCAAAGTGTGTTCCTCGACTTATCAAGGTTGTACTTTTATATGTCAATTGATTCCATTTCATAGTATGAAAGTACAACAATGGAAGTGAGTTTACTCCACTCCTTGAAAAACACTCCTAGATACCGAAATGGATGCATGGTGACTACATACATCAAGAACCAACATTCAATCGAGATTCGAATCTAATAGTACAAACGTAGACAATTCATACTAATAGATAATAAGTAACACAAGTTGGTGATCAAGCAATAAGCATTCATTAAACGATTGATGTTGAACTGAAAAGAAAGTATATATCTCTATTGCAAACTCATGAATTACATTTCATGAAATGCAAACATGGGTAGTGGGGCTACTCCCCACACCCTAGTGTATGACACTACTCGCTCATGGCAAGAACAAAGAAGGGGGCAAGAAGAGAGAGAGAGAGCATCATCTCCACGAAGGAGGGAGGAAGGTTGACTCCTTGGAGGAGAGAGGGCAATGATCTTCACACTTCATAGCTTTCTTGATGATGAATCCTCCTCTTCCCACCTTCTTTTTCGATGAGATAGAAAGTAGCTTGGAGATGGAGTATGGATCTCCGATCGGCAACCTCGGGGCGGTGGGTGAAGGATGGAATGGCTCTGGAATAATAGAGGTAGCCTTTGGACGTCTAAGACTTGATGATCTGTGAGGACCCCGTTGGGTTCTATTTATAGGATTTTGAGGAGCCTTAAATGGTTTGGGGTATGTGGGTCCAAACGGTCTTGGAGACCATTTGGATTTTCACACAGTTTGGAGACTGTTTGGACTCTCTCGGTCTGGAGACCATTTGATTCCTCTCAGTCTGAAACTGTTTTCTTTCATTCGATCTTGGGGTCATGTGGCTTCATACGGTCTCGGGACCAGTTGATCTCCATTCGGTCTTGGGACCATTTGGCTTCATACGGTCTCGGGACCGTTTGACCTTTATTTGGTCTTGGGACCATGTGGCTTCATACGGTCTCAGGACCAGTTGATCTCCATTCGGTCTTGGGACCATTTGGCTTCATACAGTCTCGGGACCGTTTGGCTTCACACGGTCTCAGGATCGTTTGACCTTTATTCGGTCTTGGGACCGTGTGGCTCCATACGGTCTCAAGACCATTTGGCTTCATACGGTCTCGGGACCGTTTGACCTTTATTCGGTCTTGGGACCCGTGTGGCTTCATATGGTCTTGGGACCGGTTGATCTCCATTCGGTCTTGGGACCGTTTGGCTTCATACGGTCTCAGAACCATTTGGCTTCACACGGTCTCGGGACTGTTTGACCTTTATTCAGTCTTGGGACCGTGTGGCTCCATACGGTCTCGGGACTGTTTGGCTTCACACGGTCTTTGGACCGTTTGACCTTTATTCGGTCTTGGGACCGTTTGGTCTCCATTCATTCTTGGGACCGTTTGGCTTCCATTCGGTCTTGGGACCGTTTGGGGGTTTTGTAATTTCTTTTGTGCTTTTCTGTAAGAAGTGAAAAGGAGAAGTTAATCTAATTGTATATTTACAAAATGGTGGAAAGTTAAAGATTCTATCTAATTTAACTAAGAAAGTGTATGGAAAACTGAGGAAAACTAGTAAGATAACATCACAAAATGGGAGGTTGTCAATCCGCAAACCACAACAATTTTTGTTCTTCAACTTCTATCATGAGCAAAGCCTCATCTGCATAGTTATCATTGACAGGTGGCTCATTCTGGTCTTTGATGAAAATCCTTGACAATTGGTCAACAACTACATTTTCCGCCCCTTTCTTATCAATGATCTCGTGATCGAACTCCTGGAGTAATAAACCCCACCTTAGCAACCTAGGCTTAGTATCCTTTTTCTGCATTAGGTATCTATTAGCTCTGTGGTTAGTATAGACCTTTACTTTTGCTCCAATCTGATAAGACCTGAATTTGTCGAAGGCAAAAATGATGGAGAGCATCTCTTTCTCTATGGTTGTGTAATTTATCTGCGCTTCGTCAAGAGTACGGCTAGCATAGCAAATGACATGGTGTTTCTTGTCTTTCTTCTACCCCAAGACTACTCCTATGCCGTAGTCACTAGCATCGCACATCAGCTCGAAGGGTAGCTCCCAATCTGGAGCTTGAAGAATAGGTGGGGTTACAAGCGCTTCCTTTAAAGTCTGAAAAGCCTTCAAACAATCATTTGTAAAATCAAATTCTGCATCTTTGATTAGCAGATTTGATAAGGGTTTTGAAATCTTCGAAAAGTCCTTTATGAATCTTTGATAATAACCAGTGTGTCCAAGAAAACTTTGCACTCCAGTCACAGACTTATGTGGAGGTAGTCGATAGATAGCTTCGACCTTTATGACGTCTACTTTAATTCCTCTTTTTGAGACCTTGTGGCCCATGACTATGCCTTCTTGTACCATAAAATGGCATTTCTCCCAGTTGAGAACCAAGTTCTTCTCTTCACAGCATTGCAGGACCAACAATAGGTTTTTCAAACAACCATCAAAGTCTCTTCCATAGACAGAAAAATCATCCATAAAGACTTCCACAATGTCCTCCAGAAAGTTTGAGAACACCGAGATCATGCAACGTTGGAATGTTGCAGGAGCATTGCATAATCCAAACGACATTCTTCAGAAAACATAGGTACCATATAGACAAGTGAAGGTAGTCTTCTCCTGGTCATCAGGTAAGATAGGAACTTGGTAAAACTCAAAATATCCATCTAAAAAGCAAAAATATTCATGATGCGCTAGTCTTTCTAGAACTTGATCGATAAAGGATAGAGGGTAGTGGTCTTTCTTCATCTCCTGGTTTAGCTTTCAGTAGTCTATGCACATTCTCCACCCAGTGACAGCCTGGATGGCTACTTCATCTCCTTTATCTCCCTTCACAACAGTCATTCCCCCTTTCTTTGGCACAACATGAATAGGTCTCACCCAATTGCTATCGCTGATTGGGTAAATAATACCTACATCTCTTAGCTTGATGACTTCCTTCTTTACAACCTCTTTTAACATTTGATTCGGCTTCCTTTGGGGTTGAACCAGGGGTTTTGCTGACTCTTCCAGATTTATGCAGTGCATACATAGAGCAGGGTTAAGTCCCTTGATATCATCCACAAAATACCCTATAGCTTTCCTATGGAACCTTAGCTCCTTGAGAAGTCTTTCCAATTGCTCTTCAGATAGACTAGCATTAACTATAACAAGGTTTCTCTCCTCATGATCAAGAAATTCATACTTCAACCCTTCCGACAATTGTTTCAGTTCCAGTTTGGGTTTAGGTGCCTTCTCTTCCTTCGGTGTCAGTTCCAGAGAAGCATACATGACTGTCTCGATAACTTCCTCTTCTTCACTCAGATCTCGTTTGTCTTGATTTAAGTAGTTGAGGATCTCAGCAACCTCGGGGTCTTTGATTTCTGAATCATGATTGTTTAATGCCCTCATAAGAGGGTCTACTACTGTTGTATCTTCTTCTACTTCTTCACAATATTGGTTGTATCTATCCATGAAATAAGCAAATTCGAGAAGGGATGGTCCCTTCATGGCCCTCAAAGTTATGATGCCTTCAACAACATCAATCAGTGCCCTACCGGTCGCCAAGAAAGGATGTCCGAAGATGATAGGGCATTTAGGGTCTTCAATAGTGTCAATGACAACAATATCACACGGGATAAAGAATCTTCCCACATGAATCAGAACATCTTCAACTACTCCCACATGTCTTTTGAAGGTATGGTCTGCCAAATCGATTCTCATATTGGTCATGACCATATCAGTCAATCCCAATCGTTGTGCGAGGCTTAAAGGCGTAAGACTGATGCTAGCCCCCAAGTCAGCAAGACCCTTCCTTTCGATGTTATCCCCTATAGCAAAAGGTATAGTAAAGGCTATGGGGTCCTTCTTCTTGGTAGGTAATTCTTCCTTTATGATAGCGGTTGACATACTGGCAAGGTGCACTATTTCAATCCTTCCTCCTCTTCTTCTCTTTGTGATTAGGTCCTTGAAAAACTTGGCATATGTTGGCATTTCTTCTAAAGCATCCAGAAATGGCACATCGAGATGGAGATTTTTCACCGACTCCATAAACTTTTTATACCTCTTTTTGAGATGTTCCTTCATGAGTTTATACAGAAATGGAAATCTCGGGGAGTATTGACTCCGTTTGGCTAATATGTCCTCCATAGGTTCTGGTTCTCTACCTTGAGCTTGTTGGTCTTCTCCTTCGGTTGATTTCTCTATAATAATCTCAGGCTCCAGTTCTTCAAGTCTCATTGCCTCAGGGCGCTCTATCATCCTTCCCAATCTAAGGACTGCCATCTTGGCAGACTCAGTATTAGATGGTATCTTCCATGAAGGGTTCTTCACCAGCTCTACCAACTGAGTGAGCTGTTGGTCTATCTGGCATTGATGTGTTTGCATATCCTCCATTTAGACCTGCATTGTATTCAGGACACCAGAATTGGACAGTGCACTTTGTGCTAGTTGATTATTTATTATGTCCTGTCTCTTGATGAAATTGAATATTTGGCCCACTAAGTCAGGTTGACTATTGTTCCTTGTCTGATTTTGTCCTTGAGCTTGTCCTTGTCCTTGACTTGTGCTTGCAGCTTGGCAATTTTGATACTTCCCTTAAACTTGATAGTTGGTTTTGTTTGTCTGGAAAGTACTTAATTTGGTGTACTAACCTTGACCACCTTTTTTCTCAAACCCTGGTGGTTGCTTGGGTGGATTATTCAGTTGATGCAAATTCTCTGTAGCGTCCTTGTTGCCATAACTGAAACCTGGGTGATCTGGTCTCTTAAAGTTAGCATAAGAGACATTTTTAGCTTCCTCCCCCTCAGACTCACTTTCACTTGACTCTTCGGGTCGGGTGTATATGTAGTTATCTATTCCATGCCCACCTTCACCGTAAGTGACACATTTCATCACTTTTTCAATGTGCTTCTTTCCCTTTCCTCCTGATTCCTTCAGCTATCAAACATCAATGGCTATCTTTTGTATCTGAGATGTGATTGCCTCGAGAGCCTTTGATTCAATTGACAGCCCTTCATTGGTGTCCTTTTTGGCACATACTTTGTCGGTCCTGTCATAATCAGTCCCAGATTGTAACTCAACCATGTTTTCGATGATCTTCTTGGATCTACTGGGATTTTTACTGACGAAGTCACTTCCTGCTGCTGCATTTAGCAAAACTCTCTCATTTGGTGTTAAACCATTGTAGAACATCGTTATTAGGAAACCCTTCTTATAATTATGGTGAGGGAAATCTCTATGATACTCCTGGTACCTTTCCCAGGCTTCATGCAGATTCTCACCTGGTTTCTACATGAAAGACGTGATCTTCTACCTATTACGAACGGTCTTTTCTGTGGGGTAGAACTTGTTCACAAAAGTGTCAGCCTCACTTCCTGTTGCTGCATTTAGCAAAACTCTCTCGTCTGGTGTTAAACCATTGTACAATGTCGTTATTAGGAAGCCCTTCTTATAATTATGGTGAGGGCAATCTCTCTGATACTCCTGGTACCTTTCCTAGGCTTCATGCAGATTCTCACCTAGTTTCTGGATGAAATATGTGATCTTCTTCCTGTTACGAACAGTCTTTTCTGTAGGGTAGAACTTGTTCACAAAAGCGTCAGCCAATGCATTCCATCCATTCAAAGATTGATGTGGTAATCCAAGGTACCAGGATAGTGCCTTGTCCTCTAAGGAGAAAATGAAACCTTTGCAATAAATGACTTCTTGCGGAACTCCCCACATCTTGATGGTGTCGCAGATATTCTTAAAAGAATCAAGATGATGATAAGGGTTATCATTCTTTGAACTTCCTCGAAAGCTTTTATTCTGGATCATAGAGATTACAGCTGTCTTCAGCTTGAAGTTTGTTGCATCAAATCTCAGGATGATCACTAGGAACCTTGAGTTGTTGGCTTTTGTTGTAGCCAATTCCCGAAGCATTTTCTCCTCCTCCTCATTGTCTTCTCTATCGTTGTTCCCACGATTGCGCTCATGATTGTTATGGTTTCTTTTGTGCCTACGATGATGGTGATGCTCCTTGTAGTGACGATCGTCATCTTCATGTTGCTCTTCTTGCTCTTGATACTGATGGCCATCATTAAAACGACCACCTCTATCTTCATCGGTTGTTGGTGGAGGTAGGTGTTGTGCATTCCTCTTGTTCCACTCATCACGTGAAAGGGCCACATGAGGCGACATGGCAAAAAGGAGTAAAGTCGAACAAGTTGCTTCTTCCTGGGTACCTGAATAGATCGTACAGTCAAGTTAAGAAACCAAACTGGTCCAAACATACTACTCCACACAAACCCAGGTTAGCAAACTTAAAGTAACTGTGTTGTCAAACTTATTGCTAAGCTTGAGGAACGGGAGTATAGTAAGTCGACTCAGGTTCTTAACAGTGCCATTTTGCCTTGTCCCTAGCAACGATGCCAAAAAGTTGATCGGCCTAAATCGCACGTCCAAAAGGAGTGGATTCAGAGTAGTCAGACTTTTAAAGAGATAACCCGACTCTCAGGCCCCCGCAACGATAAACGAGGTTTGATGTAGCGATCGAGGTTGAACACAGGGATAAGGTTGGTCGTATTAAGAATGCAGAATCAAACACTCTTATACTCCAGCCGAAGAGGGTGTATAAAAGGTGTTCCCTAAGGAACGGTAGCACATAAACAAGAACAGTAAAACAAAAAGAAGTAAAAGGAACAAACTGTAAACAAGTATATGGGGAAAACCTGGGTTGGGGTTCACCAACTAAATCACCTCACCAACATGTAACACTATCTTTCTCTCTTGCATACTCATATCAAGATTACAAGCAACCATTCAAACGTCTATTCCACTCTCTCTCACGAGATGAGGATAGATCTAAGTCTAAAAGAAGCCTCTCTCTCGAGATGACAACTCAAAAACCTTGCAGCAGAACATATGGTTAGAGCCTTAGCATTCCAACACTCTCATGCATTCATGCCACTCCATGACATGGGATAAAAGTGACATTACTCTCTCAAGATATCAACAATCAAACATCACAAGATGGTAGCTAAGCATACAAGTGAAGAATTAAAATAGGTGCATGGAGACAATCTTGATAAGAATATGTATATTCAAAAGAAAGAGATAATATACATGTTGGGAGAGCCGTAGTGGCTACTCCCAACCCAAGTTATGGTGTTTAGCCACTCATGTCTGCGGACAACATGACGGCATTACAAAAAGGTAGATCCATAAGTTACCACAAAGGGGGGGTGGTACAGTAGGATGAGATGATAGATTTGGAAGAGAAGAAATGTGATACTACACACTACTTCTTCAGATCTGGATCGACCGTGTGGATGGCCTTCTCCTCTCAAAGACGAAGTGAATGGTAGTCTTCTCTCTCCTCAGCTTCCGCCTTTGGAGGTCCAAGACTGATGATGGTTGGTCGGAGATGAGTCTGGAACGCAGCAACACTTCATGGCCTCAGGATCTGATCACTCTCCCTCCCCTTGACAAGACAGATGGGTGTGCTATTTATAGGCACACTCCACTAACTTAGAATCGTGATCGCGGTTTGTGATAAGTGGGGAAGAGACCGCAGTCTTGGCAATAACACGGTCGCAATCCTTTGATAACTGTGGTTGCAGTTTTTCTGTTAAGTAAGGGCAAGACTGCGATCACAGTCTCTGCCTTATTCCTTTCTGGTCACAGTCCATCTTGGTCGCGGTCCTCCTATAACCGCGGTCACAGTCTCTGGATAACCGTGGTCGCGGTCTTGGATAACCGCAGTCGCAGTCCCCACTTATTGTCAGAGGCTTCGAGATGGCTAGTGCTTTGGAGTCACGGTCGCAGTATGCAAAAACTGCGACCTATGTTGTGTCGATTCCTAAAATCATTTAAATAAGGCTTTAGTCAAAAAGATAGAGAAATTGTGTGAAAAGTTAACTAAAGTTATACTAAAAGTGGTGTAAAATATATAGAAAGTACATAAAGTACAGTGTTATCAGCCACCAATCACACAGTATACATTACCCTACGTCACAACCCAAAAGACTTTAGGATGGTTGCAGGACCTTTTTTGTATGTATTATGGAGGTCCCCCCTCCCCCAGTAGATTGTGGCATGTTTTCCCCATTAGTCCTTCATTCTAAATAAAAGTTGACAAAAATACCAACACCGATAATGCCGCCATCATACATGCCACAACATCCTACAGGTCATTCACAAACCCCATATACATTGTTCAACAACCCTTCTATTATGGCATCCATGAGGCACACATTTAGTGGTCATGGAGGTGTTGGTGTGCCTCCTTATCCTATGTTTAGAGCAAGCACATATTCCAAATGGAACAGTGGTCAAGGTGGAAACACAACATGCCACAATAGAGGCCTACACCATCACAGACAACTATGGAAGTCTTGATTGTCCTACCTTCATAGGAGCATACCTCCCATGTAGTATTATTATTTTTCCATCATTTAGTTTTTTTGGCATGTAATATTGTTAATTATTCTTTTTACATCCTGTTTAATTTAATGGAATGTAATGTTGACTATCATGCTTTTCTTTTATATTGTAATTCTAGAGATATTCCTATATTTCATATGCATGTACAACTTTGTGAGTGCATTCTTGTCTCTTTAATTGTCGGCACCATGGATGGTAACAATCATACAAAAACACCAGACTTACTTGTAAACATGTTAGATACTATTTTAAGACCAGCAAACATACTTTCTGAATTAATTGTAGAATCAATTGCAAAATCCATTATGTATAAAACAATGCATTTGATGAAGAGTCAAGTAGTCCAACACCTAGGTCCATATGTCCTAGGATTGGTCACCAAAATGTTAATGAAATCATCACATGACATAGAGTGAGGGCATATGACCTTTATAGAATGGAACCTCAGACTCTACTAGCCCTTATTCATAAGCTTGAGACTCGTGGATTGTTAAAAAGTACTAGGGGTGTATCAGCAGTCAAGACTATTTTCTACTTTCTCTAGATGGTTGTGATGGTCATACCAATCATGCTTTAACAATGCACTACATCTACTCGGGTGCGACAATAAGTAGAAAATTCAATGAGGCTTTGGATACAATCTGTGAGTTGTGTCATGAGTATATCTTCATGCTTATCACATCCACAAACACACACCATTAGATCATGGGCAACCCATTGTTCAACCCATACTTCAAGGTCCCAATTAACATGATGCCAGAGTTTCACTTATCATACCAGCATTTTTTAGTGAAATTTGGTAATAACTTGTTTTAGGATGTTATTGGGGGACTTGATGGGAGACACATTTTGGTGATGGTCGATAGGGAAAAGAAGAATCATTATTGTTACAAGAAAGGATTTGTCTTAGTGAACGTAATGGTTTTTGTAAACTTTGACATGGAGTTTATGTACTTTCTGACAGGGTGGGAGAGTTCCACATTAGACATGAGGGTCCTGTAGTTAGCGATGATGATGAGGAGTTTTAAAGTGAATCTTGGTGAGTATTACCTAGTGGATGCATGATATGCTAACGCCCCTCAATTTCTTGCCGCATTTTGCAACACACATTATCATTTTGGGTGATTTTAGAAGCGGCAACAGACAAACACACAACAACAAGGAGTTTTTCAATCACTGACATGCATAATTAAAAAATGTTGTTGAGAGAGAATTTGGTTTGTTGAAGAGGAGGGTTGGTTATCTAAAAAAAGATGCGACATATCCCATCCATACACAATGTCGTATAATATTTTCATGACTCCACAACTTCATACGATACCAATGTGATGGACATTATGATGGACGTAGATGAGGGGGATAGTTCTGGTACTGCATGCCCAAACAATGAAGCTATCATAGAACTATTTATTACCCTAAGTACACACTCCTAATGGCTACAAAGACAAAGGCGAGTGGACTTGGGAATCCGTCAGTAGAATGGCACACATATTTCACACATTCAATATATATGTAAAAGTAGTAACAATAAGATATAGCACGATACAAAAAAGGGAAAAGAGAAGCATGTACCCATTGGTGTTTCATTTCAGATCTTAAAGTCTTGAGTGTAGTCAATCTTCATTTGGTAACTACAAATCCAATAAACAAAACATATTAATGATAAAGTATTAAGTGCATTATGAAAATGCATGAAACCAGTTTAAGAATATATAAAAAGTGCTTGGCTAGAAACATCATATAAGCAATAAGTAAAAAAAAGGTGGGGAAATTTGACGAGATTCTCATATGCAAATCATATTATTCATTTATTTTATCCATTATATTAAAATGGATTTCTTTATTTTATGTTGAAGGTTTGTCAACATATGATAACCAATCATCAAACTAGTATAAATAGGAACAATATCTCAACCAAGTAAGTAAGTAGCCAAGATTTCATACGACCATACATACAAGCAAGCCAACATCATAGTAGGGTCAAGAGAAAAATGTACCTTTTGATTAATGAGCAAGTTATGATTCTTGAGTAGATTCTAGACAAGGTCCAATCCAAAGGGGGTCTAAGATATAAGGACATAATAGGGGGTCTTAGATCAATAGTGTTTGACAATATAAGCATCATATGAGTCATGTGGATGTTCCCTTAAAACTAGATTTTAAATAGATTCACTTAGGTCCAAAGTTCCATACTTGCATACAATCGATCAACCATAGTTCAAATGTCACATTCACATCTTGAGTCTAGGTGATACATCCACATCATGAGTAATACTAGATAAGGATAAGGTCTGATATAGGAGTACGGGAATCATGACATTTAGATTATCATCAAGGTTTAGACAAACAAGATCATAATTAGTCACATTAGATCCATTCAAGTAATATTGTACATTTCTATACCATAGGATCACTAAGTAGATCAAGTTAGGATTATAGAGCGTTAGAACAATAATAGTACTAATTTGAAGTCTTAAGATACATGTGCAACATTAGAGCATGTTCTTGACAAGGTTGGATTTCAAACAAACAACATATGCATAAAGGTCATATTTCATCATATGGAAACCAACTAGGTCAACTAGATCTTTTGAGATTTATGGAGATGATCATGGTAAGCTATGCATATAGAATCAATATGTTACTGGTTTGGGGTCATTAATCCATAATGACCTAACCCAACGTAAGCCAAAATATAAAAATATAAGTTGTTTGAGAAAATAGGAGGAATTGTGAGCATCAAAAGATCATGAAAATATTTTTATTGAGTGGATCACGTGTTCTAGACATGATATCATATATAATACTACTGATTTGGTCACAAGGTGCAGGACATAAGATTTTAGAAGATTTACATTGAGGATATATGTTTTGGGCCCTCGGATCTAGATCTGGTGGTCAAGTATGGGCCACGTAGGAAGACCCTTGGGCCACGCCCTTACATGACTAGATTCACAGTGAGCAGTGATCAGCAGTTTCCTATGACCACGAAGCCTGACTAGTGAGGACTGGGAGCAATTGCTGCGTCACCACATAGTTGGGAGCAGGATTAAGAGGTTGGGCGCAGGCACTGGAGACTCAGAGTAGTTTTTTGTCATTTATTTTCCCTCATCATCATCACATGGCACAGGTGTTGTGTCGCTCGTAGTAGCAGCTCAAGCATAGATACCGAGCCTGGCTTAAGGCCATAGCAGGACCGTATGACCAGAATAAAGAGAGGAAGGGGAGAAGAGAGAGTAGGTAAAGGAAGCTAGAGCCATCCTTCCCTTCATCCTATCGTTTCCATGATGTTGCTAGGGTTTCAAAACCCTACATCAACCAGCAGTGCTGAGACGGGGAGCTACAAGGTAGGAAGCTTCAAGATCCATAGGGATCGACAGGGAAGAACTGAGAGTAAGAGAGAATAAGAGAGAGAGGGATCTCGTAGGGTGGAAGGCCCAGCTGGATGGAGTGACCCAACATGGTTGTCTGCAACCTCGATTGGAGTTTCTACAATGCTTGGTGCGGGTAGTAGCGAGGTGATGGCGAGGTATGGACGAGGCAACATTCTCATGTGGTGTGAAAGAGTGAATCATGTCGAGTGGGGAAGTTGGAGGGTTTAAGTAGGAGAAAGAAGAAGTAGGGACTTGGTTTTAGGGTTGGGTTGAGCAAGCCTAGTAGTGTGGTGGCCAACTTGCATTTGTCTTCTTTCACTGGTGCTCCACTGCCCAACGCAGCAGGTCAAGTGGCCAAAAGGAGAGGGGTGAGGAGAGAGGGAGAAAAGAGGAGAATGAGAATAGTAATGAAAGTGTTGACTCTCTATATAATCATTCTCGCATGCAAGACAAAGATGAGGGAGGAAGGAAAAAGGAAGCGGGGGTCCAACCGGGCCTAGGATGGGTCGTTGATCGGCCCAAATTCCACAAAATAGAGAAAAAGGCTAGAAATTAGGTCTTACTCTCAAATGGGTCTATCACCTTCTAGAATCTCCAAATTGGGAAAGAAAAGAGGAGTTGGACTCGTGGGATCAAGCTCCCCAATCATGAAAACGAATTTAGGGTAGAATAGGTCTCATAGGGAGGGTCAAGAATGAAATTACATATTCATGGTGTACTAAGAGCCCAAGCATCAGTCACAAAAGTACTTGTGTATTTTAGTCAATTCCAATGCGTCAATTGAGTATAATGTACTTACAATCACCAAATCAAAGGCGAGGAAGGTTGTTGAGAATAACTGAGCATCAATTGTGTCTAGGTGTGAACTAATTTTGAGGATAGGGAAAGCTAGGTTATCACACCCTCCCCACCTTAAAAGGACTTTGTCCCCAAAATTAAATCAATCCACCGATTAAGATTGAGATTTCATACTCCATATCACAATTATCTTGGTATTCCAAACATGTAGTATTTTCACCATATCAAAAATTGAGGAATCAAGCATCAAAGTCAACACATAGTCGCATGGATCATCTAATTGAGAAGATCATTACATAACTCACAAACGTGGAGAGATCACATATTAGATCAAACAAATAGAGTTCAAGAGTAAGGCTTGACTTTTGATTTCCAAAATTTGTTTTGGGGTTCTAGCTTCTACATTGTCTTAGGTTGGGTACATGATAGAGATTTAATATTTCAACAATTCAAGACTAACATCATATCTCAGCATTCAAGGTTATCGAAATTCTTAAACTGATTGATCAATTCACCCTTCTACAGGTGATCATTCATCCATATACAACAATGAAGCAAAAATCGAGTAATATTTTGAGAATTATTCAACATCTCATGGCATAAATGTTGAGTTTAGTTTTGTAGTATTCAATTTTAATGAATGATTGAGGCCTAAGTCTTCCTAAGAACTCAATCACTATCTATAGTCAATGTCGTCATATTCCAAGATCATCATTAAATTGATATTTTGAGATCGAGGATCAATATCATCATAGACATAACTTACCAGGGACTTAGGTCTAGAAATCAAAGTCGTGTGGAAGTGGTCACCTTTCCAAGCTCCAACTGATCAACAAGATGACAATTTATAAGTAGTCATAATGGGGGTATGACCTAGGTTAGGGGAGTTACAAGTCAACTACCACCCTAACCTAGCACACAAATATACATCAATCATGAGCCATCAAACATATCCAAATAGGGAGAGTATAAATTGTCAAAACATACTTCACAAGATCATGAGTCAAACGTCATGCTTGTAATAGGACAACCATACTTCAAGATTCTTGTGAGATCAAGGTCATAATTTAATTCCCTTCCTTTCAAGACCAATGTAATGGTAGATTATGGTAATCGAGAAGTCAGATTGAGAACTCAAGAGTTTGAGAACAAATGAGAGATATTGAGATCTAGGTTCATCATATTATTCAAATTGAATCTACCAAGGGGAACAACAATCAATGCGAAATTTTCCTCTTATAAAGGTCTTCACGTCATGTTATAGGATTCCAAAGACATGGTCATTTCATGGCATGATCACTATACATATCAAATAGGGGAGAATTAGCTTAATCATGTTTTAGGTTTGGTCAAGAATAGGGAAACATGGATTCAATCAAATAGGGACCTCATCAACTATGAGGTATGTGGTACAAATCATTATAATTTTAACTCAAACATAGAAATCATGTTGTCTAGATTTGGTAAAGTTGAGCTAACATGATCTGAGGGTCATACATGAGTACTTAGCTATAGGATTATTTTTGTTAGTCATAATTGAGGTTTCAACTTAAGGTCAGATCATGACATTATCATTTTGTTACTCAAATTTTACCATTTCATTCAAATTTAAGTCTTTCCCCATACATAAGATACCCATAATCAAGAAATCATGTGATTGATAGTCATGAGAGAAGAATCACATGAGGAGATGACAAGACTATATATTCAACATCTACTTGGGTGTCTTAGGTAGTCCTTAAAGAAGAGGTGAGATGCTAGAAGACTATCTTAGTTTTTCAGGAAAGGATTTTAGTACACCCTGGGTTCTTAAGATGTGTTGTGCCTAAAACATATATAGAGGCCTAGGTGTGTTTCTCAGATACCATTTGTCATAGAACAATTTATTACCCTAAGTCTACACTCCTAATGGCTACAAAGAAAAAGGCGAGTGGACTTGTCCGTCCATCCACATAATGGCACACATATTTCATACAAGCAATATATATGTAAAAGTAGTAACAACAAGATATAGAATGATATAAAAAAAAAAGAGAAAAGAGAAGTATGTACCCATTGGTGTTCCATTTCAAATCTCAGAGTCTTGAGTGAAGAAGATCTTCCTTTGATAACTACAAATCCAATAATCAAAACATATTAATTCGAAAGCATTAAGTATGTTATGAAAAGGCATGAAACCAATTTAAGAATATATAAATGGTGTTTGGCTAGAAACATCATAGAAGAAAGAAGTATAAATAAGGCGGGGAAACTTGGAAACATTCTCTTACGCAAATCATATTCTTCATTTATTTTATTAATTATATTAAAATGGATTTCCTTATTTTATGTTCAAGGTTTGTTAACATATGATAACCAATCATGAAAGTAGTATTCATAGGAACAATCGCTCAACCAAGTAAGTAGCCAAGCTTTCAGACAAGCATACATATAAGAAATCCAATATCATATTAGGGTCAACAAAAAATGTACCTTTAGAGTAATGAGAAAGTTATGGTTCTTGAATATATTCTAGAGAAGGTCCAATCCAAAGGGGACCTAAGATATATAGACATAACAGTGGTTCTTAGATCCATAGGGTTTGATAATATAAGCATTATATGAGTCATGTTGATGTTCCCCTAGAACTATATTTTAAATAGATCAAATTAGGTCCAAAGTTCCATACATGCATGCAATCGATCAACCATAGTTCAAAGGTCACATCAATATCTTAGGTCTAGGTGATACATCCACATCATGAGTAATACTAGATAAGGATATGGTCTAGTATAGTAGTAAGGGAAGCATGAAACTTATATTATCATCAAGGTTTAGAAAAGAAAGATCATAATTAGTCACATTAGACCCATTCAAGAAAAAAATATACATTTCCAAACCATAGGAGCACTAAGTAGATCAAGTTATGATTATAGTGCTTTAGAACAATAAAAGTACTGATTTGAAGTCTGAAGATACATGTACAACATTAGAGTATGTGCTTGACAAGGTTGGATTTCAAACAAGCAACATATACATAAAGGTCACATTTCATCATATGGAAACCAACTAGGCCAACTAGATCCTTTGAGATTTATAGAGATGATAATGGTAAGCTATGCACATAGAAGCAAGATGTTACTAATTTGGGGTCGTACTTAGTAAGAGGGGTCATTAATTCTTAATGATCTAACCTAAGGTAAGCCAAAAGATCAAAATATAACTTGTTTTAGAAAATAGGAGGAATTTCGAGCCGCAAAAAGGTCTTGAAAATATTTTTATTGAGTAGATCACGTGTTCTAGGTGTGAAATCATATATAATATTACTGATTTTGCCACAAGATGGAGGAGATACAATTTTTAGAAGATTTACCTTGAGGAAAGTCATTTTGGGCCCTCTGATCTAAATTCGGTGGTCAAGGATGGGACACACAGGCCAAACCCTTGGTTCGTGCCCTTATAGGACCAACTTCATGGTGATCGGTGATCACCAGCATCCTCTAACTGTGACGCCCGATCGGTGAAGACTGGGAGCGGGTCAGAGTGTCAATATGCAGTTGGGAGTGGGATTAAGAGGTTGGGCATGGGTGTTGATGACTCAAAGTGGTTGTGTGTCGTTTCTTTTTCCCCATTATCATCACTTCACGCAGGTTTCATGCCACTTGTTGTAGTAGCTCAAGTGCAGTTGTCGAGCCCGGCTTGAGGCCACAATAGGACTGTCCAACCAGAATAGAGAGAGGAAGCGAACAAGAGAGAGAAGGTAAGGTAAGCCAGGACCATGTTGTTCTTCCTTCCATTGTCTCCACATCAATGCTAGGGTTTTAAAACCCAACATCAACTAGTGGCATTGAGATAGGTAGATGTGAGGTAAGAAGCTTTGGGATCCACAGTGATTAGTAGGGAAGAACTAAGAGCATAAGAGAATGAGAGAGAGAGGGAGCTCGTGGGGTGGAAGGCCCATTCAGATTGAGTGACCCATCATGGTCATCTTCAACCTCGGCTGGAGTTTTTGGAAAGCTTGGTGCGGGTAGAAGCAAGGTGATGGTGAGGTATGGGTGAGGCAGCACTTTCACACAGTGGGAAAGAGTGAGTCCCGTCGAGTGGGGAAGTTAGAGGGTTAAAGTAGGAGAAAGGGGAAGCAGGGAGTTGGTTTTCGGGTTGGGTTGAGAAAGCCAGGTAGTGTGGTGGGTAGCTTTCACTTGTCTTATTTCACTGGTATTCCACTACCCAGTGCAACAGGTCAAGTGGCCAAAAGGAGAGGGGGTGAGGAGAGAGGGAGAAAAGAGGAGAAGGAGAGGTGAAAATGGAAGCACCAGCTCTCTGTACGATCGTTCCCAAGAGCAAGATAAAGACGAGGAAGTGGGGAAAAAAGTAGTGGGTGTCTGACTAGTCCTGGGCCTGGTCCCTGGTCAGTCCAAATTCTACAAAATAGAGAAAAGGCTAGAAATTAGGTCTTATTCTCAAATGGGTCTATCTCCCTCCTAGAATCTCCAAATTGGGCAAGAAAAGAGGCATTCTGACTCACGGGATCAAGCTCCCAAATCATGGAATCGAATTTAGGGTAGAATAGGTCTCATTGGGAGGGTCAAGAATGAAATTCCATATTCATGGTGTAACAAGAGCCCACACATCAGTCACAAAAGTACTTGTGACTTTTAGTCAATTCTAATGTGTTAATTGAGTATAATGTACTCACAATCATCAAATTAAAGGCAAGGAAGGTTTTTGAGCATAACTGAGTATCAAATGTTTCAAGGTGTGAACTAATTTAAGGATACGGAAAATTAGGTTATCACAGAAGCGGAGTTAAACTCCCTCCACCAAACTACCCAAGCTGATATCCAAGAAGGTGATGTACTACATGAGGGAATTAGCAATTTTCTTTGGCACACACGTTGACATGGATTTGTAGATTGACTAATATTATGTAGTATTGGTAACTATTGACAAATGTTATGTTGATGTCAAACTTAGTAGACGATAAACCAGATCGTGTAGCCTAATATAATGTTCATTAATATTATGGTATGGTGTTAAAGTAAAGTTCCACATGATTTCTTGTATACTTCATTTTTCTTGGAATGGAAATTGGAATTCCCTCATGTTAGATGGGCCTCCCGTACACTGTGCGAGTATACATGGATTCCATAATTGCAACTAATAGTCAATTTGATGACAACAACCCCCACATGCCATACTTCACATGTGGGAGGGGTCTGGTTAAAGCCAGATGTCGTATGATACTGCATGTGCTATGAGTTCAACATAATATCAACAATTTATCTACAATTAGAGATGCCATGACAACATAGCTTGTTTTGCACGCAGCAAATGCAAGAAACAATCTATTTCTTGTGATTTTGTATGCTACATAAGATTAGAAACCAATAGGCTAATAGCTGATATAAGTACCCTTAGTAGGAGACAAGACTATCTTTGTGAGAAATTGCACCTCCCAACAGATAGTGGTTCCTCAATAGATGAGGAAGGACATAATATATCATGGTAGTAATGTATTTATAACCTCAATTGTGTATTGTTTGAACTGTCTTTTCTTTTAAATCCATGAATTGAATAGTCATTTGTGTGGATCTAGGGTATGACTCCCACAGTAAGTTACTAATGACTAATACAATTTAAAATGTCAATGGATGCATCTAAAGTTTGACAATTTCTATGTGGTAATGTTTCCTCATTGCAGATCAAGACTGAAGATGTGGGTTGTATGAATTTAACATCCTTATTGCAC